>VZTX01000345.1:130860-333427 GCA_013400915.1 Pardalotus punctatus
CAGCACCAATAGGTGAGGTCCCAGTTCAACTGCAGCAAGGCTGAAAGGTGGCTGTAGCCCTGCCTAAGAGGCTTAGCATTGGATGGTGTAGCCTGTGATTAGAAAGGGGTTGGGACTGTGTCAAGAGCAGGACAGCCACAGTGTTCTTGTCAGCACGATGCCATGGTGTCTGAGGACTCCTAATTAACTGTAGCCTGAATATAAAGCTTCATCACCGTAGTGCACCTTGAGTGCTATCATGTTTAATAAAGCCATATATCTCTCAGTGGGATCAACTTGCTGAAAGCTAATACTTTGTCAAAGTTTAGTTTTAGCAAATGGTGGGGTGGGGGAAGCTGTCCACGATTCAGTCATCTGGATCAATTCTGATGTCTGAAAAATGTATGAACTAGAAATTACATGTTACTACAGAGGGTCTCTGTGCATATGAACAGTATTTTCACTATTTGAAGTGACTAAAAGTGAAAAGTAGTGTTTCAGGCAATAGAACAAAGCATGGGGTAGATAGCTAAATTGGATGCTTTGACTGTTTTTCTTTTGATGTTAATATTTTCTTAATAATAAAAAATTAGATGCAATTATAATAAAAACCTTTATTTTTAAAATGTAAATAAATATGTATAAACATGTATGTAAACATAAATGTGATCGCAAATATTGTTGGCAGGTGCAAAATGCCTAAGGTACTAAATGCCTGGTTCGCACTGAATTTCATGTTCATTTGAGAACTTCAAATTCTCTATTCTGTTAATGTGAGAGCTTTTCTAGTACCTTGGACTATAATAAATAAGGAAGAGTAAATAATTGGTGGGAGGCAATTATGGATGGGTGAGAATTACAAAGAGTTGTATTTCAGGAATGTTATTTAGTAAATCTCTAGCACAGTATGTTTTGCTCTCTCCAATGAAGCAGCCATCATGGACCTTCCTAAGGCGTGGGTTCATGGATTAGATGGCCCAAGCTTGGCTTGGTGTTTCAGCTGCTGTTTGTAAACATCATGAAGCATCTCTGTGAGTTCTGAATTTCAAACAGACTGTTTCAGCTTTTGAGACAATCCTAAAATGTAGTGATTGGCCTAGATGAAGTATACAATAAATTCTCTTTCGGACATAGAGGTCACGCTACTGACTTTTGTGTATTTTGTGCTTTGCACTTGTTAAAATTTGAAGCAGTTATTGTCTGATTTAGGCATCCACCTTATATTTTCTTTCTTCCTACTAATAGTAAAAATTTTAGAGAAAAGCAAGCAGTAACAACCCAAAGGGGTGCCAGTGCAAAACACTGGTTATGTTTCATTTAATTCATATATTGATCATGTACATCACACTGCTCCTTCTAGCCAGTTACGCAGCTTACACATTTTAATAAGCAAATTCTGACAGAAGACAGCAGTTGCCAGCCCAAATTTAATTTAATTTAATTTCCAGTGAATTTCTAATGAACGGGAAACTCTAAGCAGTGACATTCTCCCAGATAATCAAATTCATGGTAATTGCAGTTTTTCTTTTGGAGAAATCTGTATTTGTTAGGAATCTGGAGGAAATAATTATTTCAGTGTGACTGATGCAATCAAATGGTTTACTTTGAATAAATAAAATATAAAAGAGGCTAATCAAATGAAGTGCTACTGTATGAGAACAAAACGAAAAGCTGACACATTTGACAGTAGAATAAAGACCAAACCAAAGGCTTTGTTTTGACATACATGCAGATAATCAGGCAAATTCAAGTCTTTTAAGAGACCTCTTCTATAAGGGTCACTTTACAGATACGGATCATGTAATCTGAGCCTTGCAGATTATCATTCTACTTTTAAACAAATACAAGAGAGAGGTTTTTAATTCCTGATTTGCATAGCTGTAGATTTACACATTCACATGCTTTTGCCATTGGCATTTGATTTGCAGATGACTGATTTATGGTCTGGAGCAAAGGCCAAATTCCGGACACACTTTAATTGTCAGAACCACAAACTGTACAGAAATTGTTGGAAAGCCAGTGCCTGTAATTAACACATACTATAGCAAAGCAGTAGGAGGATGCCTTCCAGCTTGACGCAATACTCCTGTTATAAGCAAAGCAATAATAATGCAGAGATGGTATGCTAAATTAATCCAGGTGTGAATTTGTTTTTTGTAATTTTAATGGTATAATTATCTTAAACATAATTCTCTAAAATCAGTCACTGCTTAGATAAAAAACACTAATGAAAATAAACATGTTAGTTTGAATAAAAGAGCCACAAATAGTACAGCAGGGTCAAGCTCCCTTTTGCAGTAGGTGCTGATCATAAAAGATGGAACAGGCTTGATGCAAATGTAAACTGAAAAGATTTAATAACTGGTGGTTTTGACCACTGCTTGACCACAATACCAGTGGTTTCCTGACTTCCTGTAGCAGAAACAAAAATTTCAAAGGTGTCTGACGAAGAAACAAGTAGCAGCTTTGTAGATGAGCTTGGGAAGTGTTCTTATGATAAAAGATTACTGCTTCTTATGATTTCATGAAATGTGTGTGGGAAAATTTGAGCAGATATTGTGAAGAGACTTTAGGGAGTTGCAAGAGGAGACAGGAAGAAAATTACAAAAGTGCCTGGAAAGGAAAAGGAGAAAGATGTAATTGCTGCAGTGACAAGACAATGAACCATCTATATGTGCCCTCTGTCTGGGGCAGGGACAGGTACAGTGGCTTCAAAGAAAAAGAAAAGATTAGACTCAAAAAATGGTCTCATGGGGTATGTTTTGCATAGATCAGAATGTGTTACTTAAAACCATGGACTCAGATACTGTAGTCAAATTGGGTGTTGACAAGAGGCCTAAACAATAGCATTCCTGAGAGGGGGCAAAAAAAAATTAGAAATCAGACTTCAAAAGTGCTGTGGAGAAATCAGTCCTCTCAGGAAAAGCTACAACACACGCCTAGTGTGAAGGGGAAACAGGTGTGAAGAAACATGAGCCAGCTCCTTGAGGAATTCACATACTTGAGTATTCAAGGTTTTTTGTGGGGTTTTTATTTAAAAAAAAAAAAATCAACCAAACCAAAAGTCGCGTTTGCATCCTAGTCAAATTTCTAATCTATACACAATGTGCCAAGGCAAGCCACATATTTAATTTTTTTAATTGTTTTCTAGTCTTCATATGGACACATAGTAATTCCAATTGAAATTTTCAGATTTCAAAAAAAATTTATTTCCTTCTGTGGTATTATTCTTTATGCTGTATTTTATTCTTGGGAGACCAAAGGGTTGAGCCTTTCATAAGCTCTTCATAAGCACTTCAGATGAGGCATTAGAAGTCTGTGTTTTCAGTGTGACTACCTGTTATGGAAATGGGATTCTCTCTAGTTGTCCTGCACGAGCAATGAAAAAATGCAGTTCTGAGGACAGAGTCAGGTGGTAGGGAGCAGGAAGATAGGTGTAACAGTTCATTAAAAAAGAGTCTGTAGTACTCAGTTTAGCTGGTCGTTGTAAAAGAGGGAACTTGGTTGTCTGAATCTGAAGACAGTACCCCAAACCATCTATGAAAGTGCTATTTACACTGAGCTATCTGCTCCTTCCACTATGTCTCTTGACAATTCCCTGCTCTAGCTTCTGTCCCTTGGTTTTGTACCAAATTGTTTTAACTGGGACAAATTCTGTTACAATGTTGGTGGGCTATTTCATGTGTTTTGTTTTATACACCTGTGTATTAGGACTGCAAAATTCTTTATGGAGAATGTCCATTTCTCAGTGTATTGCTTGGTTTTAAAATTATCAGCTGAGCTGGAGCTTGGAGGTGGCTTGAGTTCAAACGTTGCTTGAAAGAATAATTATATTGCAAGCTTTCTTGTCTGTAGTCCTGTCAAATCTATGTAATTCTGCTGTCACCTTCAGTATTGTATATATTATAGTTAGACTTCTGTGGACCTTATCTTTCAGTATGTTTATGAACAGCTTCTCTTTGTAGTCATTGAAAGTGTGGGTTTTTTCTGAATTAATTGCAGATAATGCTGTGAAAATTTCACATTCAACACCTAAGATTGTCAAAACAAGCTAATAATATATGTAATTTAAATCTTTGTAGAAGAAACCACTTCTTTTGAGTTCTGGACTTATTTTCTCTAGTGCTAACATGTGGATAGTTTTTACTAAGCACTGGCTTAAAGAGCTAAAAGGATTTTTAGCTTTGCTTTGCCCAAAAGCAGATAATTTTTTTAATGACCTTTTATTAGGGATAGATTTGGAACTATACTCTGAGGCTTCTACCCATTTTGGTGGGTACAATTTACAATTGTGGAGTTTTTACCCTTACATTTGCAAAACCATGAAATCTAATTTCTTGTTTCTCATAATCCTAAATTAGTGCTGAAATGATGATTCAAGTTTGGGCTTGTAAGAATCCAGTCTGAATGATATTTTTAAAAGCAAGGGCATGACCTCAAGGCAGTTGTTCATCTGTGACTTACCTCAAACCCAGTGTGTATAGTATTTTTTTCAAAGACACATCCTAAACAAGGAGCTTAGAATTTATTTAAATGTTTGCTTGAGGAGGCAAAATAAAGTTTACAAATTAAATTATCATAGACTTTAGTAGTTGCCAAAGCTCTTATTGATGTTTTCTCTCTTTGAATGCAATGGTAGGAATCCTTCCTGAATTAATTAAAAGTAGTTACAGTAAATTGGTGTGCTTTTAAAATGCCACTGAAAAGGCCTTAGCATCCAACTTTTTGCTATTCTAGTTTTAGGTTCAGCTCAAAGTGCCTGTAAATTTCTTTTGAAGAATACTGGAAAGATTTAGATACAAGATGAAAAAAGGTGTTGCATTTGTGTCTATTTGGGTCCCTTGATATAGCAATTTTCTGATTGTTATTACTTAAATAGACATTTAAGTCTTGCTATCATTGGTAAGATCTGGGCTGAAAAGGTTGACACTGTCTTGAATGAATCTGATAACCTTATTTACAAAATATTTAATATTGGAAATGGCTTCACATGTTTATATACACAAATTTTATCATATTTTGGGCATGTTCTGTTAGGTAAATAGTCCTGCCTCTTAAAGCGTGACAGACATCAGAATTTACATTCAAATTATGCTGTGCATTTCAGCCTGGGATCCTGCAAATGCTAACCAGATTTGCAAATTGACGCCAGTGCTGTTTTGATGTTTTATCATCTTTAACTTTCAGAGCCGTCTGTATCAGACACACCTGATTAAATCAAGGTAAGCGGTCACCTTAGCTTCATAAGAGGAGGAATGAGGAAATAGCAATGTCTTTGTGTTGTTATTTCAAAGGCGGCAATGTTTCAATACTGCATCATAAAAAGATTTGGTGTGTTGACTTCTTTAGGTGCGGATCACATAAAAGTTAGCATAGAGATTTGGTTTTTTTTATATTTCAGTGCCATTTCTCTTTCTAAAAGTACTATTAAAACAGTTTGAACTGCTCAGCTTACTGTTTAGACTTTGATCTTAACTCACGTGTTTCTAGTTCATGCCACCCATCTATCGTAAGCTGATTTTGTTACAAATAACCGAAAGCTGTACAGATACTACGTAAAGCTATTTGTGATTTTCCCCATCTTGTTGCACTCTGGTTTCAAACTCTAGTCTTCAGATAACTGTCAGTCATATTTAATTTCTTTTCACCTTGTTCATCAGAATGTAAAGGCTAAAAAGATAATATCATGTACTTTTCTAATGTTCTCCTTTTGAGCAATTTGTTTGATTGCTGTAAGAATCAAATGTGCATGAGCTTAAATTTTAAGTCGATGGGTTCAAAGCAGAAGGCAGGGCAAACAAAGCGCAAGCAGTTTAATGTGTTTTGGCACTAAATTTGTAATAATTAAACTTCTGCTAAGATATGTCTACTGTGTACTTTTGATGTCTTTATGTACAAGGCCGTAATTTGACAACTTTTCTATCTCTCCCTTCTCTTTCAGGAAGTAAGACAGAAAATTGTGTGATTAGCTATTCTGTATAAATTTTGTAGAGAAAATTTACCTTTCAACTTCTTCATTTTGTTTTTTCATATACATAAAGCTTTCATGCCATTTTAGAAGCAGAGGGTACCACAAGTCACTGACGTCATCTTTCAGGTTTTTTAAGTGCAAATGTTATTACTCTGTAGTTGCTTGCATAGTTGCAGTGATCACTGTCTAAGGGTTAGAATTGAAAATTTCTGTTTTGAACAGTCATGTCATCAAGCTGATGAACAATAAACAGCCTTGAGGGGAAAGAAGGGTCTTTTGAGCTGTTATTATTAATACGCAGATGAATTTGAAAAACAGAGGATGTTAAAGTTCTGAGGAAGTAAACAATTTCTAGGAAGGGAAATCCGCCTTTCCATATGCTTATTTTTCAAAGAGAGGAAACTACCTAGTAAGTGTAAAACTTCAGGGATACAAAATAGGATATCTACTTCAGATTATATTACCTTTGACTTCCAGTTCTCACATATCTTAAGAACTCCCCTTCAAGCCTTCTTTTGTGCAACTTCAACTGCTGTAGGTTTATGGTATGGTACAGGGGCTCCTTCTCTACCCAATATGCAAAATACATATAGTCATATTGTTCCAACTTTCAGTTTGTTGCTGTTTAAGAATGTTTTTAAGGACTTTTTCTCTCCATCTTTCTAGGGGGCACTGGCCTTTGTTGCATGAATTGGAGTCTCTTTAACAGCCTAATTTTCCTAAGGAGTATACACTGCATCTTATAAAATGTATAGTCACAGTGGCTACCAAAAACAGAGATAGCAAAGAAGTCTTGTTTTAGAGGTGTGTCTGTAGACTGTCTTCCCTGTGGAAGAATTTTTCCTTTCAGGGAGAAAGTTTCTGGTGGAAAACATGGCTGCAGTTTTGGATTCTTTATTACTGATGTTCACTGATCAGCAGTGAAAGTGTATTGATAGAGAAGAACTGGGAAATTTGTAAAAATCTTTTAAGTAATGTCACCCATGGTGACTTTGCTCTTCCTGTCTGTACTTGCCACTTAAACAAAGGTCAAGTTCTGTTAGCTGAAAAATTAGTTCTGGCCTACAGATAATTCAACACAAAGCAATTAACTGGCAACACAACTGTAACATCCTGTATTGCCTTAAATACAGCAAACATCAAATTGTCTTTCCTCAGCTAGGAAAAGCCTGAATATAGCTCAAACAAATGTTTCAAACTAATAGCCTTCTTTGTAATTAATGGTCCTGTAAAGAACACGAACAGCAAACAAAAACTGTGAAAGAGCTCTCATTTTCACTTAGGCTGAAGCAATACATGATAGATGAGTACATTATAATGTGCTTCTGTTAACAAGAAGACAAAACAAACACAAGCTCAGCACTGATTTCCTGAGCCATTCTCCTGGTGGGCTAAGTCTAAGTGGGGTGTAGAGTATCCACTGGGGGGTGTTGGTATCATGCTGCAACTTAACCTTTGGGAGCTGAAGAACTTCCCAGAAACCAAGTCCTCCTTTCCCTCCAAGCCACTAGTGTGAGGACTTGTCAAAACTTTGGGGAAATTATGATCTTCAGGAACAAAGAGATTTGAACAGGAAGGGATCAGTTTTCTGCTTTAGCAACTTCCTGTTAAGTGTGCTACATCATACTGCAGAAAGGAGTTCTTTTGTAGGGAGCAGGAGCAGGCTTGGTAGGCTCAGGCATTTTGGCAGCACCTTTTCTTCCTGATTAGCAACCTGAAGGTGAACAAAGGTGGAGGCAGGGTAGCTGCAAGTAAGTTGGGTTTGCTGGTGTCATGTACCTGAGCTCTTGAAATAACTACATTCTTTGCAGGCTGGAGGGCTGATAATTGTCACGATTATGTGAAACTGTGAGCAGCAAAAAAAGCAATTGTATCTTGGTGAGCTTTGTCTGAATTCAGCTGTTTTTATTATATCAATATCCTATGTTGCCATCAGAGGTAGGAAACCGAAATACAAATGTGTTGTGTTGCTGCAAACCAGATATTGCCTTTGAAATCAGACTTGAGGGGGGAAAAAAAGAAAGAGATATCAGAAAAATATTAGACTCTGGTAGTATTAGCTTGTATTCTAAAATGCTGAAGAATTATCTTATGTCTTTGTGTTGTCAGTTGGTGGATCATAATAGTAAAATGAATAAACTGACTAAAGGAACATTGATGGAAGGATGGTTCTCTGCACTGTTGTTTGACTTGTAGTGAGAGGTTTTCTATTCATTTGAGGTGACAAGTGCTCACCCTAGGGTTCAGTGTCTCAAAGCTTCAGTTGCAGTTGCTCGGTTGTTTCCTACCTTCTATGATATGAGTAGCAGAAAACATTAAAATCATTTAATTAGTAGAGATAAGAAGTATTTTTCATATAGGTCCATTATTTTTTCATTACTAGATTGGCAGCTTAGCAAATTGCCAGAAAACCATTGTGTTAATTATTGAGAAGCCTAAATTCCTTTGTGGATTTAGTCATGGTAATTGGAATAGAAGTTCAATACAGAGTGCGGAGGTGTAAAGCTGGCCTGGCAATAATCTGGTGGTTTAAAAAAAAGCAGAATGGCATTAGGCCTTGTGTGCTCTGTAACGTAAGTCTTTGTGAAGCGGAAGGAAGGATTTGGGACTTGGGTTACTTCTGTGGATTTCTTTTTCCTTACGTGGATCAGCACCTTGAGAGTGGCAGCTGCACACAGGGTCCTGCATGGCCACAGAGCCTGGTGATGGCAATTCTTCCTTGAGAAGAGCACAGTTGTATCCATAGATAACTCTGGGAAGGTGTTAATATTTCAGAGTAACTGAAGGTAGTTGCTCAAACTTTCCTTTCTCCTAGGTAAGTTTTTTCTTTCTTAAGCTAATGAGAGAGAGTCCAGTTTCTGCTCTGCGAACCGCATGAAATATGTGATTAATCTATGAAAGAGGGCCAGTGTCCTCAAAAGACCAGACAATAGCATGACGCTTAGTATCATGTCACGGAAGTGGGAAATGTGACTGTAAATCCTTCCTGGAAATTTAATCCAGGTTTTCCATATCCATGGCAGATGTTTTAACATCCATCAGTACAGTGTTTTTAAAAATAACGTGTTGGGGTAACATCATCTTCCATGGTTTCGATAAAGAGTGAAAAAAACCTGAGAACATCTTTTGGATATTTGTGCCTCAGATTTAAGATTGATAAAACACAGGTTTGTACAGGACAACTGTCACCAAAGTGGTTTCATTAAGGCAAGGCATTGCTTGCTTGGTTCAGGAGGAGAATTTTAGATAACTGGCAACTTTACTGTTAAAAGACATACAGATGTTTAGAAATCTGGGTATATATAAAACGGGTATTTTAAAAAATTGTCACTTTTCATTTGGGTTCAAAAGACCCTGTTCCTTGCATTGGTAAGTCACAGGTTGACAGTCCTAGCTTGTTTACATTTCTAAGGTTTAGGCCTTTAGGAAAACCCCACTCTGTAATGCCCTCAGCTCCCTCCCAAAAAATAACCAGTCTTACACAGTAGTTAAATACACTGTAGAAGAAAATCGGCCTGAAGGACAAATAACTTTGTACCAAGTTCTTGAAACAATGGCCTAGCAACGTATATTGAGAGTGAGATTAACAATAAGCTTTTGTTTCCAATTTCCTGAAAAGGCATTTTCATATTTATTTCCCTGTTCATTTTTAACTGTTTACTCTTGGAACAGAGGAAGTCAGTTTTACTAGCAAAACAGGCAGGCATATTATCCTGTTGGTCCAGTTTCAGAGTGATAGCTGCAGTGACCGCAGTCATTTTTCACGCCATTATGAGAGCAGTTTTATGGTTTGTGCCCAGTTATATGGAATTGGCTGAAGTATTGAAATTGGTTGTAATAGATGACTAAGAGGCTCTAAATATTTAGATAATGTGCTTTCAGTAGTTGGAGGGGTTTAAGGTTTAAATGCATGTGATTTCACTTCAAGGTTGAGAGTATCCCTAGGTTTTAATGTAGTTATTTGGTGCTGATTTAAATTTATAATAATTTTTAACGGATTCTTGATGATATAATGGTGTTATTAAACATATTAAAAATTATAACATAGCTGCTTATTATAACTGCAAAATGTATTACAAAAAATGGCTTGGGGTTTCAGTCTAACATAAATCTAAAGTCAAAAATGAGAACTCAGTATAGTAAAGACAGTTGGTGAGGTCTGCTGTTCTGGAGAACAACAGCAGAGTCAACTCTTCATCAAACATATGCCATTTGCAGACCAGTTCGTGTTAATAACATGAGAGTGTGATTCTTTGTACTTGCTGTCTTGATCTATGTCTTGCAAATGCATGAGTTATCAGTAGAACACTTCTGTGACAAATTCAGAGGGCTGCTTCGATACTTTGTTTGAATATAGGCATCCCTGGCACTAAGTTCAGTTAACACATGTTCCTGTTTTTTTTACTCATGTTACATAATATAGGATCAACCACAAGTAATGTTATATTTGACCTATGTGTAGGAAGGTATTCCATCCTGTCTGGGGGCATAGCCACACTTCTTCATAGCTCCATTGCTTTTTAACAGTGGAGTCTACTGAAAGCACATGTGACATTGAAAAAATGTCTTATTTGTAAGATCAAGTTCATATATGTCTAAAACACTTCTAAGACTAGCTGAAGTCCAGGACAAAGCATATGATCTGTAGTTTTCCTTCTATAGATTTTTTTTTTCCCCTGTAATCTAGGAAATACTCATTTCAGAGATGGAGATGATCAGTTCAGAGAATGACCTCTCTCAAGGGAAGCTTCTGAAAATGCAGAGTATGTGCATTTTGCTTCCATTCTCTTATGTTAAATTCATTTAATATTATCTGTCATAGTTCAGATGAAATACAATACAAGAAATATGGTTATTTGGAAAAACTTTGAACAAATTAAAGAAATCACATCCATACTCCTTTTTCTCTTCCTGAGACAGGTAACATGCAATTCCTTTAGACATACTATCATAATGCTAGAAGGTATTGCACTAATATTAAAATATATTAATAGAATCATGTATAGAATAATACAAGGAAAAAGCAGTCATTACACCTGGCTGTGCAGTGTTCATCTGCATGTCTTGAAATGTGCAGGGACATTTCTCAAAAGGAGGATTGTTCTTCAGCCATTCCATGTGAAGCTTCAGTGTCTCAACTGTGATTAAACAGTTAGGCTTAGAAAAATCAGGATTTATATGAATCTGTGCAGAGAAGCAGGTGTGCAACTTCTGTGTCTCAGTATTTTGAACAGCTTTCTGTATCTCTTACCTGTCAAGTTTCTTTCTTCTGGTTTATGAAAATCTCTGTGCTGTAATGTCTGGCCATGGAGCTCCTGGAGACTTGCACCAAGTGCCAGCATTAGCAGTGTGAACTGTACACTTCTTGGTTGTGTTTGAATTCTTTAGTACTAGCAGTTGATTAAATCCCACTGCAGTGAGTCACTAAAGAAATTATATTCTTAATTTTAGTCTTGCTGATAGCCATACAATGAAAGAGATTATTGTCAATCTCTGAAAAGCAAAAGGTGACAGTCTTCATAGTAGTGACACATTTGTCTGTTTTACTAAGAAACATACAGATACATTTGAGACCTAGATGATATATGTGTTATTTCTGACATCTCATGTTTTCTGTGGATAAAGATAATCTGATTTGTATCCAGTAGCTAAAACCCCCTAGTATATACCAAAACAGTGCTTATGTCATGTTTAGTAAATGCTTTAGATACTGATAGGTAAACTGTCATTTATTTACACAAATACAGTTGCAGAGAGTGTGCAATGAAACAAGGTGCCAGAATGGGTTAAGTGCTGAGGGTGACTCAACTAATGGTAAATGTGTCTTCTGAGAAAGCGCCTCTGCAAAGAAATGCTGAGCTGCAAAGCATTGTGTATTATGTCACTAGTAAATTGATAGTCCTAATAATGACTTTAACACATACTTCTAGTTTTTTATTTGTGTAGTGTTAATATTCAGCACGGGGATAGTTATTGATTTAGCTTGTAACCACCAGATGAAAGCATTACGGATGTCAAGGTAATGTAAAATCTGGCACTAGTGGTCTGGTAGATAGAGGTCTTGTATTTATTTGCAAACTATACTGCATGTTCCACCTGACCATTACAGCTCTCAAGTTGTTTAGCTATTGAAGTCCTTGAATATCTTTGTTCATGAATCTCACCTTAAATATAAACTGTGCTTTCTATCTTTGCTGAACTAGTTTTGTGGTAAAATGGTGGTCTTAAAATAGACATCAGGAATGAAGTAGCAATAATTATTAATTTACCAATTTGGTATTTAGAGTTTGTGGGTTTTGTTGTAGCTGCATTTCACTGCAGTAACACTAAAAATAGCTGAGATCAAATGGAAAGGATGCTTTTGAACTAACAGAAAGAATCTGTGCTATATTTTTATACTTAGCAGCTTTTTCATTATTGTTATGTGTTCCATAGCTAGTGATTTTTATACAAGTCTTCAGGATCAAATGTGCTTTTCATGTTTGTAACAATGAGCATTGCTTCACTCTTTTAATAGTTTACTAAATAGCTTGTGTCTGGCATCCTGTTTCATGTGTCAGTGTAACTTCCAAACAGCTACTGTTCACAAATAAATCAGAAATTAAGGTGTCCCATGGTGTTCTAAAATGTTTTCAAATGAGTGTGCTTCAGTAGACGTGATTGGAAATTTGGCAGATATTGAAACATTTTGTAATTTCACCACACCAGCCTGTTCTAGGTTTTGAGCTGAGAGTAATTTTAAGTCTCATAACTTTTCATTGAACAAAAGTAACAAAAATTTTCAGTGGCAGTGCCTAACAGTGTGATGATGCATGAGAAGTTTTTCTGAGGAAGTAAAACCAGGAACTGCTGTGATATATAGAGGGAAGTTATAGAGAGGGGTATGTTGGAAGTTTTCTCCTCTACCAGAAGAATCTGCAAAAAATTAGATAATAGTGATGGTTTTTCACTGACTCGGTTTGTCTGTATTGTCTTAAACTTCAAAGTAATTAGCTTTTATGTACCCATCAAGATGTTCAAGGTCTTTTCCTGGAGTCATTAATTTGTATTGATACTTTCTGATTCCCAGTATTTTTACATTATAGGAGGGTAAGTTGATTGGTTGGTGATGTGACAGAGGAGGACAGGGAGGTGTGTATCGTGTCACTAAATGCCCTGGTAGAAAAAATGGTGTGCCAGCAGCTTCAGGTCGCTAAGCTTCCAGAATAGTACTGTTGCTGAAACTGGAAACTTAAGATGCAAACTAGAAACAAACTACTGGCTTCAGTCTCGGTATACGGATTTGTCCTGTCCTTGGATGTGGTACCGGTCAGATATGATGGACGTAAATGCAAACAGAATTACTTCTATCTCAGATGAAACCTTATGTAGAGAAGGCAAAACATCTTCAGAGGTAACCAAACTTAAAAGGTGTTTTTTCACATTAAAAAGTATCCATGGTGATTCATTTTCTGCACTATAAGTTAAAATCTTCAAGGTCCTTCCTTTCCTTTTAACAGTAGTTTGATTTGGTTTTTTTCATCAACAGTGGTTGTTCCCTGTTCCTTCTGTTTCTTTAAATAAAAATTTGGACAATGAACAAAGTTTTTTTGCTATGGATTTCCTGATTTTTTTAGCTTGGGTTGGGAGGCTGCTTATTCTTTATTACATTTTC
Source organism: Pardalotus punctatus (assembly GCA_013400915.1). Classification (NCBI taxonomy): domain Eukaryota; kingdom Metazoa; phylum Chordata; class Aves; order Passeriformes; family Pardalotidae; genus Pardalotus; species Pardalotus punctatus. The sequence goes on from VZTX01000345.1 coordinate 144,465, forward strand.
ATTTCGATAGTAGGCAAGCCCATTGCTGCTGAAAATAGCTCAAATGTTCTTAGAAAAAAAACCTCAGTCAGCAGCTTAGACTCTCTCTTTTTCTTTTGCAGACTCTTGCATGGGAGTTAAATTAATTTCTTCAGAGGAACCTTCATAAAGGGCTAAATAAATAAGGTCTACAGATACAGAAGTTTCTTCCGCTGCATTTGAGACCCAGCTAAACTCGTCTGTCTGGTAAGTCATATTTTCTTAAGAATTTGTCTTTCTTCCCTCCCTTATGACTTGCGTTCTTGAGTTTCTAATTAGTGTTCAAAGTACCCCAGCTTCAGCTTGCTGGTAGTTCTGGTGCAAGTACAAAGAAGTAATCTCCAAAGGCATTATTTTGCTGCTTTTACAAACTTCAAAATAGAATCTGTGATTCTGTATGGTATTTTGGTGTATGTGAGGTTTATTCATTTATCTAGTACTTCATTCTCAGTGTGCTGTAATAAAGGCATTAAATGTTTTAAAACAGAAGTGGTGATTGTTCTGTCTTGGATTTACCCGTTTTAATGTTCTGTATTTAATGAATTAACTTAAGAATTTGTATTGCAAAGTATATTTGGTGTCAAGTCAGAGATTTATTTTTATAAACCTCCCCAACAGTTCATTCATGTTTCGTAAATCGTTGGTTTCACCTTGTGTAGATAAAATAGGTTGATGTTTTTTAATACAATGCTTTATTTTTCCTGATGATATGCCTCTTTCATAGGACCATAAGAATACTTACCAGTAGTCTTCAGCTGATCATATTATTCTGTAACAGTTCTTTTAAAGGTATTCATGGCTTACAGTTTCTTTGGGTTTTGATTGTACAGCTTGAAACAATTTTTTTTATATAATACTTGATTATGAAGTATTAACTGAGTTTGACCCAAACAAAAGACAGTTTGTCCCCCACCTTCTATTTTTATTCTTTATTGCAATAAAATGAAGAAAATCTTGGATGAACAAAAGAATTTTTTTGCTCTGTGCTGAGGTTTTTCTAAGCAGTTGGTTGGCATTAGATGGCACCCTATATATACCCCATCCATCTGATCACTTACACTGCAATGCCTTGGCTTACCACAATTACTGTCTACTTACATACTGCGTGCCCTAGTTCTGCACAGTTCATTTCACAGGTTTTGCTACAGCCCTAACATCAGTTTATTTCAAAAAAATATATTGAAAACCCAATGTCATATTTTAAATGTGTTATATTTAATGTAAAGCAATAGTTATACATTATATTTTCATAGAAGAAAACACACGAAACAGATCATCACTCTTTCATAAAAGCTGTTTGGAGCCTTTCCAACTCATTTGAGTTTTAGTAAGAAGCTTTACAACTTATTTTTGGAAAAAAAGAGAAAAAGTGAAATAGATGTATAGATTTCATAAAAAATATTATACTTGTCTTACATTGATGGTTTTTTGTATAAACAGAGTTTGTCACCTGAGAATTACTTTTCAAAAAGCTGAAGCTTCTGAAGGAACTTAAGACACTTAATAGGTCATACTGCAGTTACTGTTTGAGCAATTTAGAAATATCTGATCCCTTAACATGTCCAAAAACGTAGCTGGAGGAGAAATTACACATAAATAGGCTGTATAATACACAAAAATATGTACCAATTATTTTCAATTAAAAACGGTGCTTGAACTGTTCAAAGTAAGGGCCATTGATGGTCTGTTAATGGTTATTTTTTAATTTATGTAAGTTTGAATTTACCATATACTTGGCACTTAATTTTTGACTGAGTAACAGAGCTGACATGGAGTAACTTGTATCTGGCATGCTAACACAACCCAAACTTTAACTGAGTGAACCTGGCACAGAATTCAACTCAAGAGGAAATCTCAGGAGAGCAGTTGAATTCCTTTCCTTGAATAAGAATACCTCAGTATTCATAGGGAACAAATGGTAATATTTTGTGCAAGTTTCTGCTTTTGACAGTGTATCTTTGTTTGCTTCCCAAAAGGGTTGTCAAATACATTGAAAAAAATAAACTTTCTTATTTGAATTTTTCATTTTACTTAATCATATGGTCCCAAGGAACCCATTAAATCCTGAATGGCCTAACACCTTGTTTATAACTCTTCTTATATGTAGACAAAAGGCGCAATGAGAACAGTTTTGGTTACATAATTGTGTTCCCTCCTTACTGTCTTTCTGAGCTCAAATAGAGGGGTAGGAGGCAGGTGCATCTATAAGCATTTTATGGTGGAATTATTTTATCAAAGTGTCTCAGAAAATGTTTTCTTTATGCCAATATAAGTGTTATCCAAACAAAATATGATATTACTGAACTATTACCTTGAGAAGCAAAGTATCATGATAACTTAGATTTCTTATCAAAAGTTTTGGGCTGAGAAAGACCTTAACTCAACATGCTGTTTAGTCATGATGTTTCTTCCACGGTGTGACCATCAGTTCGTTTACTGATGACAATGAGGTTTTATGGGAACTGTTCTGTATGGGATTCTCGCCTATGATCTAAGTGTACCAGCAGGTCTTACCAATATGTTGAAAATGCATGGATTTAATATGTGACAATGCTGGAGAAGAAAAAGGTGTTTTGAAAACTGGAAAGCAAGACCTGGTGATAGAGGAAATTAATCTGAGTAAAAGGCCATCATGCAGTCATTGCTTCCTTTGATTAACTGCAGATGGGATATACCAAAATGGAGATGCTGAGAGCGTGTATTCATGTGTGAGACCTATGAGTTGTGTCTGCACTGGACTACCTGGCCATGTGGTATTCTGAGATGGCAGTAGATGGCTCTGGAAAAAGTTTGTGATGTGATTCTTTATGTAACCAGCTGCTTTAGAGGGTTGCAGTCTTTATGGCATCCTGGTTATCTCCTGTCTGCAAAATTGCAATGCCTCTTTGTTAGCTTTGGAGTTTAGGCTGTGCTTAACCTTTTGATTGATCCAAATGAAACAGGAACTGGCAGGATTCCCAGCTTCTCACAGTAGCCTCTACTCATGATCATTAATCTGTGGTTGGGGGGAAAAGAGTAAAATTAATCCCTTTATTAATACTCAAGTACAGCAATGAGAATCTTTTGTCGGAATTAATAATTTTAACTGTAATTTCCAAGCTGTTGGTTACTTAATTTTTATAAAAAACACTGTCTTTTAGACAAACATTTTCCATATTCTGCAACTTCAAAAGTATTCATTTTCCATCTTAAAAAAAAAAAAAAGTTGACAGTCTAAAGCAGGTATTTTGCATATGAAATAATGAATAGTTTAATTTTTACATCTGCCCAAAGCCTTGAGTTTCACTTGATTCTAACTTGTGTATAAGTTTGAAAAGTACTGATTTGGGAATAAAGTTGCATGGCAGAGAATTTCCCTTTTTAGCCACAGAACCACAAAATGGATAAGGTTGGAAGGAAGCACAGTGAGGTCATCTGGTCCAACCTCCCTCCACCTGTGTGTTTGTACTTTAAAGAGAAAAGCATACTTTTAAGCACTTTCTCTTCCTAAATAATCTAATAAATATTCTTTAATCTGTTTTCAAGGTGGCTCACATAGGGCATTTTTTGTTCATACTTGTGTGTAAGACTACATTTGTCTCCATAATATTAGTGTCTTAAGGATTGGTATGTTTCCTTAGTGACTTATGTCCCTAAATGTTTCATGCTGTTAGCATTAATGCTGTTACAATGTCTAATGCGGTGTCATCTTTACTGGACGCCTAGGCAGCTTCCACGCTTGAGACTGCTGATGACTTGGTTCTCAGAAAGGTGCCTTATAACAAAGTCATTTAGTACAAATGCATTTAGAAAGGAACTATCCTGGTGCAAGGAAGACTTTTAGCATGTATATCTTCCCCGGTCTGTGCAAACCCAACAGGTGACAAAGGTAGTAGCAGCTCCATTTTTTGAAGCTGGAAGTCCAAGCACCAAGTTCCTGTGCGCAAATAGGCTCTCAGCTTTGAAAGTGCTCCTTGAAGCACCTGGATAGGATTCACTTACTTGTGTGATTTACCTTGATAGATCTAAGTGCGCTAAGACATGAGGTGCAGCTGAATGCAGCAGAACTGTATATGTGACCCTGAATCTCTGAGGCCTCTGGACCTTCTGGAAATCAGTGGATTCCCAAAGTCAAAAAAGTTGAAATTAGAACAGAGATAAATACTTTATATATCTAATATTGTAGTCTTGGCTTATTTAGTTCCTGGGAGGGAAGGAAGCAGAGGAGGTGCAAATAGGAAGGTAAGCTGTATTGCTCATGTAAAGGGACAGTTGATTTGGAGAATGAGTCCTCTGTCTTGATAAGATTTAGTTTTTCTGAACAGTCAAGTTCTGAGCAGTGGATGGAATTTTTCAAGAGTTTTTCTGGCCTTCAATATACAGAATTAACTAGTTAATGTTTACACAGTGACAGTTAGTCAAATAAAGGCACTTGGAATTTTTCACAGGTCTGTTGGATCTCCAAATCTGTAAAATCACTTTTTGGTTCCTATTTTCCTTCTAGGTCCTGCACAGAGCTTTCCAGTGCTGAAAAGGGAAGGTGATGGCTTCCTTTATGTAAATAGAACAAGCATAAATCCACTGACTTGAAAATAATTGTATGGTTTCTTGCTTTGTAGCAGCTGACTGCATGGTGGTTTTCTAGCAAAACACTTAAGTGACAGGCAGCAGGTCAGCATGGTGTTGATCTGTCTTCCTGGGATCTAGGAAGTCTGATCCAAATGACTTAGAATGCTTAGATTTCTGTAGTGAGATGTGCCAAATGTTTGATTGTAAAACCAAATGATTGGTCAATAAAATTTGCATTTTCCTAGATAGATATTAAAATACATGTGTTCATTATAAGAAATGGGTAGAACAGCTGAAATCAACCGAGTGCTGACTTCTAATCAGAATTTGAACAAAATCATTCTATTTACTTTAGATTGAAAGTACCGTTATGTGACATAGGTAAGGAGCGTGCTTTTGTTAAATTTTCAGGTCTTTGTATTCTTTGGGTCCAGGTAGAATGATCAGAAATAGTGTGACAATAATGCTGTAATATTTGCAGTCTGTTCTACTCTTAACAATAATATTTAAGCAGTTGACCAAAATGTTTGTTTAGAGTTGGAGAGCTGTTTCCAGTTGAAATCTGGGCTCCTTTGAGGAAGTAGTTTACAGGCCAGCAAACACAACAGAGCAAGTTTGAAAGACCTTTGAGTCAGCTGGTTGAACTACTTATTACAAAGTGTTTTCTCATTGAGTTTACTAACTTGTCTGTCAATTATCTGACAAACCAGAGTGACCTGGAAAAAGGTTGTTCATATTCTTAAGGCTTGAAAAGATTCGTGTATGTGTATGAGCCTGTTGAACTGTCACAAACAGCTGCTACTCTGCACTTTCAGAATACTTGAGTATTCAGTGCTACAAGCTGTCTCTACCTGTGCTAAAACTCCATACCAAGATTGCTAGCATAATCATGCAAATCACTGTCCCGCTGTGGGCAAGTGGAAATAAAGAGAACAAACTCAAATTCAGTATAAGAGCATTGAGTCTAGACCATGATAGTTGGCTTGGTCCTTCAGATGTAGCTGTGCTACTGACACAAAATGTGACCTGTCAAACCTTAGGCTTTCAGTCAGTTCTTTGACAGCTACTTCATTTTATGCTGTTATTGGCAAAGTGTCATTGCCTTTCACATTGGTATCAATAAAAGTCACTATGTGATTATTTTCTGTACACTGTTTGCATGTTGTATTCATGCATGGTTTGCAGTGGCAGCAGTTTGGTCTATGTGAAGTCAGTTAAATGCTTTAGTCCATTTGACACAGGCAGTTCTCTGCTGAGTTGAGACCTCGAATGTTCCTCTCTGGCCTGGCCTCTTCTGTGTTTGGAATGAGGAAGACATTTAAACTGCTCAATGTCTCTGTTACTATAGGCTCAGCCCAAGATATATTTATCAATTGATGCTGGGATGGCTTTGGTTTTGCACTTCATTCCAAACATTTTTTGTGGAATAAATACTGGTTGTTTTTCATTTTTTTCCTAGGCAATATATGAGGCATAATTACATTTTGAAATTCAAATGTATATTTGCAAGAAATGTGTTTGACTAATTGTGACTGGGTAAAATTTCGCACTAGATTAGCACTCAATTGGAAGATGTCCAGGCACAGTTAGAGGATAAAGAATTAAGCTGATGTGTCATACCTCAACATTTGCAGTATAAAAGGCCTCCTTTTGAACCAGATGTCTTTGGGCTTTTGTAAATAGGCTTATTTCTGACCATAATGACCTGCATGAGAATTATCTGTTTTCTGAATTATATCAAAGATTTAGCAATGGATATAAATTTGTGGGAAGAGAAAAGAACAACAAGCTATAACAACAACAAAAATCTTATTTTCTCCCTAAGAATGGGCTTACCTTGACACTTAGTTCAGGCTGCTCATCAGATTATAGCTTTTTAGAATAATTATGCTTTGATGGCTGTGATATAAAACTCTCAAAGACTTGATTTTTTGTTTTTCTTGGTTTCTAGTGGACTTCTGAACATAATGACCTTGCTGAAAATAACTTGACTAGCTGGAGCCACAAGAAGACACAACTTTTTGAGTGTATGTGGTAAAGGCTCAGCTGTTTGGATGATATTTATCATTCCATAGATAGGACAGCTAAAGAAATAGAGGAAATAGAAAATCAGTCATGAGGGCGAAATATAAAGCTAAAAAAACTTTCCTAAATTACTTTTTCTAACTAATGATGAATTTGAGGAATATTTTCACTATTAAAATATTGTTACTCAAGTTCATGTTGTGTTTTCTCGTCTGTATTGGAGGTGCATATTGCAACTTTTGTAGTTTGTTCTTTGTCTGTGCTCATGCTTAGGGGCTGTGATAGGTCAAACTAGATCTCTACATTTTCCAGTCTAGAGGCAAGTCAGAGTGCCCTGACTTAAGTGCTGACTTCATCATCTTCTCTTGGCATTATTGGTGAATGGTCAGTAACAGTCTCAGTCTTTGGATTGCAAGTACATTGCTTTTTGCAATTCAGCTGCAAGTGAGGACATGGTTATTGTTTGTTTGATCCTTTAGAAGGTTTTCACTTTCATATTTGCTACACCTGCCTACTAAGATTCCAGTAAAAAAGTTTTCTTGGAACCAAGAAAAATATACTGTTGTAATGGAGAATTTTACCAGAAATATTACTGCTTGCTTTTTTTAAATGTGATAGACCACTGTTATGGTACAGTGAAACATTGTGCTCACTAATTGCCAGGATGCAATTTCGTTGTTTGAAAGGGTGGAGAACTTCATTAGCTTCACTAAGACCTTTGGTACCATCATCTGTTTTTCTCTGCTGATGTTTTCTACTTATGAGCTTGAAACCTTCAGATTGGCTTTCCAGAGCTGTGTCTTGGAGAACACTGGGATACTACAAGCTGCTCTGCAGAGGTGAGGGAAAGGCAGTGACTGTGCTGTAGCAGCCACTGCTGTGCCTCAGGATACAGGTGTATCCTCACACATAACTTTGTAGCAATACCAATAGCAATTCCTATAAATCCATCAGTAGGTGTAAAGGATAAAGTTTGTTACGTGTGAGAAAAGCCTAATTGAAGGAAAGGAAGGAAGCAGGAAGTTGTCTCAACTTTTTTTATGGTGCAAATAGCTCAGTGATTGTCAGATGGACATTTAACTCTATAGGAACAAAAGCCCGAAGCCAGCTTCAGTCTTGATTGAATTTACTTTTCTGAAAGTAAGGGCGTTTCAGCCTTGTGGCTTAAGACAAGGTATTATATCTGAAGGAATTTGTCAGATGCTTCAAGGTTGCTTGTTTGAATAGAGATGCTGTTGCAAACTAGATTTTGTAAGTGGAAATTTTAAATTGCTTGGTCCTTGCAGGTGCAGCATTCTCATTTTCTGCCTGGCACTCTATTAGAAAATATTTTCTTTCAACAGTATTCCCTTCCATATTGACAGATGCTTAATATTGGGAATTAAAATTGTCCTTGAGAGGAATTTGTTCTGTTTAGACCAGGCAGCGTACTTGAACTCATTCTGTGCTGCTAACTCTGCAACTGAATTTCAAATTACCTTTTAAGGTTGATCTTACTTGGTAACTTATTATATTTCTTGTTACTGTGTTTTAGTGATTGGGAGTAGCTTTAATGCAGAAATGAGACATTATAAGTCAATTCTAATGGTGAAAAATATTTTTAAAACTTAATATTCTTTTGGGCTTTGTACTTTTCCCTTTTGATACAAAGTATTGTGTTTGTAACAAATGGACAGACCATTCTCCTTTGGAAATGACATGTAGATTTTTCTTCTGAGTATGACTGAGTAATGTGTTTTTTCCCTATTGTAATGTCAGAATTTAAGTATCTTCATTCACCTTTGTGGCCATTTCTTAGTCTCCTCCTTTTGCTGTTACATAGTAGTAGGAATATTGTTGAAGTAAGTGTCTAGAGCAATGAAAAGGCGATATAGCTAAGAGCAGAATCTTTCTTACTGTTTGTTTGAAGCTGCAAGTTGCAGAGCATTATATTATTTTTAAAAATTAGAATATTCTGGCAGGGGGTGGTATAAGTAGAAATATTAAGACAAACTGCTTTTCCAAATTATTCAGTGCAAGATCACTGTGTAATGCAACTAATGTGGTTAATCAGTTGTCATTCCTCAGCTTCCTTAGTGTGCTAACTCTTTGGAATGATGAAGTCCTTCTGGCATAGACAGAAGTACTATTTTCACAGCTGATACCAAGGTCTCAGATAAGCTTGTCTGACTAGGTGCTTGTTTTTAGTGGTACAATTAAGGGCATGAGGCTAGTGACACGGTGAACTGTTAGTCTTTGAAACAACTTGCATATGAAGTCCATATGAACTGCAGGCAGACTATGCCCACATTTTCAAAATCATTTTCAAATCAATATAACTTACCTAAGTGAAAATGTATATGCAAAAACAGGTGTTAGTTTTTGGTCTTAGTTACAGTTGTTATTTATCCCACATCAATTGATCACTAGACCTAGCACAGGGGAAGCAGAAGTGAGTGACAGGGAAAGAAGATGCACCTTTCATGTGGTGAAGACAGGATCCCGGACTGTTGAACCAACTTTAGAACTGTGTAACTTGTCTTCAGTAGCCTTTGTAGGAAATGGGAAAAAATTACTGGTTTGTACACAGCCTCCAAACATAATATACCCTAGTAGTTTCAGATCAGTCATCTTACCTTTGAATATATCGAGTAGATGGTATATTCAAAGGTTTATGTGAGTGTTTATTGTAAGATTTCTCTGAGATGTACAGTTTAACAGAATCTGCTTCCTGAGTAATACAAATTAGATTCCAGTAGCATTTTTAAATAAGTCATACCATTAACTTTTATAGCAGAAGATAAGGGTGGTATTAACAAATGATAACTCTAGCATTCTTGGGCCATTCTCATGCTTGCTTTAATGTGTAACACAACAGTGTTGTCAAAGGGCCAGGCAGGTTCTGATATTTGCCTGTCATAGCCTTCTGAAGAAAGCTTTGTTGGTATCTTTTGATAGACAGGGATGAAACATGGGGAAATAAGCTGTCATCACTATAAGTTAGCCTGAGTTACTTTACCTCCATGCCCCTGCATGGCCCACACACATCTTTTTTTTTTTTTTTCCCCTGTACCTCTGAAAGAACAAATGACTTGACTTTGCAAACAAATCATTATTATGTGGTATATGCTACCATGACTGTCTTGCAGAACATACCAGGTTTGCCTGGATCCAAGCAACCATGTAAAGTTCAAATACATAATATGAAACCTCTTCGTATGTATGCAATCGTTTTCTTGTATATTTTACTAACTGGACATCTTCAGTCTAAGAGATTTTTGCCACAGTTTGGGGCATGGTACTGCATGAGGTACTTCACAGCTGGCACATGGATTTGTAGCCATAGTGGTGGGACCTTGCCTTATCCCTTCCGTTGCACATGTCTGGATGACCTGGAGGCTAGAGCATTGCATGAACAAAGTGCTTTATGCTGCAGAGACACTAACTTGGAAGCCAGGCTGTTCATTTTCCTTGAGCTATGAAATTCCTCTCACCTGAAGTCATTAACGACTTCCAGTTAGTCTCAGAGTGTTTGGTTCGATTTGGGTTTTCTTTTCAACAAATAGCTGGATCAGGTCTCCTATGAACACAGGCTTAGAGAGTTGGCACTGTTTGGTCTGGAGAAGAGAAGGCTCCAAGGTGACCTTATGTCCCCTTCATGTGACTATGTAGTGACTGGACAAGGGGGAGTTGTCTTAAGCTGAAAGAGAGTAGGTTTAGATTAGATATAATGGAGAAATTCTTTACAGTAAGGCTGGTGAAGCACTGCAACAGGTTGCCCAGAGAGGCTGCTGACTCCCCATCCCTGGAGGTGTTCAAAATCAGACTGAATGGGGCTCTGAGTGACCTGGTGTAGTGGAAGGTTCCCAGCCCATGGAAGCAGATTATCTTGAAGGTCCGTTCTAGCCCTAACCATTCTATGACTCCGTGGAAAAAAAATTAAAAAGCCTGTTGCAAAGCTATATTCTATTTGTCTCTTTTGCTAAAACTGTATTTAAATCTTTATCTTTCCTCCATATTTTTCACCTACGTTTCAAAAGTAATCAATGTTAACATTTATCAATAAAAGTTGGTTTTGCACAAGGTAACTGCTTGTGCAGTACTTTGAATGCAGCTCATTTCTGTGATAAGTTTATAACTCTTGATTTTTAAATTGAACTCTTGATTTCATAAAAAGTTATGTTACAGCAGTTAAGAAGGTGTTGAACTTTAGTGGTGGAATAGGAATGACTGGGAAGGCAAACACCATTGCAGTAGTTTTTGTGCCAAAACAAGTCCATTATTTAGCTATCTGTTTTTTCTTCTACTAGGAAAATTTTTTTTCCCAAAGAACTGTACCTAAGGAAATATACAGTAACTTGGTTTCATATAGAGTGCATTTATTCGTTTGTTCTCTTCAGGTAGGTTCTAGTTGGGTGTTGATGACCTGTACTGCTTGACCTACACATAAATAAAATTGCCAGTGCAACTCCTCTGTTTCAGTACAACCAGCAGCAAAGCAGTCACAAGGTACAGGATTACAGAAAGTCATTAAAAGCACACTGGAGTACAGAAATCTCCTAAATAAACTATATCTTCCCATACTCTTGAGGTACCCTGTTTTTAATTCTCTAATTGTAAATTAAGAGTGATCAGAGTGATTGTTTTTAATATGAAGTGCCTTTTTTGAGCCACTCAGATGAACTCTGAGTAAGCTAATGTGATGGAAGAAAACCTGGTCTAGACAGTCATCTTACATCAGTGCACTTGAAAAATTGGTAGACATGTGGTGAGCAATGGGATATTCATCACAGCAGGTAGCAGATGATTGTCAGCTTTCCCAGTCCCCTGAGCAGAGAGAAGTATCCATTTATGCTTCTGTCAAGGCAGCTGTATACTACCCCATATACTGGGTTATTTAAAAGGCTGCTGTTTAATCATAAATGTGATTTCTCTTATGCTGCCTCTTTAACAACAAAATTTTAGCTGGATTTTGTATAAAGTCCTGAAATAGTTATGCAAAAATTGCCTTTAGCTTATAGTTTCTTGATGTATAGCTCATATAATGTGATAGAAGGTTAGCCATTACTTTCTTAAAATAAAAAAAATCACCACCATGCCTTCTACCCCCCTAAAAAGCAGAACAGGTTAAATATGAACTTAAAAACACAGAGATAGGAGTACATTTCAAATCCCAAATTAAATTTTACTATACAGCAAAAACTGGAGAACAAACAGATGCAAATTACTGTTTTGATAATCTTGCACTGGAGTTTTAAAAATCAAGAGTGTTCCCAGAATATAAAATATTCATAGCTTATATGGAATTTTTCTAACCCCTTACACAAATTGGGGGCATCCCAAGTTTTACTGCACTTGCCTTGTTCTTTAAACATTAAAATTACTTCATATATTGACTTCACATAATTTTTAATGTCAGATACTCATAATGAGAACTTTTAAAACTTGCACTATGCATGTGGAATTTTCTTATTGATATCTATCATAGTAGTTTCTGCAGACATAAATCCTGGGGAGTTTAGAAACTTTTGATGTACTAAGTAGAAAATCTGTCAGGTGCTGCAAGCAGGTGAAAGACTTAGTATGATGGCAGAGTTGATAATCTTAAATCATAATACAGTACAAAAGGTTGGATATTAGGAAAAAATCTGTACAGAAAGGGTGGTCAGGAATTGGAACAGGCTTCCCAGAGAAGTGTTAGAATCACCATCCCTGGAAGTGTTCAGAAGATGCGTAGATGTGTCACTGGGGGTTGTGGTTTAGTGGGGAGTACAGTGGTGCAAGGTTATGGTTGGACTCAACAATCTCAGAGGTCTTTTCCAAACTTAATGATTCTATGACCATAACATAAGGATTCTAAGGATTCTATTATTCTAAGATAAGGGATTTCTTCTACTGTTGTTCCTGCTTGTTCCTTTAGTTCTCCACAGGACAGTATCCATGATGATTTGTATCCCATCAGGATCTCAGGTGTATCTACCAAGAGGGAATGGACTAGGATTTCACTGTAGAATCTGCCCATTAGTAGTTGTTTAGGAGGGGGTTTTTGTTTAGTGAAAACAAGCTTTAATTTTCAATTTTGGAGAGAAAAAAGAAAAACTGGAATTCTGTAGCATAGACACCTTATGAATATCCTAGGGGCAAGACCTATTTTTTATGTGTTCTGGCCTATAAACACTTAGACTATTATCCAAGAGATGGTCTCAGCCATTCCCTTAAAAGAAATCTCACAAAATTAGATTTATCTTTTGATAGTTCCTGTGTCTTAAAGGCTAAAAATTCATTACATGCCTCCCTTCTTCATATTGGTTTTGTAAGTTCAAATAACTACTGTGATTACTTTTTTAATTTCAATACCTCATTGCAGCAGCACTACTGATGTTGTAATAGCTTCTACCTTATGAATTCCTTTTTATTAGAGAATACTTTTTCAGATTGCTTCCATTTATTAGCAAAATACCTTCCTGTGCGAATTTAGGTGGTTATGCTTTTGTTCTGAGCTCTTGTTCTTAGGAGAATTCACAGTTCTGAAAGCTATACTGTCTTAGATGTGTAGTCCTGCTTCAGTTGAGGTGCACAAAACAACTTCATTCCCTGGGCACAAGGAGGCAAATGCATCTGGATTCTCCTGTGCTATGCAAGCTAGCCTAACATTTATGCATGTCCAGCATTTCTCTCAGATGGTGATTAGCAAAACCAACTATGCACTCATTTAGATTATTATAAAAATAAACAATCTGTCTTGGAAAGTGAAATAGCAAGGTAGATGGTGCCATGAAATATTTTTTTACTGTCAGTTGGAAAGGTACAGGTGTTCAGGGAGAACTAAGGAAAAGACTTCAAATTCTCCTACTGGAAATCTGGCAGTACTAAAGTGATACAGAAACTTGAGCCCTGTTGTATTAACTCTTCAAAGAAATGTAAACTCTTCAAGAATCAGATCATAATGATAATATGCGTTCAGGCATGGGGCAGATGCACAGTAGAACCTCAAAAGCATTCAAGCCTGTAACCCAAACCATTACAGTGAAATGCTCCTTGAAAAGGGACTGAGTCCTGTGAAATAACATTTTTTAAATGATACACATGAAAGTCAGTATTTCACATCAAGACTCAGGTTGAAGCCACTGATCTTTAGGCTCTTCACTAATGGGCCGGAATTGGGATTCTGTAAGGAGTCAACAGCAGCTCAGTCAGAAGGAAATTTCATCTGGAATAGGTTTAATCACTCCTTGAAAGTACTTTTATGGCTTGCTCAAGTAAATATGAGTTCTAAAGGAAAATTTTCAGCTTTAAGTAAATGCTGTGAATCTAGCCCTTTAGTCTCTCTTGCCATCTCTTCTCACTTCATGCACAAGTGTTTGTGTGTCATGAAGTCTCACTTCTGTATCTCCTGAAAATTTCAACTTTGCTTAAATTCAAAATATCTACCCAAAGCTTAAAAAGACATTCTAGTTGTCCCCAAATCAGAAAGTAGGCTAGCTCCAGGTACAGAATATACAGTATTGCGTTTTAATTCCTTTTAAAATTTTTATTTTGAGGTTTTTAACTGCCTTGGCCTAAATAGCTGATACTGTCAATACTGCTGAAATGTAGTGTTTCTGCAACTGCTAAATTGCATGCATTAAAATAAATTAGGATTCCTGCAAGTGTCTAATGAAACAATTTAGAACATTTAGTTTAAACTAGTTCTAAGCACCCACTCCTGCCAGTATTACTTCACATAAGTGATTTAGATTCTAATTTTCATTTATGGGCTCAGCTTGAGGGAGAAATGTTTGCCTCTGCTATTCTTACTCGCTTGGCTGGAGGAAAACCTGTGAAATACACCCTCTTGGAAGAGACTGAGTTCCCAAATCCAAAAGTTTTCTTGAGCAGCACCAGAGTTCATGTGCTGCATTTCCCTCAGCATGACACAGGTATGGAGCATTTCTCAGGGGAAACTTTTTATCAAGGCAAGCATGCAAATCCCTTCTGTGCTGAGGTCACCAATTAGCGCCACATAAGGTGGCAGTTCTGCTTTTCCGATAACTAGTAAATTAGCTATGTACAGACAAATCCATTCCACACTTTGAAAAATTGTGAATACTTTTAAGTGAGGGAGGTATCAGTAATTGTTCGAAATTAGAAATTCTGAATCCGAGTGTGAGGTGTAAAATAACAAAAAAATAATTACTGTGAAATTAGCTTAATACATGACAGAATACTTGTTCAAATATGTTTGACTTCAGGGTGCCAGAACCATCCATGGGAAATATTCAAAACAGCATCTTATGATTTCTTTTGACAGAAGGAACAGCTTTAAGCCTTGGAATTTTTTTCCCCACTGTTATCTCCGGCAAGCAGTGCTGGCCACCTTAAGTCCTGTGTGCATGGCTTGGTTCAATAAACTTTGTCTTCCTAATGGTAACCTTCTTACAACTAAGGGATAACAGGTGAATTTTGACAAAGCTGGATCAAAGTTTTTAATTTAAAAAACAAACGAGCAAACAAAAAAAAGTTATGGAATGTACTGGTTTTGAAAAATTGAAAAATCCTTTCTATGCAGTGGTAGAAGCATTTCAAAAGAACACCTCTGTAATATCTTGATAGAACAGAACACTGAAAATTGCAAGTGAACACAAAAATAAACATGCAAACTCCACCATATCTTTCTTAGTTAAAGAAAACAAATTGGCAAAACACCTTAAAATAACAAGCTATCTCTTCATTGTAAATGTGTAATCAAGTATAGAATATGTTGAGGATTTATTTTATGTATGAATACTTAGATTTTCTTGGGCTCTGGAGTTCTGAGTGGCTTTTGGTTATGAGATACAGTTTTTTGGTGACAGGAACATATCTAATTTAGTCATCTGGGAAACAACACGGTTTGAATAACCAACTTCCCCTCTTCAGAATTTCTTGATAGAGAAAACCCATTTTTTTCCATGTTTACTCATCTTTGAACAGAATTCACACCAGGTTCTCAGAATTTTGCTTTTAAACCAAGTATTGTGCTAAAAAAAGTTGATCTGCAGCACCATCTCAGAAGCAGAGAAAATCATTAGGTTTAATTAGGATCAAATATTTGTTAAGCAGTGGTAGATGAATTGAGTCTATTCAGTAACAGAGAAATTGTTTGTGGGTAATTTGCTGTAGTAGTAACACATGAGGCATGCATGATTGAATAAATCTGCACAGAGATCTTTTTCCTTGTGGGTTGTTTTTCATTTGTAGCAGCAATTTTATTTACGTAGTATTTGATCATTTTCAGATACCTGAATCAAAATTTATTTTGAAGCTTCAGTTATTAAATTGATAGGTTAAGGTGCCTAAAGGTATTGTATCCCCTCATACATTAAGTATCATTTTTCACCTGTAGCAGGTGCAAGTATGGGGAAATTGGTGAGATGATGAGAAACCCATGAAGAGTTTTTCCAATGCATTTTTAGTGTCTGAGTATACTATTCTGTGATAATACAACAGACAAGAAGCATCTAAGAACCCAGGTAAGAAAACTAAATAAGAATTATAGCCTAGGCTTCTTGTACTACAGCCTATTGGCTAAATTTGAGGCCTGTCAATGAGATACATTTCTTGTTGATTAACTAGAAATCAGTCACTATTGAGAATAAAACTTCATTCTGTAGCTTCAAGGTGCAACCTTGAATGTTTACAGCAAACATTCTTACTAAGGGCCTTCTTACTGAGGTCTACAATTACGGCTCGGGTTTGGAGTTGTCTCATTTTGAAGCTACAGTGCTTTATTGTGTCTTTACTAGAGACGAATATCTGAAAACAAGTGTAAATGCACAAGATAAGCTGAACGGAGGAAATGATTCAGCCAGCAGTGGTCTGGACTTATTTATCAGCTGTATGACCTCTAGTTGGATGCTAAAGCTTTACGTATGTTACAGGATTTGAGAAGGAAGAATTGCAATCAATTTTTTGTTGAGTTCTAATTCTAGAATAGTGTATCAAGATTCATAACTCTAAGCAGTGATCATAGGGCAATCTGACTTCTTTCTTTTTAGAAAGAAATTTTAAAATTGGGGCTGACCTTTTCCAAAAACCAAGAAGCACTCCTCAAAGGGAGTTGATTTCTGTGCGTAGTCTCTAAACCCCAAAGAAATTATCTTTGCAAACTAATGAAGATAAAATTAAGCATTGTAGCCTGTGGCACCTCCTTCAAAGCTTTAAATGCAAATGGAAAGGTTGGAATTAGGTCAACCATTTTCTGGATATACTTTTCTAAAAGAGCTTAATATATTACAGAAACTATAGAAAGCAGTGGTGTCTGCCTCTGTAAAATTGTTAAGGAACAGTGGAAGGAGAAAGTTGTTTGAGAGTGACCTCATGGCTTTGAGTGCAGCATGTTCCAGTTCCAGACATTTCAGTTCCAGTCTCTTAGCTGTCATTAAAAAATGTGATGGAGTAGTTTTATCCCTGCTAATAAAGTGATGAATTCGAAACTGATCCATGCATGAAAGACACCAAAGTGCTGGGCTAAGACCTCTGGATAATCTTTGTCCACAGCTCATAGTGATCAGTGGTGGTCCCAGCATTAGCCAGCCCTGTTCAGCATTTAAGTAAAAAATTAGAAGAGACTGCAGTTTCTCCAGTTTAATAAAGGCACTGTAATGTAATAGCTGTCTTTAGAGGGTCTAATTCACACACACCCTTGGATCATTCTGACTGGGCAAATGCTTTGTGTGGTCTGTGACAGCAGCCAAGCTCTTTGCACTCAGATCCCCCAAATGCACAGGGTCTGGCAACTGATTTAGCACAGGGACAGGCATACTACTCACTGAAGGTGATTGTAAACAAGCCACAACAAAAGTGCTTGGCAGTGTTAAGCCACTGAGGAGTCTTTCTTAATTGGGTGTTCTGAAATGGTCAAGAAACCCCAAACCAAGGTTTTGCGTAGTGCTTTTTGTCACGTTGTGTCCCGTTCCTGAGTGCTTTCCAGTTAATTGTGTTAATTTTCTCCTACTGAGATGAGCTCGGTTGGTTAGAGAATGATGGTAACACCAACAAGGTTGTGGGTTCAATGCCCATATGGCCCATTCATTTAGGAGTTGAAGTCGATGATCCTTCTGGGTTTCTTCTAACTCAGAGTATTCTGTAAACTTCTGTTAGTGTCATGAAGATGTCCTCAGAACTAAACCTGGTCAAATAAGGTACTTCCTAAAGAAAAAATAGATGTGGGAAATTTTTTGGTGGCTGTTGAAGAAAAGGTGTTTCCAAAAAGTGTTCTGCCTCAGGAGGGGAATGTTTTTATTAAGTTTTATAAAAATATTATTCTACTTTGCAAACTCTACCTGAGATAATAGCAGATGTATACTTTGTAACTTAGCAGTCATGGCAGTCAAAACAGGGTTTGTGAGTTTCTCTAGGAGACAAATTAAGAAAATGCAGAAGCTGCATGAGTTCTGGTAGTTAAGGCAGAGACTTGTGTTTGGGGATAGCATTTGGTTAATACAAACCAGCAGTTACTCCAAAGCTTGCCACCTCTTCCAAGTCTAGGCAAATATTTCATGGTTCCTGGTGTCATACTCAGGATTTACTTTTACAGCCAAAAGGCATATATGTGTACAGAAATAGGAATTTATTTTTAGTCTGTCAATGTTATAAGTTCAGTCAAAGCAGGCCAGTATAAAGCCTGTTGCTTTTTTTTACTGGAAATGGCAAGGATTCCATTTACTGGGCTATTCTGGACCTGGCAAGAGAAGCATAGAAATTTGAAGTTTGCTGTGGCCTGTCCACCATCTTTGGTTTTGGGATGAAGGTGATGCCTCAAATTTTAAAATTTCTTGTGTGCATCTGGAATCTCCTCCTACTGGGGTTGTTGGCTGCCCAGTGCTCTCTACGACCAGGTTTACCTTCCATTTCTTGTTTACCAGAGTGAGATTAATAAGAGTTTTTCTGTGTCAATTATGTCAGTTACCAGTTTTCTAATTTCTTCAAGTGAACGTTTGGTTATGAGGGCTCAAAATCTATCAATGGTTTTGGCAACAGTTTATTTCTAATTAACCTTTCAATTGAAACTTACTCCCTTTATAGCAGAGTTGGAATTGCTGTGATCAGAGAGATGATCTCTGTTTAGAACAGAAATTCAGACAGAAGTTTAGTTATGGACTTACACACTTATTATATGGCATCCTATAAGTAGCTTTGATTGTTTTGACCTTTAAAGAGAATGTGAGAAATCTGCAGGTTTTATCCAGGAGAAAAAATCCCAAAATAGTGTCAGAAGAGTACTTTTAAGTAGAATTATATACAGATAGATAACACTGAGACTATTATTTTGGTGAAAGTGCCCTTTAGTAGATAATAATAATAAGTATTTTTTAACCGTTAAAAGAATATAAATTACATACTGGAACTGCACAGTCTGTCAAACAAATACTATATGCCCATTTAAAATTAAGTAGAAATACTCCTTTCCATGTTTGTGAACATACTTTTCTGCCTTCTTTTTGGGAAGAGTATGCATTAAACTTTCTGGCATTGCAGCTTTAGTACCAGAAAAATGTGAGAACTAAGACCTCTGTAAAACCAAAAGCAGATGTGTCAAATTTTCTGCAAAAATATCTTTTGCCATTAGAAATACGGACTTAATATCACGACTACCCAACAGCTGCTGTTTAAAATCTCCACTCTGAGGACAACAGCTGAACCACTCACTCTGTAGACTGGATTGGAATAGGCATGTCTGATGCGCATCTGAGAATGATGGCTGGAAGGCAAAACTCATGACAGCTGGACCAGTGAATATAGGCACTGATGCTTAGTGTTGTGCAAAGCCCAGCACTTGAGGTCCTGGTGAGTAAATAAGGGAGCAAGGAAGTGTACAGATGACACAGGATGCATTTTCGAACATGGTCTATAATTATACGCACCATTTCATGTATGTGATACTAATTGCATTCATAATTTCTGGCATGCTGGTCTTCATGTTTACCCAACTATGGAATTTGCATGTGACTTTTCTTTGTGTATATGCAAATTTTATCACTTATTTTCCCATTCAGTCATCTGAAAAACAGTGAGGACATACTGCTGTATGCCACCAGGGTGTACTTATCTGTGGGCTGAGTCAAAGCTGTCCCAAAATCATAGGCAACCCTTCCAGTCTGGAAATGATATGTGCTTTAGTTATGAAAGAAATTATTATGCAAAATATTTAGTGCGATCAAATCACAATTTTTTTAATTATTATTTTTTCTCAGGTTTTTTGTATTCCCGGAAGAGTATGTCAGATGCTGCATTGATTTAAAGCAGACTGTGCATCTAGGTATTGGTAATGTTCTGTACAATTCAATGTGGCTAATGAAGCACTGCATGCTACCTTCAGGGCTATAACTATGGCTTGGCATAAAAATATGACCTTGACATTCTTTGAGCTGCACAATGAACTGGTCGATAGGAAATGACTTCAGTTTGTAATCCTGTATGGTCACAGAGTGAACATGCATTATGTTCCCTAAAACAAAGAGAAGTAAAAGCTGAAGAGCAAAGTGACTTACCACTCATAAAGAGTCAAAGTGAACTGTACATTTCCATTTCCTGTTGTACAAAGTACCCTTTGTTGACAAGATGTGTTTACATTGAGGTGATTGGACACTCTTTTCAAGTGATTAATAGAACAGATGCAATGATATGCTAGGTATTCTAATAAGACATGATTCTGGCAAGATGCAGTTCATTGAAAGGCTTTTTATCTTTGTGGGATAACTTCCTGGTCATCTCAAAGGACGTTGCTTCAAATTTGGGAGAAAAAAGCAACTTTGATGTTAAATATTGAGGCCTGTATCTGTCACACTTGTGTTCATAACTACAGTAAACAATGGGAGCAACTCTGGAGTAGTGCATTAACTTCTCGTTTCCATCTTTCATGAGAAATTGCTCACTCATTGCAAAACTTTAAACCTGAAAGGATCTTTTTCCACGTTCAGTTTCAAGATACTCTTGTGAATTATATGGGTAGTTTTAAAATCAAATGTATTGAACTTCTTCAGTATGCTTCTGTTCCTGGAATGACAGGGATTTAATACATTAATTGTGATGGAGATATGTAATTTTAAATAAAATTCTTGATACCACACTACAGTTTATAGCTGAATTAATGTTAAATTCTTAGCAGTCAAAAATTACATAGTTCCAGAAGTTACAAACAGTAGAATTTTTTTTAAAAACCATGCTTCCATTTATATGCCTCACTTCAGTTTGTGTCAGCGATTTTGATTCTTACCTCCTTTTCAAGCTAGTAGATCAGTCAAAAAAAAGTAAAATGAAATCCAGCCATTAGCTTTCTTTATGTTTCTTGTCCCCATTTTCAGAACTGGATGTGTGCATTGACCTTAGCTGTGCTGTTGAGATCATGGATCTTCTTACAGTAATAGGTAATATCTGTTGGGTTTGCTGCTGTATTCTTTTTTTTTTTATTTATTATTATTATTTCTCACTGCCTTTTGGGTATAGGCTTTAAGTCTGTAGTTCTTCTTGGCAGATCTTGGTTTTAACTCCCCTGCCAAGCTGGATGCACTTGAGGAGTGCTCAGGGATGACTGTTGAACATGTTTAGGCTTGTGTCACCTTCCCAGAGAGTGCTACTGCAGCAGAGCTCTAGCAAGGCTCTTATACTACCCTTTTTACATCCTGTTGTGTGCAGTGAAGCTGTTGAAAGTTTCTTGATCTCAGCAGGGTGCAGAGGTAGCCCAAGAATATACCTATCAGGCCAAAATGTCTGCAGGCCTGGCCTCTTCATCAACTTTTTCCCCAGTCATCTTTTTGTCTTAGGGCTTCATGTCTAGCATTCCCCTTTTCTAACTATCTGTCTTTTCCAGTTATTTCTTTTATTCTTTAGCAAACTTTTTACTCCTATTCCTCTTTCTGAGATCACGTTTTCTGAAAAAAAGCAATATTTTTCAGTCTTACTCTTTTCACCAGTTCATTAGGCGATTTATTACTTTGACATTATTCACCACATTATTTATCACTTTTATCTCTCAGCATTTTAGAGGCAATGAGAGGTTAATCCTGGGGTTAACCATACCAGGAGATTTGAATGCTGTCACATAAGTGGAAGCCATCAGGTGCTAGTGATTGTGTGTTGCTTCTGTTCTGGAATATAGGAAACATATTTATTCATTTTGTACTGCAAAAGTGTTAAAAGCTCAATTAGAGTTCACAATTGTATCCAGAGATATCCTGAAAGCTACCGGAGAGTTTAGTTTCTTTGCTCCAATACTATGGTACATGTGGCTTCTTTGTCTTCTAAACACCACATGCATTGCAGTAGGTAAATCATGACCTTGGTCCTGATCTTTCAGGCAAGTCTGATGTTGGTATACTGTCTGTAGATTTATTATACTGTTTATATGCACATTTCTTTTGTAAAATGTTTATAAATGTTTGATATACTTGTAGTTGCAGGGTTCATGTAGAGGCAGTAGTCATATTTACAGTGAATATTGCATACAGTTAAACTGGTTTCATCTGTATTTTAAAAGAAGTCCAAATTAAAAACTGTAAGAAGAGATCTTGCTGTTATGAGTCCATGGAATTATCCAATAGAGTTTGTTTACATTTCCACACATTTTGGTGTTTCTGCTTTGTGCAGGGAGGTGCATAATTTTTGCGTGCTTCAAGAAGTCATGCAGTGTGAGAAGATGAATGAGCTGCAGTTTTTGATTGTTTTAGAAACTTGTCCAAGTTCATAGTTTTGCCTTTGATGCTACAAGCTTAGTAGAGAATTTAGCTGGATATTGAACATCTGCATCATTAGCCTCAACAAAAAATGTAAATGAAGAGAAAAAAGAGCTCTACAGTTTCACTGTGACACATCTGCATGCTTTCTCCTCTTAGGTTGCTCTGACTGTTTAGGGTACAGAGACACTCTTCCCTGAATGACATAGGACAAACTGCTTCCAAAATGTCATATGGTCAGGGTCCAAGTTAGAATTTACTTCAGTTTAGAAATTCAGACTCTTCTGTACTCTATAGGGAACCTAGATAGGACAGTGAGCTTGAAATCTCTGAAATTCCTTAAGGCCCAGTGGAAGAAAAGTGTATGTGCAATGAGGATTCAGATAACCCAAACAAGCAGTGCAGAATTATGCTAGTTCTAGAACAGACAACGAGTAAAGGTGGCACCATACCTGAGCTAGTAAGATGTGCGTGGGAAAATGATGGACCCTTACTACTGTTAGGATTAAATTATATTTTGGGCTGTACTGTGCATTAGAAACCTGGGAATTTGGAGTGACACCAGCTTGGGATCTTGAAGCAATGACAGTTGAATGTTACACACTTAGAAAGATGGATATGCTAAACTCAGCAGTATGATAATTACATGTTTGGGTTCTTCAGGTTGCTTGGTATCTCAATCTAAAGGTTGTATTCTAATTCTGTGTTTCTGTATTTACATTCATGGCCTCCCTGGGAATTCTGCAAGAAATTGGATAGCAGGTGTTGGCACTCACACATACATCTCATGTTAGTGAGAATTTACTTCTGCATGCTCTGTCTCATTAACAGATAGCACTGTACCTCTGTTACTATTAGTAAAAGTTTTGTGAAATATTTGTCTGTTTACTCTTGTTGGCAATTGTGTTCTGACTTTGATTTTATTCAGCAAGAGTTTTGCAGTGGTCTGTGTATTTGTTCCCCATGGTTTCTCTCTCAAGCACATCTGCTATTCATGATATTCATCAGTTAGAGAAAGCAGCACCAAAAGGAGATATATAAAAGCTCAAGTCACACCCCCCATTGTTTTAAAAGCTGACACAAAAGAAAATGCTCAGTTCTTAACTTTATAGGTATTTGCCCTTTTAAAAAATTAATAATCAATTTTGGTTTTATTTCTATTCTTTGAGAAGCTAGTGAAATACTTGTATGCAATACAAAAATACTATATATATAGAATGACCTTTGTTTATGTGCATTGTTCCTGCAAATATATGATGCCTTCATCTTGTTCTCTTGAGGGTTGAGTTTTCCATCATTTATATTTTATTAGTGTTGTTACTTAACCCATGGCAGAGGGTGAAGGGGAGGATGGGACAGTGTCTGTTCTTGTAGCCATCAAGAGGCTTTCTCCTCTCGTGAAATGTTTACTGCTAACATTTTGCAATTTGAAATAGCAGTCTACATACATACAGCATTGAAATGTATAATGAGCAATTCCTATATGTAAGATAGGAAGGACAAATTAAGAGGCTGGATTAAAGTGAATGTATAAACAAAATTTGGCATTTGAAATTTATCAAAGGCAGAGAATACTAAATCTTAGCAAGCCGTGCCTGTTCAGCCCTAAGGTTTTGTCACCTTGTCACTGATGTTGTGAGTTTCTTGGTTGCAGATACTTTGTGTGTGAAATAAGGTGGGAGGAGATTCTGAAGAAAAATTTTTTTTTTGTCAGCTCTTCAAGTGATCCAGGCACCCTTATCTAGACCTGCTGTCTTCTTTTCCTATTACCATAAATACAACCTTTCATATACTTTATAAAGCAGAAGTGAGACAAAGCCATGCAAACCAGTAACAAAGGACTGTGTGATTGGATTGAGAGGCACTGGGAGAAATAAACTAATAAAACAGTCTACACAACATTTGGTATAATTTTCCTTTATTTCCTTGTGTATGTTAAATATTACTTTTCTAAAACTACTACTAGTAGTTTGTTTGTCAGTAGAGAATAGCTATAAACACATAAATAATCTGGCTTCAGAAACCATTTATTAGGCTGTGTCGTGTCAAATGTTTAATAGCATTAAAATAAATCACTAATTTTTTAATGTGTAATATTTTATTACTCTGAGAGAAAGACTGTCATTCCCTTCTGAATTCAGAGGTGAATAGACTTGGTTTAGGTTTTTTAGTTGCTCAATTTTGCATTAGTTGCAGTTTTTCCAATATTAACATAATATAATCTTTACCGTAAGGCATGATCAGTAATGCAATGTCAAATGGTAACTGTCAGCTTCTTAAATTCTTCATATTAGTATTCAACTTGACATCTAATTTGCAAGTGCTCTCCCCCCCACCGCATGTGATGCCACAATTTTTAGTATGGATGAATCCTCTGACTCCAGCTGGAAATGCAAATTTAATGTGGTATGATCAGGATTCTTTTACATTAGTATATTGGAGGCCAAAGATATACATGACTTCTCATTTAATGCAAACAGGAAAAACAGAGAAAATAAGCAAGACACAAAGGGTCTCGTGGTTTCCACTGGAAATTTCTGTCAGTATGACCGATCAGGTAGGTAGGGAAGGAAATCTGACTTTATAGGTTCCCACCTAATAGGGCTGCCCATGTAACCACATACCAGACAAGAAGGCTTTGGATGCTTTTACTATATAAAGATATGTTCACGTCAGGGAGTTTGACTGACAGTTTTGTAAACTGAAGTATTGTTTATTCTCAGAAAAGAAACAACATCTTGTGTCTAGATATGGAAAAAATATTTGGAGTGGATATTTTTGGAATGAATTAAAGAAAATAAATAGTCTATAAATTGACAAAGCAGAAAGTATAAAAATATCCCTGAACTTGCTGCATTGCAAAACTGCAGAGTTAAAGCTGCTTTTCCAGGTGCTACAGTAGCCAAAAAACTGTTATAGGCTGCTTTTCATATAAGGTAACTGAGCTCACTTAACCGTGTGCAAGAAGAAAATATATGCTTTCTGATATGCAAAATCAGTGCTAAAAATCTGTTTCATGTGAGGGTTGTTTTCTTTTTTCTGAGGCCTAAATCTAGCAGATTGCTACAGTGCATGGTTAGTTGTAGCTTGGGAATAATCCCATCCTTATACAGAAAAGCCTGTTTTTGTATCTCAAAGACTATGGATTCTATGAGCATATATTAAGGACTTCGTATCAGAGCCCTAATATTTTTAAATGGGAAAGCTAAGAGTGGGAGCCTGCTATAGGCCTGGTATTAGCTGTAATTACAGCTTCAGATATTTGAGTCAGAAAGCTTAATTTCTCCACAATATGCACAGATGTGTCTACTAAATACACCATAGTAATATCTGTAGCTGGGAGTACATCAACACTGTTGTCAATAGAAAAATAATTATCTGATGGCAGTAGTTTTCCTTTGCTTGATTTTCTTCAATTCTGAACTTCTTGCAGATTGTCTGATGTCAGAAAACTCTTGAATTGTATAGAATAATGATATCATTCAAGGCTAAAATTGATAAGTAGGCAGTTCGTGGGCTGCTGGTTCTATTAAACACACTGGGAGCACAGCTCACCCTTGGCCATCCTTTCCTGTGTGCAAATTCCACATATTGTGCCTGAACAATTGGCAGCTGCCGTGGGACCACAGAATGCCAAACAGAAGGTGTGCCAAGCCCAAGACAGTCCTGTGTTGCTCTTGCTTCACAGCTGATGCATCCTCAGTGCTGTACTGATACGGGAATGTTGTGGCATCAATGTATCATAGCAGCATGACACAGTATTAGTGCAAAGCCTTGTAGCTAGTTGTCCTCATTTGCAAACCTGTGAAAATCTAAGGTTATTTTTGGACCTTTGCATCCTTCAGATGTGGTTTATGAGATGTGTAACAGCCTCATCTATCTTAAGACAGCCAAGGGAAGTTGCTTCAAGATTTCCTGTCATCCAGCTCTCAAAGTACCCTCTTTGCATACCTATCCTATTAGGGAAAGTTGGATTTTTGGCAAAGATGACTGTAGACAGAGCACTAAGATCAGCTGAGGCTTCCATGCCTTTGAGAGAAGATAAGCTGCCTGAGCCATGCAGGCTGTAGGCAAGGCAGGAGCAGTGTCTGGCTGCCTCTCCCTTCAGCTCACCTCTCCTTGGCCAGCGTGGCAGAAAGTGTTTCACTGCTTGGTTGGTACTTGCTTATAGAAAATGTCTGATGAAGCCCGTGTATGCCACGAAACAAAAAGGGCTGGAATAGTTGTAAATTATTACGTTATTTGAGGCAAGGTCAGGTGTCAGTGCATAGTTTCTTGGTAGAGTTTTCTTCCAAGTAGTACTTGGAATTTAACTTCTGGTGCCTTATCACCTTCCCCAATATTGATTTAATTTCTTCTTTCATGAGAAAGTAAAAATTTAAAACATGCTTTCCTGCTTTTTATTTTAAATGAACTTTTAATATTGTGTGGGACTCGTACTTGCTGATACACTTTTCTCAAGTATGAGCTGAACATTTCTTCTTAGTGCAGACAGGATGAAAAGATTTTAATGAACTGGCTTAATGAATCTCATAAAACAATTGTTTACATACAAAAAGCTATTTTCATATATGTGGGCTGGGGATGTTTCTAAATAGGACCCACAGTCATCTAATTAGACACGCTTGGTATTAGTAGGCATTTGTAGTACTCACAGGACTAGTCCAAGAACAAGGGAGCCCTACTGAAAATTTTCCATTAAAAAGATAATTGCATGGCACAAGATCTTTCTAAAAAAACTGCCTAAATTTTCTCTTGTTTTTAATTAGGTGCTGAGATCTAGATCTAAATAGACTGAAAATAGAAAAAAGATTTACTTTCATGGGTAGTAGAACTAATCGTGCCAGCAGCGACTATGGAATTGTCAAAGATTCAAAACTGATGATCCTGGTAGAATTGAATGTTTAGTGTGTACACTGATGAATTATTTCATATTTTGCATGCAATATGACAGAGTACACCTGGTTAGTTAATAACTACAGTACCTATGTGTGTGCTACCAGTACCAGGAGGATCCAAATGCTTTTTTTTCCTGAGGATTACATTTCTAGGAGTTTTTATTCTCCACCATCACCCTATTGGGTTCAGCTGTGTGAAAAGTTGATGAAGGGAGAGAACACTGTCCACTCCAGTATGCTCCTTAACAGGAAATGATCCCCAAAATGCCTGTTCGTGTATTAGGTGGGAGTAATGTGCTGTCTTTAAAAATAAGAAACATGTAAAAGAAACAGCACAGACTAACTCTCAGTTACTGTGAAAAATGCTGTTTAATTAATTAAAAAGTTGTTTTCACTGGTAACATCAGTGGGAGTTACTGAAACTGGATAAATGTTTGCACATTTTCAGTCAGAATTGGAAAGCAACCAGCAGAGTGATTACTGGGGTACTTTTACCATGAAATTTAGATGGAACCTAAAAGAAGTGTGAGGAATTTCAGCCAAGTAAGGGGGGCTCAGTGTAGGGGCTATAGGCTACATTGAAATAATGTTATTCTTAGCACGAAGAAGGAAGACATGTAAGGTCTTAGCTGTAGCCTAGTTATGAAGGGAATGCGAGAAAGATGATGTGCACAGGTGAAAGTGTTCTGTTACAAACCTTACACTTTGTGAGATGATAGCGGCAACACATAATAATACCATGAAGAAGAAGGAAGTTTTAAAGAATGGTGCAAAATATGTTTGGGCTCTTCACATTGTCTTTCTGCTCAGTGTGTAGCATGCTTACTGGAATAATTTTTATCTTTTAATGGGCACCTCCAGATTGAGGAATGACAATGGATCTCAAAGTACGTTCAGCAGAATTGTGGATGGAAACTAAATCTGTTTCTCAAGGTCTTAGCAAGGGCTGGAAGGGAAAAACAAAGTATGTCTTGTGGTATTGTAGAGGTTCTCAATCAAATGGTTATTGCAGGTTGGACCTAGCAAAGACACATGATTCTCCCATCTCTGGCAGTATGAGAATGGCAAGTTACAGACATAGTAGTGTCTCCCTTGAGCTGAGTTTGGGGAATTGCAAAGACAGTGCCTGGACCTGAGAAGTTCTGGTCCTTTCACGGGGATCAGCTGACAGCTGATGATTCCTGCCACATGCACATTCTTGCACGCAGGTCAGTGCATTTGTGTCAAGCATGAGTTTGTGCTTGTTAGGGAGACCAATTCAGAAGACAATGCAAGAATAAAACAAAACTTTTGAGCATTATGGATAGTCTTCTGTGCTATGTTTGCAGTTTCACAGAGGTTTATTCTGAAATGTTATAAATGCACAGGGACTACTGTTGTAAGACTTGTAATTGGCTAAAGATGCAGATAGGCACACAATGTGATGTTCTAAAGATACCTGCCCTTCTAGCTGCCATTCATGTCAATTTTCATGAGCTTTGGAAAATCCTGGGAGGGTATTTGTATAACCCTTACACCACAAGAAGCAAATTAATATACATATGTATAACTTTTACTTCTTGGAATGCAGGTCCTTGCAGTGGTTGGCTCTTCCACCAATTTTTAGATAGCAAAATACAGGTGTAAAAATAAAGATGTCAGGAAGATTTGGGATGGCCTTTACATGTTAATTTTTCTCTCAGAAAAGTGATAGTCACAACAGAAGAACACAAATGTAAAGACTGAATACACAGCAGCAAATAGGTCCCACAAAAACCCCAAATTAGGACAAATATTGATGAGAAAACTGATCCCAGCTGGGGGTGTGCAGAACTGGGAGTTAAAACATTGGACAATTCTACTGAGGGAAAGGAAAAATAGG
This sequence comes from Pardalotus punctatus, assembly GCA_013400915.1. Lineage (NCBI taxonomy): Eukaryota > Metazoa > Chordata > Aves > Passeriformes > Pardalotidae > Pardalotus > Pardalotus punctatus. Next base: position 173,486 of record VZTX01000345.1, read on the forward strand.
TAAACTACCTATTTCTGTCTTTGATGCTTTCAAATGTGTGTGATAACCTCTAATGTGTTAGGTTGTCCCATAGTCTTAACTGGAACATTGTTCTAGCAGGTTGGAAAAATGTTACACATGCCTGCCATTAAAAGCAGGCTCTTTTAAAATAGAAACAAAATTTGTTTCATAATTAATAAGTGCTTTTCATGTGTTTATGGAAATGAAAATATTTTCAGGACTATGCTTTAGCCATGTTTTGCCTTGATTCAAGACTTCTATCCATTTTCAGCTAACAGTTTGTGGTTGGCTGATGGGGTTTTTTCACTACTTATATTAAGAAACTAATAAAATAGTCACTACAAAAAATCAACCAAGCTTCTTTCATCACAAATGCCTAGTGAAGATGTATAGTGAAAAGGTAGGTAACAGAATTGTTATATCCCTGACCATTTGCCTCTCTGTGTTACTACTTGCGTTGTGAGTTGTATACGTTCTGTGATGGATTTGGGAGGTAATAAATTAGCTATAGCTGTTCAGCATGAGTCTCAAAAGCCATTTACCAATGTGTTAGCATGGCCAATGCGTTTATGTTTCTGTACAGGAGAAAATGAGAATCTTTCTTAATTTACTCTGAATAATGGATCCATTGTGTGTTTATGTCTGTATGACCTTTCTGCTAAAAAGGCTAAAATATAAAATTCCTATAATTCTCAGACTGGTCGAGGTGGCAGAGGCCAGAAATAATCTATCAAAAAGTTAGTCTGTAATCAGAGATCTTGAGGCTTTTGTGTCATGATTTTCCATGCACAGCTCTTTAGAAACTTTTGTTGGCTAATGCAAAAAAAGCTCTAAAAAGATCACCATTTTACCAGTTTACAGTAAACTTAAAGCTTGTGCCAAAAATGAGCTTGTGAATAATAAAATTGTGCCAACACACTATAAACAGAACCCAGTATAGTTTATTGTAGATTAAACATGGACATTTATATTCTAAAGCTGAACTACAGAAAATGTGATTCTCCCTTACCTCTGCAGTGTTCCCTTACTTTACTGATGATACGCAATGCGCAGTTGTTCAGGATACTCTAGGGAATGGCTAAACCCATTCTTCTTCCCAGGCTTGTTTATTTCTGACTGTCATTTTCTTGGTGAGATTATCAAGGTCATTTTATGTCATTCCCTCATCTCCTGCCATTTGTTGGATTTTTTAGTTGGTTTATTTTTTTCTTTGTGTTGGTTTGGTTGTTTTTATACACGGCAAAAGAGCCCCCTTTTCAACACTGCATATTTTTTCTCGATATGCAATGTAATGGCATTCAAACCCGAAATTCTGGAACTTCCTGAGTTCAGACGGGCTGTCTGCTTCTTATTTCCAAAGCACAAAGACAGAATGTGTGGAGGAGTTAAAATGTGGCTGCAGACCCAACCTGTAACAACCCTTGACACACCTGTGATACTCCTGCTAGCGTAACTCCTGTGCAGGTGGCTGTCATTGCTCTAAAGGCATACAATCCACATCTGTTCCTCTGTGGGGGTTCCCAGGTCCTTGCAGAGCTGCTCCTTGGACTTTTAAGTGCTGTCTGGAGTTATTTTGTCCCTGTGCAGGACTTTGTTGAATTTCATGAGTGTCCTATTGGCCTATTCTTTCAGTATTTGAGGCGTCCCTCCATTGTAACAGCAACTTCCCAAGTCTGGTGGTCACCATGAACTTGAATTTGCTTGGTACAAATGACCCATAAAAGAACAGTTTTTTAACTTTTGGTTATCCTCTTAATAAGGAGCCAAACTTTAAGTCCAGTAACCTGTCTCTCTGTGCCAAATGTATGTGAAATTCCAGAAAGTTCAATACAAAAATTCCTGTCAGGCATTTTTTTCTTGGTCCCTTGCAGAATATTTTGTTTCATTTATTTAACAAAATGACACTGCCAGAGTTCATATTTATTCTTTGTTCTCACATTGAGAAATTATTCCAGTTACCCTGAGGTGCAGTCCAGTACCTAAAACCGTATGGTTAATTTACTCTGCTATCATTTACAGATTATTTGTTTAAAGGAAGCCTTAGCAGTCTAAGATAGCAAAAAGTTCATTAGTGTGTGCTCCACAGTGTCCCTTGTGGCTACTGTGAGTTAGTTCATGTCTCAAAATTGCCACATTTTGCTGCTGGATAGAATTTTCCAGGCTCCTCTCAAATGCCTTTTTAAAAGACTCACAAAAAGCAACACAGAGAAAATTACTCTTACAAAACCAGTGCCTGCTTTCTCAGTTATTAAACTCTTCCCATGTTTGTCTGCCTGGAAGCAGCTACAAGAGCATCAAAGATCAGTCAAACACACAAAGGAGTAGCACTGCTCAGCTAGTGGGACACTGTGACAGCTCTGACCCCTGAGTGACTTGCTAACTGCATCCAGTGGAAGCTCAAAACAATTAGAGCCTGTCCAGCTACACCCACATTTGTTTCCTGCTGTGGTACTTCAAGGAAGTCTGTTCTGTGTGGGACAGGGGTGGGTAAAATGTTCTACAGCAGCCAAACAGTAGCAACTGAAAACAACACAACTTATTGGTGTTAATGCCCAACATCTTCATGTGTGAACCATACGTGCGAAATTCTGTGAAATAAAATAGTTGCTAAACATGTGAGACTGTTCACTATAATTTAGGTTTATATTCACTTAGCCTAGCATTTTTGGAGAAAGCAAATGGTTTGATAATCTTCTAGCCACAGTGGGGATGAATTACAAACTCAGAGTCCTGTGGTGAATAATTTCTTATAAGAAATGTTTCCAAATTATCATCTTAGTAAAGGTAGGACTGCTTTTCTGTGAATCTCAACATCTCAAATTTCCAGCTTGGTAGATAATGTGTGGCTTTTTGACAGCAACTTTCTTGAATAGCATATCAGATCATATATATAGTATAAAAATTGTCACAGATGAGAAATTGAGATCAGTGGAGAGGAGGGCTCTTCATCCTCCCATGTCCTGGCAGAAGGCTTGAAAAAAAAAAAAGGTGCTTTTTACTGATGTATGTGGTGATGTTTATGTAACAGGTGACAACATCAATCTTGGTTACTTCAGTAAAATGATGTTTGTACTGATGGAGTCCTCAAGACATGGTTCAAATATGCTGGTAATGGTTAACCCTTAAAGAAAATAATTTCTATTTTAAACATTAAGGTGAAGTTCTTAACATAAGCTGCTATGGTCAGGTTTTCACAGCACAGAAGTTGATGGAGTAGAGCAATGCAGGAATATTGCTCATTTTCTTCAAGTACCTATTTCTATAACAGTGCTCACTGTGTTTGGCTTTTTTAGAATATAAATCTTTATTTGTATAATTATATATTTCACTGGAAAAACTGAGTGACAGGTTTTGTTCCTTTGAGATAGCACAAACAAAAATGTTTTGCCTCTGAATCAGGCTGTCTTAATGCTGTGAAGTCAGGAGGTCATTAGATGTCCTTGGTGGTATGGAAATAGGACTTATGTAATGGAAAAAGATTAAACCAGCATAAGAAATTTTCATGGATTTGATAATCATTAAGATGTACAATGAATTTTGCTCTTATAAACTATACTTAAAAAATGAAGTGATGCATGGGGGAGAAATGTGAAATAATTACTTTTTGATAGAGGTTGATAGTTACACCATTTTTGACAAAGGTCATTTGAATTTCATAAGGTGATACTTTGGAGACTCTTGCATAAAAGTTACTATATAACTTGTACTAAATCACTGAGCATGATCTGTGTAGAGGAATTTAAGACAAATTCTGGTCCCTTATAAGTGTATCTATCACGGAACAATATTGTGAATTATCTGAAATAAAAAAGCCCAAAAATTACCTTAGAGCCACTGAACAGATCTGATTTGTGGCTCTTCTACAAGCAAGTCCTCATATGTTAGCATTCAAAATATGACATGTACATTCTGTATCTGCTTTCTAGAGGCAGAAAGATACAACTTTTGTATTGTAACAGTTGTTCTGTTCCCTTCTATTTGCTGCGTGGTAATACAGCAATATATATTATTGTCCATTAATGTTGACAGGCCACTACAAATTGGGATTTATTGAACATTAAGTGCAGTCATGTAGTGGTTACTTGTGGGTGACTTATTAACACATAGTAGTAGTTTGTATTTACATAGTCTCTAAATTATAGAAAAAAAACAAAAACAAAAAAAACAAAAACAACAAGAACGCCTGTATTATGTTTGATGTCATAAGAGTGGTAGAAGAAATTCCTTAGTCTGTAACGTCTGTTTACATAGAGCTTTCTTATATGAAACCGTTTTCTAGTAAATGTGAGGTAATTAAGGCGTTGGATCCTAAACTAGAGTAAAAGGGCACCATTGACCTCAGTTGAACTGCACTGGTTTATAACAGCTGAGGAAATAGCAGGAAGTATTTGCATTCTTCACTATTTCTAAGACTGGAAGATAGACAAAAGAGCTGTGACCAGAGGGCAAACGGAAAAAATTATGGAGTGTTAACAGAAAATTTTAGTTTGCAGTAGGACTCTCTTTTATTTGCTAGCATTATGAAAATAGGCATTTATCAGTTCTGATGACTCACTTTTTTCTTTAAGTTCATTTAAATAGTGATTTGGAATCATTTAAATGAAGCTGATACCCTATTCTTGTGCAAAACTTTGGAGGTCATAAAGTTTAAGCACAGTTTCCTTCCTTTTAGCAGAAAAGTAGAGGACTTGCATGCTTACTCTAAGTGAAAGGTTTCTTCTTGGAGGGGTCTAACATGCAGCATTTAGTTCTGTATACTTATGGAAATGAAGAGGCTTTATGCATGCATGAGCAGCTTTTGTGCAAGTGCAGGTATTTGGAATACTTTTGCCTGATACCCACTAGAAATGGGGTAGATAAAAGCAGCCTTCTACAGCCACTGAATCGAGATGGAGGATATGACTGAATGTATGTATTCATGTCTTTTGTGCCCGTTAACTCAGGTCATAGCTTCATCTGGTATCACTCTTTCTAAAATCTATTAAACTGAAGCAAATCATTCAGTCTCTAAAAGTGCTGGCTAGAGCGGAAGGATGGATTGTATTTGCCAACCAGCACAGAGGCCATGGGAGACAATGGGATATTCAATATAAAACAGGTGTGCCAAGGACACAAGGGAACAGTTAATCATTTTTGAAACCTACAGTTCTGGTTCACTTAATATTCAGAAGCATTTGCTGCTTCAGAGTTTCTGCACCTCATAAAAATTCGGTGTTTTTTGGATGGCATGGCCTTAGTTACTGAGTCACCGCTGATATGTTCATAGGGCCTTATCTTCTTCTCTAAATTTGTTTATGCTGATGTCACTCAGCTGAAGACAGTGTGGCACAGTCCTACACTAGAGCACAGGTACAGCTTATATCTTTCCTTAGACATCCACAAAGTGTGTAATCACATCTCTTACCATGTCTAGTAATAGAGTTTTTGATACAGTTATTCTCCCAGTAGGAAAGTCTGCAATTTTCAAACAAAAGTCATATTCAAGAACACTCTATTGCTAGACACTCATTGTACAGTATACTTCTTTACCACCATAAGAACTTTTTGAACAATTGCAAAGTGGTTTTTCCTCTTTATTTGGTGCATATTCCACTGGCTTTGATAATATGGAATAAATGTTTTAAATACAAAGACTTCACACCACAGTAAGAATTTTATGCAGCAGTGCTGTTTCCTTTTACTAATGGACCAAATTTTATGGCTGTTGTCAAAGCAAACTACGAATGCTTTTAACCCAGACAGCAGCCAAGCTCCACGCAGCCACTCACTCACTCCCCTACCAGCAGGACTGGGGGGAGAATTGGAATGGTAAAAGGTAGAAAACTCATAGGTTGAGATAAAGACAGTTTAATAGAGAAAGCAAAAGCCACACACTCAAGGAAAGCAAAACAAGGAATGAATTGACTGCTTCCCATGGGCGGGCAGGTGTTCAGCTATCTCCAGGAGAGCAGGGCCCCAACACATGTAATGGTGACTTGGGAAGACAGAATCACAGAACTAGAGTCAATGTTGATTTTCAAAATGCTCACTATTTTGTGGTATTAGCACTGGCTTACCATGTGATAAAAAATTTTCTAGCAAGAATGATTTATTTGTTGTACAGTCTTTCATTGCAGTGGTTGTGTTGAGATGGCCAGTTTTGTAAGTAGTGAACACATGTGTTCTTTATTAACAAATAATAAAATAATTATATCGAAAAACACTGTGACAGACACTTACAAATTAGTTGGAAAGTACGTATATAGCAGACATTTCTTAGCCAAGCAACTAATGAGTTAGGTTACTGTGCTATATCAAAAAATACTGAATTCAAAACAATGTATCACAGGGAGAAGTGGTATAGAAGGTTTTTAAAGAGGAAGTATGAGCAGGAGAACATGAAGTAGCTGGTTTCAAGGAGGTATAAATTATTCTAAGTAAGACCAAAATTTATATATTATAGCTATATAGCAGAAGGGAGTCGGAGAAAAATATGACCCTTATCTTCACTTAAATCTGGTGTTTTCCCTGTGGTTTCTTTAAGGGAACTAATACTACATTAATATGCTTGAAGGCAAGGCGCTGTTGCTGTGTTAGTAGTTAAATTGAGGTGAATCGTAGGGCAGAGCTACAGAGCCAAGTGGAGTTGCATGGCACACTATTATTTTCTTTATAGAAATTGTTTGGAAATTACCTGAAGTATTCCAGACTTTATAAGCAAATCAAAACCTGAATGTCAATGTCAAATTTCTGTGAGTGGAAAGACCAGATTAAGATAATTTTTTGAAACACTTAGTTTGGGTTGCTCTTCTGAGACAATTTACAGTAAACTAACTTATGTATAAATAAAAGTTTAGACTAGCCAAAAAATCAAACATGTAATTTGAAAAGAAATTTAAAAAGTCAAAACAGGGCCTCTTAACAATTTCGTAATTTATGCACCATTTTCCAGAATTTCTACTCTTTTCTACTAACAATTTTCTATTAAAAAGTATTTTTCTACAAAATGTTTGGTTTGATAATTACAATAATTGATAATTACAACCTCATCAAGTTTACAAGGGAGATACCCATAGTGTTGATTACAACAATCCTGTACAGAAGTGCACATTCTTCAGCAACAGAGGTGGTGCTCAAGAATGGGATTTTGAGTGTCAGAGGGAGACTTCCAAGAGGTAAAACAGAATGGGATGAAATTACAGCCAAAATACCAGAAAGCAGAGAGATGTTCACAGCCACACCTTTGAAATGAAAGGACTTTATTTAGGAACTTCTGAACCTATGCCATTGATAATACTTAGAGGAAGTGGAGAGGAGAAAAACTATCTCAGATCACCTTCAGAAATGAGGAAAGCATGCCAGGAAAGTGAGACAGAGTGGGGTTAGAGACACAGGTGAAAACTCAGTACGAAAAGGATTATACTACTGAAAGAAGGGAAATAGAGAATTTCAGCAAGAGTGTAGAATCGAAAGAAAAAACTGGGCATGTATCAGCAATAATACAGGTAATTTATTCTCTAAAACTGCTAGTTTCTCAAGAAGTAGATAATTTTTAATTATTTGAAATAGAAATCAGAACACTAATCTGTCTGAGTCAAAAATTTCCTTTCAAAGGCAAATTGATTCCTACATACATTCCTTTGTTTATGCATGAACTTTCAGAATTAGCTAATTTTTTTGATTGGAAGTACTCTGATACAATTTCATTTAGATAGGAGAAAGAACATCTTACTACTTCAAATGTTAGTGATCTTCAGGGGAAGTATTTACATATCCTGGGACCAATTAAAGGTGATGGCTTTGTGGAGATATTAAAATAGCTTTTTATATTTTTAAAAATCATTCCTTCTTTTAGGCTTCTGGTTTCTTGTATGCTGTGTTTTGTAAGCAGCACCAGCAACTGCTGTAAGGAATGAAGAAGCAATTGTGTTTTCAGTTCATTAACTTTATTAATTTGACAGCTTTTCACAGATAGCCATTTCATGACTTCAGGAAATCTCAAGACTAGTTAGCATACCTTCTTTATTGGAGGAGAAAAATGCATGTTTAAAAATGCAGTGTGAGTTTAAATCTTTTTCCCTTTCCTTCAGAAAGTTCAGGTGAAATAAATATCAATAATTTGAGTCAGTCTAAATTTTCTAATATCTGATTTAATGTTGGTCCTTTAAATGTTGAATCCATTTAAAAAGGCAAAGCATACTTCTCTACCCATCTGCCATACATTCCTGTCTTACTATTTCATGTGGCTATTTACACATTTTTCGATTTGAATAATAGTGGAACAACAAGTTCTAAATAATGCTGCTATAAGCCGGGCTATTAAATATAAAAATCCTTTGGAAGCAGGTATTGATGAATTCCATGGTTACCATATTTTCATGTCTACAGCCCCATGATTTTTAAAATATGTTTAAAATTTTACTAATATCCTATATAGGACCACGATTTGTAAGATAATTAAAATATACCAATTTCTTCTACAGATCTTGGCAATACTCTTCTGTCTGCAGAAAAATCTGGAAATGGTAACTTTAAAGATGGCGTACTCCATTGTGAAGAGTAGGCTGCTGCCTGGTAGCTTATAAGTAATTTATGAGTGCTGAGAAACATCCCAGAAAGCTGCTGAGGAAACCAAGAACTGACATAGCACCCTGACACTTCTTCCTGACAAAAATCTCTAGTGGGTTTTCATATGGCTAAGATGAGAGGAGAAGGTGACAGGTTCCCATGACAGTATTGAAACATACACTGTTCCCATCCCTGTTCAGTATGAGGTCTGAATCCTGTTTAAAATTAGATTCTCATACAGTGGTGAGTGAAAGCAATAGAAATGTAACAGCCTTACCCATGTTTCCCAGTATGTCTAGTTTGTTGATAGTAAGATTTGTTTGCAGTTAAATTTCTGTTTTTCAAGCTATTTTAAATTGCTTTTGAGAGGAAAAATTGCTGTAACTTGTTATGCCACTTAACAATCAGTGTAGTGTATTAATTAAAATCATAGAATGTCATTTACCTTAATGATATTTTCTTCTTCTGAATACTCCTAAACAAAACAAGCATGCCTCCGTGTTAACTTGTACGCATTCATGTGAAATACGTGTGGTGGGGTTGAAGCTTCGGTCTTTGTCACGTGCATGTGGGTTGGCATGCAGTTGAAATCAGTTGTGCTCTACATAGCAGGAGAATTTAATGAGCAAGTAACAGTGGCTTTTGAATGACACAGTGCTGCAGTGCATTGTATGGTAGGTGGCTGTAGTTATAAAACTATAATTAAGTGTGTGGGAACTGAGAACATCTGCTAAGGGAATGGCACTTACTGCTGCCAATTTAAAATAAATAAATAAATAAAAATTCCTGGTGCTGTAAAAGTGCCATTAAGATACTGGGTACACCGGATTAAGCGAAGGACATCATTTTAATAATTATATTAAGTAATCTGGGGGGTAGTACGTGAAGGAAAATAGTCTGTCATGCTGCATTATGTCATCTAGCCTCTTTTTGTTATTCACACTGCACTTGATGAGGTTGAACAGCTGGTATTACAGCAAGGCATGTAACTGATCCATGTGTTTTCCTGAAACGGATACCATCCATGTGCGGGCACTCCATGAGTTAGTTGAGTGACGCTTACCAAACAGAACAATGATCTCTAAATAGCACTTGTGGTGGCGTCACAAGTGCGGCTGCTGCAGGTACAGTTGAACTAATGTGATAACCTCGATGTAACACTGCATTTGGAACCACTGCTAAACCCACTCACTCCTGTTGGCATTCATGCTCCTGGGAACATATCCTTGGCAAAATGTCACTGGGTGGTTAGAAAGCAAAACAGACTTTATATTCTATCATATATCAGTGTAATAATGAAACAAACGTTGTCTTAAAACTTTAAAATATTCAATCATTTTGTTTGAAACTGCACTACTAGCCTCTGTCAGGCTAATAGCTGGAGCAGACTGATTATCTGTTTGACTACTACCATAATTTCCTGGTTTAAGATCCTGTTTCAAATTTCTTGTCAAAAGCTAGAAGTCATGATTCTGCAATATAATGATTTTGTTTTCATTAAAAATTCTGGTTACCTATAGTTCAGCTAAGTTTGGACTCACTGGGTGGAGTACAGTGACAAACTTTAACACAGCTCTCATAGGAATGTGACTTTTCCCTCACATTACAAAAATTCACCACAAAAAAATCTGTTTGCAGGTGCTCAGTAGAAATTTGGCAAAAGTAGAATCTGAAAATCTATGCCCATTGCCCATGAATGGAAAATTAGAATGGAGTACTTCAATGCTTCTAAGTGCCAGGGTTAGTATAGGGAATGAGTGGGACTATTCATGTAGTTGGTACCACAGTGAATGCTAGAGCAATCTGAAAATGAGGTGCTGGTGTTTGCTATTCTTTCAGACCCACTACAGACCAATCTTTGCAGAGGAAAAGAGGGAGTAAGAGCAGTACACTGTGACAAATTGCCTTTGGCAGGGGAGGGAGGAGTTTGGTTTGGAGAGTAGTGGCAGCAAAACTGGGAATCGACTTAGAGAGATAAGACTTAAAAGAACTTAAAAGGTGGAGGTTTGTCTAATGGCTCTAGAAAACTGATTTGGGTATCCCTGTGGTGCCAGATAATGAGACTTCAGGATTTCCCCTTCCTTCCAGAAGGAAAGAAAATCTAGAAAGTGACATGAGAAGGAATTACCTTAGCATTGTGAAGGTTGTGGTAGGAAATGCCAGCTAATGCTACCTCTACTGCTTCAGCTTGTTCCCTCTGTGTGGAAGTAGTTGTTGCAATAGTTTTATAATCACTTTTTTCTGCAAATCTGTGGCCTCATCCAGAACACAAACTGGATCTCCTCATGGGATGTGGGAGTAGGTTTGGATAAGGAATGGAGTCAGTACTAGACTCTTTAGGCAGCTTCTTCCATTTGCTGACACAGTTTGCTTTGGTAGTAGGGAGTTAAGAGAGTGAAAACTTGTCCTGGTTTGTGCCCCTGCCTCTGTTCCTGTGGTAGTGGGTCCTGTATATTATTGTGGAAGAGCAGGGAAAGCACTCACCTGTGGGTGGCTGGCGGGCAGGCAGATCCCATGGCACTGCGCAGCCACGCTTGGCAGTGCTGTACAGACACCCAGGCACCTCCCAGGTGATCCCTAACCTTGTTCCATCTTTGCTGCAAGCCGGGCACAAACCCCTGATCTGGGAAGGTGTTCAGCATGCCTGCCCACAGTTGCAATGAAGGGAGTGTTTGATTAGCACTATTAATGTTCAAGATATTCTGAGCAGTTGAACCCAAAGTATCTTCAGCTGAGTTACCCAAAGTTACTGCAGCCTTAATCATTGATTTATCTATTCCTTCAGAGAGGGTGCAGTGGCTTTAACAAAGTTCATTTGTTGGGCGTGCATAGCTGCTACAATTATCAATGTTTCAGGCAAACCTTGAGGAAAGCTCCCAGTTATACATAAGGTGTGAGGCTGCTTACTGGATAATGGTCAAACATGGCTAGCATCCTACTGGAAGAACATAATTCTTTCTGTACACAGACAAATTACTTACGGGGTTTGGGGAATTTTTAACAGTTACAATTTTTATGTTACACCATTAAAATTCCTTAATTATAGTTTATTAAAAGTTACGTGTGTGTGTGTGTGTGTGTGTGTGTGTGTGTAGATTGCAGGTAAAAGATCCAGGCATTTTGTGTGTGGTACAGGCACGTTCTGTGTGTGTTTTCCCTGGGCACATTTTCTCACTAATAAATACCGAGAACTGTGCTACATTCAAAAAAAGACTTCGAAGCATTCATTAGAGGCAGATCTTCTAATTCTGCAGAATATGTGTGGTCAGGGCAGTTATGTCCTCTTTCAGCAGAATGAGAATTCCACTGAAATGTTTTTGAGGTTATTATGAATATATGATAATACTCATAGAATTGTCTATTATTCAGCCTATTGTAATTATACAGTCAGAATTGAGAAGAGGCAGTCTTGTGTTGATAAAGGATGATCTTGTCTCTGACCTTCACTGTCTGGAATGCTGAAGCCGTGCATTGAGTGATTTCTTTCTAATCTAAGAACAGGAAGGATAACCATAGTGAGTCACGTGTTCATACGTTATCCTACCCTGGAAAACCAAATACTGGAGTAGTATGTTCAGATAGGTGTGTATAAAATCATGAACTGAGCAAGGTGCAATGAAATAGCATGATTAGTAACCAACATATTTAACCAAATGATTTAGTATTTTACTCCATCAGTCAGAATGTATTATCTGCAGTTTCTAGTGAAAACAGAAGGGGGAAGGAAATCCTTTGATTACTGAAGTTAAAGCTGCTTCTTATCTAAAGAACTGTTAATAGTAATGATTTTGTGAAATAATAGATTTTAAAGAATTGTTTATAACAAAGTTATATGCGATTTAATATAATTTCAAGGTGAAATTGCATGACAGGCATATGGAAAAGAACTGTTGTATTTTTTCCTGAACGTTCTTAATTGTGTTCTGAGTTGCAGATTCACTTTTGCCTTCAAGTAATATGTCAGCCCCTCAGGTATAGGGCAGTTTCATTCAGGTTTACCGTGTGCTTGCTGATTTTCTTTCCAGCTGTTCTGTCAAATACTGTCTTTCCCCCCCTGATTTAAAAGTTATGTTTTCTTTCAAAATTTATGTGAAGATTGAACCTTTCTGTATGCCATCTCTCCTAATTGGTCCAGTACCATTCTGCTTAATCTTTGTGAGTTTTAGCTTTAGATGTTTTCTGATTTGCTCTAGGATCAGCAAAGGATGTGCTCATTAGCAGAAATCTTAAATGTGCTGGTAAAGAGTAAGGAATTGAGAAGGAGAAGATAAGCATACAATCTAAAAATTAACCAAATATCTAGAACTTTTGAAATTCAGCTAGCAGTTACAGGTAGTTAGTATTAAAACTTCTCATTTGCATGAGTTAACTATGCTCCCAGCTATAGTGGTTGGTAGTTCTTTCTTTGGCTGTTTATATTATGAAGAATAGTATCTTTTTTGCTTTTGTATATAGCATTGAGGCATGTTGGATTTCATGAGGTCTGGAATCAGCTGAAAGTACAGTGCACATGCTTGTGTTGTAAACAGTAGTAGTGACATTTTGATGTCTATTATATGCAGGAGTGAAGCTATATGAAATAAAAATTGTGTCCCTTGGGAAAAGGCAAAATACAGCATCAGCAAAACATTCAAATTCAGGCTTGCAAGGCTGATTATTCTGATTTTCCTGTGTTGTACATAAGGAGTTTTCCTTTGTTTTGAGAGCACATAGTATTGCTGCTGTTAAGTATCTTCTTTCCTGCAGTTAAGTCTCTAATGGGACTACACGTATGAAAAGCAGTACTAAAATTGTTGAGAAATGGGAAAATGTGCTAGGAGTTAATAAGATAAACAGCATGGTGTAAGGCAGTCTTTATAGCCGGGATAGAAGTTTATAGCATTTGACCTGCTTTGAAGCATCTCACTGATGTGTCATTTAGGTATTGAGGCATTGTGATATAAGTCAGCATGAAGATTGAAAGGCCAAAGTATTCTTGTGCAGCAGAACTGAAGAAACCGTATGTCTGTTCAAATGAACAGTGAATAAATCTACTCTAGCTTTTGCTTCACAACTCCTCAATCTAAACTAAAATCTTACGATCTTCCCCATTTTATTGCTCTTTAGTTCTTATCATTTTGGGTTCACAGAGTAGATCTACAGATGTACCAACAAACCTAAACTGGAAGATGTGGCTCAAGGAAGGAGCCTGACATGCTTCCTCTGCCGGGAGGTCGCTGAAGTAGGTGTGGCAGTAGTGTTCTGGTCTGCAGGGCCAGAGCACAGGTGATCTGAAGTCAAGCCCCTGTGTGGATGTCAGGCTTTAACACTTACCATTTTGCTGGAGAAAGTTTCTTCTCTTTCCTAATGCTGAAACAGCCTTTGGATTTGAATCACACCAAAGCTGTTCAGTGAGTTCCAACTGTATTAATCATCAGTCCATGCAGAGCTTGGAATGAATGCAGTGGGAAAAGCTTGGGGTCAACTCTTCACCTTTTTAGACAGCAGAAATCTTTTGGTTGTTTTTGATGTCTTCCTCCTGTTTGAGAAGGCAAATTAAACTGGGCGCAGTGTGGGAGGGAGTTTTGTGACTGGGATTATAAGGTCCATGCATTTATCCACACACAGCTCCTAAGTCTTCCTTCCTGTAGGAATTCACTTACATCTAATAGTGCTAGACTACATTGCCCACTTGGCTTTGGTTAAGTCAGTATTCTCAGTGAGAAATCCTTATGGAACTTGTGATCCTTTAGTGTATCCAAGACCTCTGCATCTCTGTCAAACTTAGCCGAAATTGGCCACAAGTTTTAAGTACTGAGCAGCAGTACTGAAAGTTTTCCTGTACCATCCCTTCAAGTTACTGTCTTAGAAAATAATAAGGATTAAAATCTTTCACTTACTCTCTTTGTAGTTAGTCTTTTAAGTTGTAGGTATTCTTTCTGGTTTTATGTGCAGGTTACAAAAGGATTAAAGCAAAATGCTGCTGTTTCAGCATGCTTATAAGAATATATTAAGCAGTCTTATATCGCCTCACATGTTGGTCCAACTCTATTAGCTATATGTAACATTACCCAGTAGTTCAGGGAAGCATATTTTTATATTTAAGACAAAACCAACAGAGGAAAGCAGAAATGGAATTTTTTTTTTTTTTCATGACTTNGGAATTCTATTTAGGTGGAAATTTATGTATGTTTAGTCTGAAATTGATGCATATTACATACCTAACAGAAAAAAAAGGAAGAATGCATTGCTTGTCATACTGTATAGAAAGGGAAAATTACACAATGCTTGAAGTATTCAAGTGACCAGTAATTTGCAAAGTTCTGGAAATGAGTGATTAAACTAAAACTTTCTTACGTTCCTGATAACTTAGGTAGTTTCTCCAATCTAAAGAAACCAGATTTAACACTCCAATGGGGAATTTTTAACAGGAACATAGTTCTAATTATTTTTATTTGTCTTGAGCAAGATGGAGGAACAGTTGGATATTTTGGGAATATTTGGATTTTCTTGGAAATGAAACTTTAAAATAAAATCTCTGGAAGATTTGACAGGTGAATTCTGGGTACCATTGTTTAAAAATTGTATTTACCAGAAGACAAATACTTCATCATGATTAAATGATTGGCACTTTCTAATCAGGCTTCTTTTCAATCAGTAGTTTCTACCTTTCGAAAGAGTGATCTAGAAAGCTGGTGTAGTGCCAGTGCTCCATATTTCCTTGCCATTAGGGAGAGAATTTGACAAGCTGTGTACACCGAATTATGAAGCTTAGGGTCACAATGACCAGTATCTTCTGGGGTTTCAGATGCTGAAATCTATTCCCATATATCTGTGCCCAAGCAGAACAGCCTTGCTACACATCCCAAATTAAGTAATATGTAAATTAATGCCTTAATGGATGTTTCCCATATAGACTCTGGATACCTGTCAGGGGCTTATTGGTGTGGCATCTGTGTCATCTGAGTTTATGTGACAAGGGAACTTCCAGAAGTACTTAGAACATGTAGAATTCCTTTTAGGCACTCTGTCTTATGGTGGAGTTTTTTGTAATTATGTCTGTGCACACCGATCCACTCAAACAATTTGAAGGAACACAGTTCTTGTAAAACAGCAAAGGCAGAAGACAAAAGAAGGGAACAAAAATAACCACCACTAAAGACTAGAAATTTACAATTTTGTATTATTAAAAACAGTAGCAGGCCTCTGGAAGAAGGGTAAGAAATGTGAACTGGAGTCAGCAAGTTAATGGAACTTTTCTTCTAACCTTTATTCAGTTAATGGAACTTTTTCTCCTTTTTTTATTTATATTTAAGTAATAAAAATAATGAAAAAAATCACAAACACCACCAGCACGGCTGGAATTATTAATAAAATTTCCTCTAGTGGTAGAGGAGGACATGCAAAATATAAGAGCAGCAGTTTGTCTTCCTCGTTCCTTTTGCAGCTGTAAAAATAACCAGTAAAATGTACAGAATGTTGTCAGCTTGAATAACTTTCTTGGTATTCTCTTATACTTGCAGTATCATTTTAGGAAAATGTTCTGCTACTGAAGTCTCTGAGAAGTGTTTTGAGATGACAGCAAGTACCTATTTAGAATCAAGTGCAGAAATTTTTTTTTCAGTGTATAGCAAGTCAAAATAAATGTCTAGTAAAAATCATGCTACAAACAGGCAAAATTTTAAGCTTCATGTGTTGTTTGAGAGAGAGAGAGAGAGAGAGAGAGAGTCTTAAGTTGATACCAATTTAAATACAAGTGTTTGAACTTTTTCTACTGATGCTATGTGCAAGACCTAAGAGTGCTGTTAGAAACCTTCAGTTTAGAACCATGTGGTCTTTGCTTTTCCTGTCAGACAATTAGTACCTTTTCTCTGTTTCAACAAGAAACACGGGAAAGGAAGATACCAGTTTCTCTTAATCTTGCATTTATAGCATTCTCAGAAAAATTACATCAGGAAAAGTGTCTGGAAAGAGGTTCCTGTGTCATCAGATTTATTCCCCTGCCTTCAGACAGTAACCTTTTTCACATACACTTGTCAAATTCAGAATCTTAAATTTGATCACAGCACTCCTGACAAGTGCTTCAGACCTTAATGATTGTCATGAATAGAAATTACCTTATGATTTTCAACTTACATTTAAGATGCATGAAATGGTTGACTGTGCCTTTATTTCCTCCACTTACATCCAACCCCTTGATATCCTTACAGAGAATGATCAGTCATAGACTCCTGTGATGGATTCTCCTGTATCCGATACTCTTTGAACATTTGTATATGGGAACTAGAACCACTTGTGATTTTGCAGCACAAAATCTTAGCAGTACATTGAATAACAATTTTAGTATTGTATTGAGGAAATTGGTTCAAATATGTGATAAGCTGTAAATTAGATATCAGCCTAAGATAGTTTGTTTGTAATACTGCCGATGATCCAGGAAACAGAGCTTTTGTATGTAGAGATTTCCCTGGTCACACACGTGCTTCTGAGTACAATGTGAGTTATCTATTGTGTTCCAGTAGAAGTTTATTGTCACATACAAATAATT
Organism: Pardalotus punctatus; assembly: GCA_013400915.1. Taxonomy (NCBI): domain Eukaryota; kingdom Metazoa; phylum Chordata; class Aves; order Passeriformes; family Pardalotidae; genus Pardalotus; species Pardalotus punctatus. The sequence continues at coordinate 190,560 of VZTX01000345.1, forward strand.
CATCCATCCCAAGTGTTTAATTACCTGATCAGTACATTTGCAGGTAATGTGCATGAGTAACATGTACAATGACACTGCACTTAGAGTGAGGATGTCTCCACAATCCTGTAAGAAATACTTAAAATTACAAAAACTGTGATGTCAATTGTCTCCCTATATTTTTCTCTTTGATTATCGATCTGAAAATATTTAATTAGAACTGGAGTTCTAGCACCTGAGTATTCAGGTTCTTATAGGGTGAAGCAGTTTGGTCTGGGGCAAATAGTATTTATGCTTGTGTTTAACGTAAAGCATAGAAATAGTTCTATGGGGCCTTCATAAAGCGTATGCTTAAGCGTATGCTCAGCTTATGCTTGCTGTGTTGGATCTTAGTAAAGATGCCCTGCCATTTTGTTGACTTCTTGTTTCATGCTAATAAAATTGAAATATGAGGGAACAATTTCATTATAAGCATCATCTACCTATACTCCATCAAACATTTTTTTGTACAAACAATATATTTGCATATAAACTTTCTATCTGCTTAAAGGCTCAGCAGAAGAGAATTCTACCAAGGAAGCTTCAGGACAGTTATTTCTTTGTGCAAGTATTGTTGTCACAATCTAACATTTTGGGGTTTAGCAAGTTTCATCGCATTCTCATTGCTGTAGTTGTTCTGCTAACAGTAAATATCTGAATTTCTTTTAAATAGTGAGAGAAATAAAATGGCTTCACCATACTTTCAGCACTAATGCTTCATACCTTTTTTTACCTTCCTTCACTGAGTGTATGAGTTGGCATATAAAGTATAATGACCTGCTGCAGAGCAGGGATGCTCTGCAGAGTCTTGATGTGCATTAAAAGAAAGTACTGCCACATGCGAAATAGAATCCTGCCTGGTAATAAATACGTTTGTAGATCACCTGCAATCTTTAAATTGATTGGATAAACAATCGTTGTAGTAAATTCACCCACTGATTTGGTTTCTTAACTTTGCAGATATTTTCTCAAGTAGATTACTCTCTGTAGCTCAAGCTGTGAAGCTGTGGCAAACACCATTAATGAAAGTCTGACACTCCTTCTCATGCAAGTCAGGAAAGAATCCTGTCCTCTCCAAATATCTGAGCACTGCTCTCTACCTAAGAAAATGAAAATCTGTAATTTTCCAGCCAGACACACATATCTATCCTGCTGTTGATCCATCTGCACTCTGTTCTAAATAAATTGCTCCTTTCACCAAAGGTCCTTGGAGCACATGCTAGAATTGGATTTAGAATTAATATAAATATCAGAAAATTACATTTTAGACCTGCTTTTTACAATATCTTTTGTGAAATGGCAAGATATAAATAACAGGTAACAGAATCACAGAATGGGTAAGGTTGGAAGGGACCGCAGTGGGTCACCTGGTCCAACCTTCCTGCTCAAGCATGGTCTTCTGAGAGCACAAGGCACAGAAATGTGTCTGGATGGTTCTCCTGTCTTAATGGCTGTAGGTGCCTGAAGATCTGATCAAGAATGAAATTAAACCCCTAACAGTAAATTCATGCATCTTGATTCATGAATAAACTGAGGGTGGGGAAACCTTCCTTGACTTCTCACTAACCCTTTTTATAGCTCCAACATGAATGTGGAACAGAAGGGGTGACAGAATGTTTTCCTTCAGCACCCCACACTTCAAAACTTACCAGGAACAGAAGTAATCACAAGTAGATATCAGGGTCTCTTGGAGAAAATGGAGAAGATGTCAATGAGATTCCCACAAGTCTTTTCAGTAACCTCTTGAAATGCAAAGAACTTCTGAGCTAAGTTATTCATTGTAATATTATCAAGGATATGTATTTAGTGAAACTAAATGTAGCAATGGTAACTGCAGTTGTGTGCAACCCAACAGACCCATTTTTGTGCATTAGCACAGTCATTCATTTCTTGCTGCATTAAATGCTCTTCCAGATGATGCTAACTATAGAAGAATGCCATGAAGATTAATCTTGGATTTCCCTATGCAAATGTCAGGCATGCTACTGTGCTTAAACTTAGTGTTCTTTTATCTCAGCATCAAAGGTCAGGTATGAGCTGAGTAGAAGACTAGCCTAATCAAGGTGACTGATTTTGAAAACTCATGCATTGCAGTGGTGCTTTGGGTTTGCACAATCATTGCAGGACCTCCTTCTGTCCCAGTATTAGGTGTCTGAGACCTGAGTATCTTAGCTGATCACTGGGCATACATTTTGGCAGTGAAGTGTCTGAAGCTTCCAGTGGAATGTTCATCTCACCTCTGTCAGTGGCAAACCCATTCCAAAACAACAATTTTCAGGAGGAAATTAAGAAGGAAAGAAGTACAAAACAAAACCAGCCCTTTGCTCCCTGTTCCTCCCCCCGCCCGCTTCCTTCTTGAAGCAAGGATCTCAAAGTCTGATTGAAACAATGTTGAATAAAATAATTTCAGGCATATGGCTTTTAATTTCATTGCATTCATTTGGCTTCTACCCCAGTATCATTAAGTATTTGAATGGTGCTTTAGCTCCTTGGAAGCAGAGAATTCAAAATAATTTTAGTATTAAATACAAGGGCTGCTGTTTCCATGCGTGAGATTTGGATTGCCTTATTTACTTGTGTATCTTTTAGGTATTCAGGACTAAGTTGTTCTTCAGCCAAATTAGATTAATGTGGAAACGTTAGTGATTTGTATGAGATCCCTCAGTGAGTGTCAGCAATGGAGCCTAAACTGTTCAGATAGAAATTCTTAGGAGGACAAAGCTGTAGTGCTAAAACTGAGTTTTGTCTGTTAAAATTTGAGTAAGAGTTAAACATGCTTTGGGTAAATATATCGAAGCCACCTGCTAGAAATCATTTTGGCTCTGCAATGTTCCAAGAGTCCTGTACTTGTTGGGTCTGAAAATAAATATCATGTTGCATGTCCTAGCTTGTATGCGGTACCATCAGCGATTCAGTTCCAAGCTAAAAGAAGGCTTGGAAATGGTGTCTCCTCTAGCAGTCTGAAAATGCAGTGGGAATTTCAGGCTGTAAGAGTATTCTGTAGCAGTTAAAGAAATCAAAAATTTCAGTCAGAGTCCATATAACAAGAAGTTTTTTTTTTTAATAAATAGAATTTGCCATAATTTTTAAGATGTTTTATAAATTCTCAGAGGTAGTTTGCTGATAGCTGCAGCATAAAAATAATATAATAAAATTTCCATTCACTGCCAAATATTTATTTTTATAGTTCTCAAGAAGTTTAACATACATCTTTTTTTGTCACAAAACTGACTGAAAAATAGCAGCAGAGTTCAGATAGTTTCTGAAAAACAGTAATTTTTCAAGCAGTGGAAGGTCTAGCTTTGTTATGAATACAAGAGAATACAGCAATATACATATACCTCAGAGGTACAGTTAATTCAGGGTTCCTGTTGAGTTGAACTAGAACTGGAATTCTGTTTTGATATTTTCTTTACTTGTATTAATTAGAACCTTGAGTCTCCCATCATAAAAACAGTCCTTCATGCATACCTTCCAACTTAAACCAACATAGCCAGGCAGTTTATATTTTTAATTTATTTTTTTGAAGCTGTATTATATTATGAAATCTGATTTTTCCCTTTGTTTTATCCTAGATTTGATGTGGGAACAGTGCAGTGGGAGAATTACTTTTTTTAGCTCTCAGTATTTTGGCCTCTAATGTGTCTGCCCATTTGCTAAGTAAATTGTAGTGGCCAATGTATGTGTAACGATACAGCTAAGACTGGCTAGTATGCAGATGTCACTTTATCCTGAGATAAAGCTGTGACAGAAACTGGCAGTAGGTGGAAAATAGCGTCTGCTTTGTCTCGTGACATCAGTAGGTTAAAGTTTTCTGCAGTTGTAGTTTGGTTTGTTTTGCTTTACTATTTATTATACTATTACTTGTGTGTAAGTATTGTATAGAGTTGGGGTATCTAAATAAATTCAACCTCTGTGTGCACTTTACATTATTTTGGTGAAAATTACTACTTTTCAAAAGTGCATTGGTGTATAGTGACTCAATTCGCTGTGTAATGATTCCATTAGGAGTTTTGATAAGGATTCCTCTGGATGCCAAGGCACATCCCAGTTCTGTTCACAGAAATACATCAAGCAAAATTAAGAATGTCAATGTTTTCTGTGGAGACATATCAAATCTCTGTATGAAAACAACCACATCTGCTTATAAATCGTTGAAAAAGACTTGGTAACTTTGGCTGCTTAGAAAATACTTGGAGAGACCTACTCTTTACATCTTTTAGTTTGGACAAAGGAGTGAATAAACTTTATAAGCAGCTTTTAAAAATATTTCTACATTCCTCTATGGAAAAATTTTTTAGTTTATAGTTTCAAGACCAGAAGTTAATCACTAGTTTTTTTATTCCAGACCAAATATTTACAACAGAGATACTAAACACTGGAAAATAGAGTGACTTCTAATGGAAGTGACAGCTCATCTTTAACTTTGGAAGGACAAGAAGTACCAATTTAATTAAAGCAGTGTTAAAATAGGACTGCCATTTGTATCACAGTGATTCTCCACCCCTCCAAAAAGCCCTGCTGCCATTTTGTGCCACACATTCCTGTCCTGTGCAAATTAATACATCGTTTTATTTTCCGCAGGAAATCTGAAGACTTTTATAGCAAATCCTCCAGTGTCAAAATGAACACAGGTATGCTGCATCTACGAGATTTTTCTTCTATGTATCATTTTGTGAGGAGAGAAGATCCCAAATTTTCTAGAATTTTCATTAACAAATTGTACTTTAATTGGTGCTGAACTCAAATTAAGCAAGATATTTTAATAGTATGCCTGCTTATATGCATTTGTATTCCATATGTAAAATTTACATACATGTTTTTCTATGTATGGATATATATGGATACACAAAATAAGTGTATGTTTAGCCTTCTGTGCTTTATTTAATAGTATCAGTTTTGTGCATGTGTATGTTTTATGTGAAAATACATAGTATGAGGAGATAATAGTGGTAAAGTGTTATTAAAGCATCACATTTTCTTAAGAAAATGCACATGCTTTAAAAATCCTTTATTTCTGTTCTGTACTGTCATTAAATTATGGGGCATATAAACACTGCCCCGTATTATTAGCTGCACTCGCGTATCAGCTGAGGACGATCTTGAGGAGATGTTGTACTTATGGTGCTTTGTATTTTCTCTCCAACTGCTGTGACAGATGTATTGACTAAATTAAGTACTCTATAGAAAGTTACCTTCATGCTCTATGACAACATACCAATATTTGCTCCTGGACTTCTGAAGCCAATAGATAGTGCTGCTGTTTGTGCTTGAAGAGGGAATAGGCTTCTTGAAAACAGACTGCTGAAATCCTGGCCTCACTCATATCATGGATAAATTTTCCATTGCAGTCAGCTCTTTAGACTCCACAGGTGAACAGTCTGGTTTGCAAATTAACTGTGGTGCAAGGATAGACGTATCCATCCTTTCCAAACCAGTGGCTTTATCACTGACCACAGTGCTTCACCATGACACTTGATATGATATCTGGGACCTGAGGACCAGAACTGCCTTTGAAGTCTGAATTTCAGCAGCATGCTCTAAATCGAAGGGGTTAGCTTTTCCATGGTATAGGTGCCATTATTTAGACCACTGTATTAATCACACTTCATGGCTTCCTGTTGTCTCAGACAACTGGAACTCAGTGGGGCCAATGTTTTTAACATATTTTTTAATACAGAGGTAAAATATAATGGCTCACTTGAAACCACTACATTTGTAAATAGAATAAGCAGGATAACTTAATTTTCTCATTTGAGTGTGTACTTTTGTTCTCCAAAGTTCTGTTTGTTCTTAATTGCTATTCAAATGTTAACTGAGGTTATATTTTTCATTTATAAAAATACTATTTGAAATCGTCCCATCCCCTCACATTTTTAGTGAAGATGTCTTTCCTAAACATGTCAGTCTGTATAATTAAGGTAGTACTCAAATACGGCTTGCTTCATAGAACTGTAATTTCAGAAGTAACTTGGCTAATCATCATACTATAATTACATTGTGCATTGCCATCATATGAGTTAAAGTCATATGACAGAGGTAATTTTATAGCTTCTACTTCAAAAAATGTAAATGAGGTAAATTGCTAGTTTGTGCTACTGCAGTTCTGAAGTATGACTTTGTTCAATGTTGTACTAAGATTTTTCATACAAGTTATGAATTCTCAAGAGAAAAGACATAAAATTTTAAATAATCTGTGGCTGAATGACTTCTCTTGGGGATTGGGAGTCTTCTGACAACACAGGAACCTAGAAAACAGACTTTAAAAACCTGAACACACTTGAAATCATCTCCAGTTACTTAAAGATGTCATGATTTTAGGTTGGACTTTAATCTACTCAGCGCTTAGACGATGAAAAACATTTTTCAGTCTTCTGTATGCTTAATATTAATGTACATGTTATCAGCTGCACTGAAAAGAAGGTATTGACAGAAAATGTGTCATTTCTTATCAGTTCTATTGATGTAGATTGTTTTCTGAATGTAAAAAGAAAAATAAAAGCCTGTGAGTAGGGTATAAAAGTGGACATATTGCGCCTATCCTTACACCTATCTAAAGCATTACTTCATTAAGAAAGAGAGTGACTCAAGTGGAAGCTGTTCTGCATGGTGTTCTGGTCTAGCTATTTCTTTTTTTCCTTTTTTTTTTTCCTTCTTTCTTTCTCCACTATGCTGTCTTTGAATGTGAGTGCTACAGCTTTGGTTTGGGGTTGGTGGTTTTTTTTCATTTCACTGTTTTTTAACAGGAATTTGTGCATGGTGCAATTTGAAGTTATCAGATTCTATTGATTTGCCACTAGTTTGTTTTAAAAATATGTGTTTCATTAATGACTTCTGTAGATAAAAGAGCTCTCTAGTTCAATGCCAGTAACTGGTGGAGTGGCAAAGCTAGTATATATGCAGCTTTAAAAATAAAAAGTAAATCTACTGCTTAGAGTGGGCTCCTGTAATCCAGTGTTCTCTGTGGCTGCAGACTTGGCAGTCTGTCTCAGCAAACCCTCCAGAAGATATTTTTGTCTACAGAGAAAATGTTTTGAAGAGCTTTGGTTTGCAATGCTCTACCATATATGGGAGGGATTTTTTAGCATTTGATGTTAATTCTGTACCACATGTTAGGAAGGAATATTCAGCAGTGTAAGGCAATGAAACATCTTTGCAAAAGCAAAGAAATAGAGGTAAGATAGAGAGGAGGTTTTCAGAAGTATCGAGGGTACTTTGGCTCATGTTTCCTTCTGGAGGTTCAAATGCTGTCATAATTTTAAAATAGTAATCTCATAGAATGTGTGTGTTTTTAAACCCAGACTAAGCAATCATCAACAGAATAATATTTTAAACTATTTATAGGGGGTTTCTTCAACAAGTCTTCGGGTATTTTACAGATTGATGAACATGATTAACTTGGATTAACTAACTCACAGAAAATATGAGCTACCCATGCAGTTTGTATCAGATTAAAACACAGGACAAATGTACTTATTGTTCATTATACCTATGTGCCTGCATAGCTCATGTCAGGGAAGACGTAATTGCATTGAGGCATAATAAATGGATAGAAGTTAATAGTTAGAACAGATTCTTAGTGTACATCTGTAAATATTTTGGCTGAATTTCACACAGATCATTCTTGATAAATGCATCTAATTTTAAAGTTATTAAACAAGTTAGCTGTTTGCAATAGATGAAGCACATAAAGAGCAGCCAAGAGTGAAAAGTATGCAGTTCTGGAAGTCTGGAAATATTTTCTATTTGTTAAAATTATTAATGGAAGTCATCACATGGACTATTCTTTTACATTTTGTCTGGGAGACAAGAACAGAATTTTTTGGGTGCATGTGGTGTGTACATATATCTGCTGGGAATGCGTTTCCAGTCTCCCTCCTGGCTGGACCTGGGGACAGAGAGAGGCAGCAGCTTTGCCTGTCTTGGCCTGTTGGATCCAGCTGTGTATTTGCCTCAGAAGGTCAGAATGCAAGTAAGGAGTAAGAAGCCCTGGTCTAAAGACTTCTAAACTTGAATTCACTGTGCAGACAAAGGGAAAAATGATACAGTTCACAAATACAGTGAATAGAATAATAGTGAGTAAACATTATGTTTGGATGACATTTTTCTTTTCTTTAATTAGCTGTAAGATCTTATTAAAAATTTCTTGCCCCTGGCTGCTCTCTCTCAGCTCTTCACACAAGGTCACCATCGTTTCCTCCTTGCCACCTTTGTTTATGCCACTGCTTTTACTGACTCTTTGAAACAGTCTTTGCAAGAAACCCAGCCCTCGTTCTTAAATGAAATGGTGGTGTTCTGAATCATCTCCATCTGGCTTTGAAGCAGGATCCAACCAGTAGGCTATTTGTCAAATACAGGTACAGCTCACGTAGGGTGATGCTGTCTCTAGTGGGAGCAGCTGTTGGGGTTATGTATTTAGGGAAAGGGTTAAACGTGGAATCAGAATTAAGGGAGGGAGAGAAAAAGAAACTGCAATTGCATTTTCAGAAGCTGTTTTGATTGTGAGCTATTGCCCAACTTTGTATTTTGGCATTGCCTGCAGACCATAGCTGATTCGGGTCTCCTTTGCTTCAATGTTAAAGAAATATGTAGTAAGACAGGACTCATTCCTGAAGAATTCTTCGCATCAAAGGAGTTGTGAATGTGTGTATATGTATTTGCCGACATATTTTTTTATATATGCAAACATTTTGTATAGATTGTTTCACGTATCCTCATTTGTTCTTTAAGTAACAGCTGTGTAATATTAATTCCTTATAGTTTGCAAGTGAAATGAGCAGAAGAGCATTAATTCAGTCTCCTTTGTTGTTTCTTAATAATCTTTACTCCATACTTAAGAGTTTTATGGTTTCCTTTGGGCTTCATGAATCTGGGTGAATATAGGTAGTACTTGCTGGAAATTTGAAGTAGCTGTGAGAAAAGGAATACAGGCTGGAATAAGCCTCTTCAAGTTAACTGTGTAAGGCTCTGCGGTTTGTAAACTGGTTCTGTTGAGGCAGCGTGCAGGTTCTTTGGGTTCTTACTCAGATACAATGGCCTTGACTTAATGGAAGCGTGGCCTGAGCGTAGAGGGGAAGATGGAATCCATCATGCATAAATATGTGCTTGCCCACACACATTCGTATTCTACTAGAAATTTGTGCACAACTTAATATCATATAAATGTGAGGTTGTGTCTTAATTGAGTGCTAATTGGTTCTCATTGTTTTGTACAGATATTGATAATTAGTGCAGGTACAGACTTGTGCAAATACATGTATTATATATATGGGGTAAATATTGTATACAGTCATTTACAACATATGTTTTATTTGTCTTGTATGAAGGCAAAATACTTTGCTAGATTATGAGTCCACTAAGTATAAAACTGACTCAGTTCAGTTACATTAAAAAACTAAATTGATGCAGAATTTCCTGAAGTTAAAATAATTAAATATTTGTGGTCAGTTTCTTGTTGTCTTCACTTTCTCTATTATGAAATTCAGAAAGGTAGCTCCTGAAAAATTACAAATAAAGTATCACTTTGTTGGAGTAAAAGCTGTGGCAGTATAACTTTTTTTTGCCTATTAGCTTATATTAAATGTAGCATGCTTTCAAAGTCTGCCAATATTCAGATTAGAACAGAATCTCCGTATCTCAGATCTCGTTGGAATTACTTCTGGTGTATGTCGATGGTGGGGAAAAGGAATACAAGAATGGAAAATGTGATTTTCATTACCATTGCCATTTTATATTTATGTAAGCAAACTAAAACAAATGTGCAGGTTTGATAGCCGTTGCCTTTGTTTCACATATACAATGCCAATAATTAATGGCAGGTAATGTGTTGCTTTCAACTACTGCTGGCTGAAATAATTTGGCCTTTTGCCTTGAGCCTTGGAATTGGCACTGAGTCTTTGGTACCACTTACATCTGAGGCAGTGACTCTGATGTTTGCCAGTGTTAACAACTACTTAATGCATATCCTGCAGGACCTGTGGCCAGGGGAATTTTGGAATATTGAAATAGCAGAGGAATATTGGAATGAGCAGAGAAATACCAGGAGCTCACTTCTCTTGCAGATATGGGTTAAAGATGACTGTTGCTCAGATTACTATCATAGGAAATACTTCCTGCAAATAGGTTTCAGGTCTTCATTAAGACCTTAATTGTATAAAACTCCCTGTCATAGGTCACAGAAATAGAAGAGGCCTTTATCGTACTTGTAGTTCTTGACTTCATTGAGGCACTGAATGAAACCTCAGTAGTATCAAAGATTAAAATTAAAATAATTATAATAGTGAAGAGCAGAAAAATATTCTGGTTAAATATAATTGGGAAGAATATTTATTAACTTTCTTTTACAATGTTGCTAGAGTTGCTAAAAAGCTAAGTTGTGGGAAAGCTGTCTTTTAATAATATGAGAGTATTTATAAAATGCAACAGCGGCTCCAGTGAGAGAGGAATAGAATAAAGAAGTAAAGGAGTTGGGCAAGATCCAGAGGGAAGGTTTTTTTCTATACCTCATTTTTTGAAATTATTTTAGATTTCTGTTCAGTCCCTCAGAATGTTATTCAATTCCAGACATACATTTTTTTAACTTATATTAGATTAAAAAAGGGAAGAGGCAGAACCAGGTTGTTCCACCAAAATGAAAAAAAAAATTATGCCGTCTTGTAATTTTGTTTCTTGAGCATAAAGGATCCAAAAGACTGAACAAAAGTACTTTGTCAGCTGATCAAACATGAGCTTAGTTTATGAATGGTGTCTTTCTGATGCATACAATGAAATTATTTTACAGTACAGATATTGATTAATATTATTCTGAAATGCTTAATCCTTTATCTTGATTACTTGTTTGCTTTTACTAATTAGCTGTAATTAAGCAGTTTTTCAGGTGACAGAGTGTATATATTTCCCTAGTAGATTAAGTATTAAATACAGCTTTCTTTGCTTATTCTCTATGAGGTTATTGTTGTTTAAAGCTTGTGAAATTTTATTATTCTGCTTAACTGCCAAACTTGCAAATTCACACATTTCTGCAGCAGTTCCCTAACTGCATGCTTATTTTCATATATGTTTGGCATATCTCACACTGTGATACGTTGCATGTGCTTGCTCCTTTTGTCTGGGGCTGCTGTCTGTATTGTTTTGTGCTTCCAGATAGCGGTGGGTGTGCTCGCAAACGTGCTGCAATGTCTGTCACATTAACAGCTGTGAAGAGAGTTCAGAGTTCTCCAAACCTGTTGGCTTCAGGTATAACCACTAACCACTGAGATACAACTTCTGAATGGCTTTTTTATAGTGTTGTGTATTCCTGCCATATTACTTTGCAAGAAGAAGGGTAACGCTATTTCCCATTCCACTGACAGATCTATTACTTCTACAACACTTTTAAAAAGTGGTCTTAATTTCTCTCTGCCTATGCTTAGTAGCCATTCATGAAAAAATCAGGAGTTATTTGTAAATCAGTTTTGCCCTTGATGTATATTTAGGGTCTCACATCCCCTCTATGTTTTTCAATATAACAAAGCATGAAAGAGGTTTTGTTTATTACAAACTTTATATTGAAAATTGATTTAAGAACTCTTCTCAAGGAAAAGAATCTGAGTATTCTTGTAAAATGATTGTCAGAAGCCAGATAAACTTTAAAAAATCATTTATGAAACATGTTTACCTAAAAATATTCATTACAATAAAAACATACTAAATGTTCATTAGACAGGCAGAACTGCTTCTTATCAATACTCCTGGGTGTTTTTTGCAAAATTAATTTATTTCTAACATAAATTAATGCTGGATATTTCTTTTTCAGGGTCTGATTCTCAGTCTCCTGATTCAGGTAAATAAAACACTGTATTATTTATCCATCAGTTTTATACCCTGTAAGTGGATGAATTACAACGTTCCTCTGTTTATTTGATTTCATTACTCCGTATTTGTTCATTCTTCAAGGAAAGAACCACTGAAATTTTAATCCTAATTGTTAATGGTTAAGACCTCAAATTCAGGTCTCATTTGAAAGCAGTTATTTCCTGTAACACAGAATATGTTGTCAGAAAAATGAATTGCGTGGGAAAAAACAGACTGCTAATTTGCCACCTTTAGCTTCATCACTGTGGCACCATTCCTTGGTACTTGCTATTTCCTTTTTAGTGCCTTACTCAGGATTTCAAGATCTGCCCACCTCACTTCGCAGCCTGCTCTCATAATGTGTTACTTTTCCCAGCCTCTTACAGTATTTTGTCTTCAACATCTCCCTCTATGTTTGGCCAACGCTTTGAGGGCATTCCAGGTCTGAGGATAGAGAAAAAAACATGGTTGGTTGGTTGGTTGGACAGTCAAGGTGTCATTCAGATTTGGCAATAAGATACATTATTGGAACAACTAATTGGGTATTGTGGTGAAATTTTGTGAAACTGCCATGACCAACTAACTTTGCATGAGTTGAGATGTTTTCCAAAATCCAACACATCTATGAAGTTCAAGCTAATCTGAAAGTGACAGACCTTGATTTATATAGGGGCCAAAGCACCAGCATCTCAAAAGGACGCTCAAGGTTAAAATCCATAGTCTGTATGAAAGTTGTGGGAAGATGTCAGACTGCCCAACACCAGGACTGTTGTCAATGCTTGAATTTTCTAAATTTTAAAGATCAATATTTTGTAGAGTGCCGGTTTTATCCATGTTCTTATAACTTCCACGGTAAAACAGCATCATTGTCAGTTGTGTAGTTTGTTTAGTAGTTGGGTTGCTATGTTGAGAGCAGTGAAGATCTACTAATAACACAAAAAAAATTATTTCATTCTTTTTTATTTACAAAAGCTTGGAGATCTTACAATAATGGAAGTAGAGAGACACTGAATGGAGACGCCAGCAGTTCATCTCTTTCAGCAAAAGGTTTTAGGAGCGTGCGGCCAAACCTACAGGATAAAAAATCACCAACTCAGGTAAAACTGGACACACTGTGTTCAATGCTGTGCCATTGCTGGGAGTGGGTATTCTGGGGGGATAGGACATACAGATGGGATAGCTCTACAAAAATTTTCCCGATGTCTTCCAGACAGTGTGAATCACCTGTTCATATGGATCATTACAAACTGGTTTACTGCACAGATAAAGGATACTCCACACAAGCTGTATGCCCCCAGGTTAATTACCAGAAATTGCTTTCAACGAGCAAGACAGACAGCTAAATAAAAACTAGGTCAAACACAAGTAAAAGCTTTCTAGGAGTGTTCGCAGACTTCAAAGAGTACTTATTAATAGTTTACACTTGGAAAAATGCACCAGTCATCAAAATATCTGCGAATTAAAATTTATTAATTATGTGGTAGAAAATGCTTCTGCCTCTTTTGTGGAGCAATGTAAGTAGAGCACACTAAAAACAAAAACAAACAGCAACAATAAACCAAACAAAAAAACCCCACCAAAAACAGAAGAATGCTCCACGTTTGGTAGCATGTTTATCTGTAAAAAAAATAGCAACATACCCATTTTAATACTGTCTCTGTTACTATTTTAATTCAAAGGTTTAAGAGGTTCTGTGCTTTATATATGTGTGTTACCTGTGAATAATGGCTTGCTGTCTAAGATCATGGAGTACTTACGTGCCTGAACACTTTCACAGCAATAGTTCTTATTCAGTGTAATAATTGGTTTTTAAAAGAAAGTGGATGATTTTGGGCTCCCTTCTGATCCCAGTTTACTCTGAGCAAATGGAACATCTGGCTTTTTAAACAGAAGCTGTACAGCCCTGCACAGGAAAAAGTGGTGGGAACCTGACCAATTTAGTTGTCTATTGAATGGAGCAATGTTGAGATGAAGCCCTTTAATTTGCTAGTTCCTTTATTTAAATATAAAACTGAGCTATATCTCCTGCTAACATGTACTTTCTTTCTGTTTCTTCTTCAATGTTACTTTGCTGTGTGTGGATGCTTTTGGCAAATAAGGCACCTCTGCCACCTCCTAGAAAAGAAAGTTTTCGGAAAGCAAGAGTAACTAATCACGAGAACAGAATTAATCTCCAGGCAGTAACTGCTGGTCCAGCTAACCACCATCCCACAGATACTGCCTATTACACTAGCAAGACATCTGTTCAGGAGACAATGTCTTCTCAGATATCTAACACAAGTGTGTCCTATGCACAAAAAATCATTAAACCACTGACCTCAATCTCCAGTGCAGACACAAGTACAGTAGCTGGCATTAGTACTACTCTCCTTCAAGGCCAAAGCCAACAGTCTCAAAAACGTAAGATATCTACCCTGAAATTAACCCGGACACGTGACCCAGCAAGTAGCATTCCTTGTAATTCACAGCAACAGCTCAAGCCTGTTGAAGAGCCAGTATTTCCACAAAGGCCAGTCTCACCTGCCTGTAACCCCATGCCTGAGATACACACAGCATCTCTTGCTGTTCAGATAGTTCCCACCCCTGACAATAAAGCAGAGCCTGAAATCCAAGATCATCCACCTAGTATTTCTCCAGACACTTCAAAGATGCCTTCAAAGGATTTGGAACAAAAGTCTACAGTTCCTTCTTCACAGGCTGCAGAATGCCATGTGGTATATTTAATTTTTCCATCTTTTATTTTAGATCTTCATGAATCACTTAATAACCATCTGTTTAGTTATACTTACATTACCAAAGTTAGATCTTGTGTTTTCTGGGTAAAACTACCTGTCACATGCATCAAAACATGGGTTGGAGGGAGCATAAATGCAGCTCTGTCAGTTTGCTAGGGCCACAAAAAATATATTTTTTCAGTCAGTGCTTTCTGCAAGGCTGGGCACTGCCATCTCCTATGTGCCCTGTGCAATAGCACTTTTTTAAAGAAAATGGGCTGGTAAAATCTTTGTCAACAACCTCCACAGTAAACCTCACAGGGCACTGAACTTCTAAGCCACTCTGTTTCCTCTATGCCTTATGCCTACTGAAATGAAAATTCTTTAACTATACTGATCTCATCTAGGAGGAATGGGAGTATCAGACACACAGCTTAGGACCAGAGGAGTATGAGTAGGGTTTGTCACCAATCAGAAACTTACGGAGTCAAATAAAATAAGCCTGGGAGCCAGAAAGCAGCAGTGAATACATACTAGGTAAAGGAGAGCTCTGAACAGACTTTGTCATTTCTACTCTGCTTTACCTAGTCACAATAAGATTTTTCTGTTTTAAAAGTTAATTATTGTGGTGTATCCACCAATATATGAGCTTATCTGTGTTTGAAACAGAGGTAGAGACGGCAGTAGGTCTAGATATATCTGCCTCAAAGCTTTGTCTGAATGAGAATGCCATCATGGCGTATTTGTGTTCATCTAGTTCTGCTGTAATCATTGAGGCTACTCTGAAGTAAATGTGGCATTATTGACAGCCATGTTGTCCACACAGTAATACATCTCGTTTTCCAGGCTGTGGTTCTTTCAGAGCATCACATTCAACCAGGTCTCTACTCTGGAAGCCATAAGTATCCGCATTAACAACAGGATAGTTTTAAAGTTGTAATATGTTTGTCTCCCCCTTCAACTCTCAAGTAAAAATTTTAATCAGAACAAAGCTCTGTGAAATTATACAGCAACAATCTGCAATGCTCCTTTTGAATTCTTTCCATTATAAAATAGGAGCACAGAAGGATTAATCACATTTGTCCTTCTCAAGCCTAGACGCAAAACCCTTAATTTAGGCTGTATAAAATTTAGAACATTTTGAGAAAAAGAAGTTGCTTTACCTCTTAGAAGAACCAGTCTGCTACTCAGTGATTTTTGTCAGGTAAAACAAGTCAGTTCAGGCAAGAGCCACAGTAAAGACTCTGTGTCAGAACAGTAAGGAAAGCTGAGCAACAGCTTTTTCTGGTAGATAGAGTAGATATGAAGATTCTAGATGAGCGGCTCGCAAGTCTTTTAAAAAAATGTGGACATCAAAGGATACTCCAAACAGCAGAACAGCTGTAGGTGTGTAGGTGTGGCCAGTACAACTTACATGTCTCTTTTCACTTATAAGTAGTTGCTCAGCCTGTTAGAATATGGTGCATTATATATAGTCAGCTAAATCAAAGTGTCTCTCAATCAGAAAGTATGACAGCTAACAAGGATTAGAGGAAATACCTTTTTATTATCAAGAATAATACTCAGTCTAATCAGGACTAAAAATCATTATCTTCTAGCTACTTTTTTTTAGAATTTTAGAAGTCAAAATACATTTTGCAGTTTCTTTTTAATTTAGAATCTGGTTTAGTTTCACTTTGAGCTGAAAAATGTCAGAAAAGTATCTGTGGCTTGTTTGGCAATTCTGCACTTACTTTTCTGCCTTCTCCTTGGTTTCAGTGTGTAGGAAGCACTATCAGAAATTTGGCAACTGGGTTGCTCTGAATAAAATGATAAAAATTGCAGTTGATCACACAGATCATTTAGGAATGTAGCCAGCTTTTCAAGCTGTATCCCTTTATGGATCTCTTATCTGCAAAATTCAGCTGACATTTTCTGTGATGTTCAACTCTGTAATAAATTCTAATGAAGGGATGTATTTGGCATCACAATTGAGTTGTGGAGCCAGTGGGTTTTGTAGCTCTTTGTTAAAATACGTACCTAAAACTAGAGTACAAATCAGCATTTGAAGTGGTGTAAAATTCTGCATCAGGTGAGGTCCCAAAAATGAAGGTGCCATGAGGTAGTTAGAAATAAAAGCTGCAGCTATATGTTTAAAAACATTTATTTTCTGACTCAGATCTCAGTTTAAAATGTTGAAACTGTTCTAGCTAATGCCAAATATTATGATCCCCTTAGTGCTGTATATCATAGTATTTGCAAAGTTCATGATTTCTCTCACATAGAAAATTAACTTTCAGTATACTGTGCAGGATAGTACTTTCATTTTAAAATTTGGTTTAGATCTGCAAGCTCTACAGGACTTTGTATACAAGTTAAAATACTTTTGCACATGCAGCTTATAGGCCATATGTCAATCTGTGTCCTTGATGCTCTCAGACTGTAAATTAAGCCTGCCAGCAATGTTCAAAGCTGCCACAGAAACTCTGTAAAAACAAATACATTGAGAAAAGTCCAAGTCTCCTTCTGCATCTGGGTTTATGTGTGTGAAGGAGACTGAGGTAAGATCAGGTAATCATCACTTCTTAAGAGGTGGTGAATGAAATATACTGTGCATCTTTGGATATCTGTGTCTAGCCAACATGTACAACTATATTATGTCATAATGTCAGTATGGAAAAACACAGCCAGGAGAGCTTGTGTCCAACTTAATGTATCTTGCTATGTTTGTGCTCCTATTTGCACTTAATTTCAGTGTCTATCTGTTGAAACTTGAGCAAGCAGAAGTGTGGTATGACTCACTGAGTGACATTTTGTAAAAACTCCTCCTCAGAGAAAGGTTAACCCCCTTGAAAGTATATATGAAAATAGAAGCATTCAAGTTACTCAGTACTGGGGGTTTTTACATTATTGCAGTCTCAAGATGCTGCTTCTTTGTACCATACTGCAGATACAGGAGAAATAACTGAATCTGTTTCAACAGAGAAATTAGTATTTGTTAATATGAAACCAATGCAAGTAGATTTTCTTGTCCCAGTTTCTTATAAGAAGTTATAACCTGATGAAGAATTCTGAACTGCATCTTCAGAAATGATCACCTCATATTTTTATGTTTATTCTGTTCCTGGACGTCCTGTTGTTCTAGATACCACTCTCTAAAAGTGAGGATGTGAAACATTTGTTGTGTTATTTGAATTCCTCACATGAGTTGAACACTTGGTTTAGTCCGGATGTCCTTGAGGAGTAAAACATCTATAGCAGATGTTCATGAAAATGTTTCTTTTGCCAGCCTTTAGCTGTAGAAAAGTGCATAAAGGAAAATAAGCCTGGAATTTAAAAATAAATAAATAAATAAATTTCTAAATCAATTCATGTAGTAGATTTCCAGGTTTTAGGTACTGACAATACTTTAGAGTGACATAGAAGAAAGAGAAGACAGATTTCAATGTTCTTGGAGACAGATGTGAAGCAAAGAAAATTGAGTATGTAATTTTCATTTTAATTTCTGCATCACAAATGTTGTTTTGGACAAAGGCTGAACTTCACCTCCTTATACTGAGTTTAGAATAAGAGGGCTAGGTAGAAAAGTGGGCCTTGGAATATAATTTGCAGCATTAGTTTGGAGATTTTGATATCAGCTTTTAACAATTAAAAATAGAGGTATTTTTACCCATTTGTGCAAATGTATGGGTGTAATTTGATTGTTGATTACTAAACTCTGCTACGTATTAACAAAATGAGTTTATTCACTTACCTCTAAGTCTCCTTATCTGTGTCTTGACTGTTGAAGCAAGGCCAGTACTCTGGTGTCATTAGTAATCTCACACCTCTTCCCACATACCTTGCATTAAAACAATAGATGGCTGATTTTGGCTCATTCTAGGGTCACCTGTCTACTTTATATGAATTGGATAAGAACTGTATTCTTCAGGCCTGACATTTTACTGTTTGATGGAAGAGAAGCATTTTAAAGGACCATCAGAAAGCTGTGCTTCAGACTTTCTATTCACATCAAAACTGATGACATTTATCTCTCTCTGTCTCAAGTGTTGCTCCACAACCCAAGATAGCCACATAGTCTAGCTAGTTTTTCATCAATCGAAGTAATTAAGTACTTGTTTGGCATTTAATCTGCCTGACTTCTGCTAGCATTTCTTGTGCTATATCAATAACAAACCTAATCTGAAGCATGCTGAATGGAACCAGTATTAAAAGTTTTCTGGAATGCATTCAGCCTTGTCTTTCTCATATTTTTCACTGTGAAATACATAAGAAAATATGATTAATATATGTAATTTCATGCACAGTGAAAAATATGGATTAGTAGTAGCCAGCTGTATGTGTTTGAGATTACCAACACTCCATGTTTTTTTAAGGGGTATAAATCCGTTTTCAAAAACAATGCTGTTTTAAATCACAGTTTCAGCCACTCTTTCCCAGAGAGATGGTTATACCTATGGCAGAATTCTAGAGCCAGGCAGAAGAGAATTTCTGCTCTACAAAGCTGAGAAGCTTCATGCTGGGAATCAGTACCAGAATTTCTGCATTACATCTGGCTGAATTGTAAGAATGATAACTTTATCTTCTTTTTAAGAATTTGGCTTGATGAAATCAGCTATTATTTGCCAAACACAATGAATTAAATTCTTTAAAATCTCAATTTCATTAGCTCTCTGGATGCACCCTGAATATCTGTTCTTGTGTTGTCCATCCCTTCATTTCTCAAGCATGTGAGCAGTTGTCTCAGTTCAAAGCTAGACGTCGTTTACTAGATTTCTCAACTCTCAAAAATTTCCTGTTATTTTAACAATATAGAGATTAATTTACACATTTTGGCTCAGTCATATGTAACTTTTCTCCTGGGGATTCTGAGAGAATATCTGGTCTCAAGAACTTGAGAGCTTCCTTTGGCTCTGCTTCATAATTGCAGTATGATCTCCTGGTTCCTGTCTTTTGCTGGAGATCTTGGGATGATGATCTGGTGACATAGATGATGAAAATCATCATGAATAATGATTCTGTCTTCCCTTTGTGTGGGAAGATTTCACCTGTGAGGTGAAATTACATTTTCTTGTATGTGTATGTAATTGCACACATCTTAAACCCCTGACTTATTATGCTGTGTAACATCTTAATTTCTCATGAAATTAATTTTAATAGTTTTCCATTGTTCTTTGAAGTTTCCATTGTCAAATCAGTTCTCTCTAAAAATATTATGTCCTTTTACAGTCACACACTCTGTTATTGATTATTTTGATTAAGAGGTAATCTGCTCAGATTTCCTCTGTGAAAAGATTAAATTGAGGGGGTGTTCTACTGCAGATTTTAAACATTGCTGTGAATAAGATTTGGACTTTAAGCTGTTTGGCTACAGTTTCTTCACAATTTTAACTGCAGATTTTAACAGCAGCTTTTGACTATTTTTGTGTACCCTAGAGATCCAGTGATGCCAAAGATTTCTTTTGAATAAATTGGAACAAGTGCTAGATATCTGTTCACATACTTAAGATTCTTTTCTGTAATGCTTATTCATAGGGATGGTCCCATTGACCTCAGTAAGGTTATTTGTGTAAATTCTAGTTGATCTCAACAAGAATTATGTAACTGGAACCCCAGTGACCTCTCATAAGTAGCATAATCTGGGTTGTGTTCCAAGTCTTCCATAAGGGCTTTAGAAGATATTTTCAGATTTTGGATTAAAATGCCAAAATGGCATTTTAATCTGATGGCTTGAAACATTTTTTGAATGATTAGAGTTAAAGACATCTGCCTAGTCTTAGCATAGGAAATAACCATATTACTGATAACAATGTGATATCTATGACTAAATTTTGCTTTTTAAAGTAGTATTTACTATATATATGATATCTTACTGTCCTCTGTTTTACACAAATTTGAATTCCAAGCACTCTCTCCCAGCAGCTATTCCAGAGTTCCTCAGCCTTATCAACAGTGAAACCATTAGTGCTGAAGTAGGCAGTATTTTGAATCCTTAGGAATTGATTGAAAGCCTGTGGTTAATAGGCAGTATAGAAGGATTTGTGCAGCTGCGTAACAAATATTGGATGCCAACATGCTTTTCATCTTTACTTTAAAAAGAAGCTGCAGATGCAAAAAAGCCAGTTCCAGGACTAGTTTAAACTCCATGTCGCATGACTGATCTGAAATAACAGAACATAAAGCTCATACATTTGTGTGGCAGTTTTCAGAAGCACTCTCATGAGACTGCTCCCTTCTACTTTTAAGGAGCTATGCTGAATCCAAACTAGCATGTTTTGTTTCAGTATGTCCTGTTCTTGTGCTCCCAGTTTTTGTTCCTCAGATTTATACCAGTTACCCTAACAATCCTTATGTCCTCTAATGTTGAAAAGACTTACATGCATACACCTTATAGAGTAGGTTGACAGGGTGCTTCCAGGGTGCTTGGAAATTCTAAGATCATCCAAATATTTTTATTAGAGAGGCAGTGGAGAAGATGTATTCAGGCACAAAAGGCAAAAAAATTCCACCACATATTGCTTGCAGATCATATGAACATTCATTAATAGCATTTCTGTTTAGCTGGCAGTCCCACCCATCTTTATATTACAGTTAATTTCAAAATCATACCTGTCCTTGACAAAAAAAAAGAATAACATTTACCGATATCAGGCTTGCAGATACATTTTTCCTTTGAGAACAAAATGGACATGACATTCTCTAGCCTCATATTTATGTGAAGTACAAAATAGCGTGAACCTCTCAATGCACAATGGAGATCATTAATATATGCAGTATGTTATGAATATTCATCCTCAGCACACTATGGTTTCTGGCATTGCTTCCACTAGTATTTTATGCATTCATTTCTTTCATGTTGTCCTACTCTAATATAGAGCATGGTTGATTTATTTCCTAATCTTTGTGAATGTGACCTTCCCTGGGTGGATGAAGAACTTACACTTTTGTAATTCCCCTACACCCAGCAAGAGGCAAAGGGAAAAGTTCTTTATTCATTAAGTAATCTGTTTCTTTTCTTATTTTTTTTTTTTCCTCAAATCTCAGCTTGGAAACCAGAAAGTAACTGCCCCTGTGATGGAGGTAAATGCTTCACAGACACACAGACAAACAGCAACAGAAGCTTCTCCACTGCCTCTTCCTTCTCCTGTGGTACCAGTTAACAGAGCCTTTTTCTCACCAGACAGTGCCACCCATCTAGTACCATATTCTTTGCCAGCGCTTGATGATTTTTTGCCTTCACGCTTTTATAAAACCCCAGCCCTCTCACAGTTTTCATATAAATGCCCATACCTAGCTCCTGAAAGTATTATCCACAGGAACGAAACAGCCTCTGTGAGCACAGACTCTGCCATGAGCGAGTGCTCCTCCCGCACAGTGAGTGAGTGCTCCACAGCCATTCTAGATGAGCTGCAGACTTGTAGCTATGATACTACTGACTGCTCTGAAACACCTTCCCCAACCTTGAGCCAGATGTCTGCTGTGTCAGATGGCACCACCTTAACCAACACTGCTGCCACTTCTCATGTAATTATGCTTCCTTTTTTTCCTCCTCCATTTTGTTCAAACAGGTTGTCAGAGGGGAACAGACTTGGACCTTGTCTGTTATCCCATTACACAGACAAGTATTTTGTTAGTGGTTTTCCGTGGTCACAGTCTGACAGTGTTTTGCAACAATCTTAAAAAAAAACTCATTGGCATAGCAGATTTGGGAGTAGGAAATTATAATAAGGTTGTTGCACAGTTGTGCAGTCAGCTAAGGTGTATCAAACACTTTGCTGAAAAAAAAAAGAAAATAAATTCAAGAAATACCTGTTCCAAATGCATTAAAAGCAAGCATTCCAGAATTTGAAGAGATATGTTTAAAATATTGTTAACAATTTGCAGGTTTGTGGAGTTTGTAGCCTCTGGACTACCACCATTTTTTATTTGCACTGAGATGCAGATTTCAATAATGGAATTTGTAAATGCATAGTAAATGTTGGCAGTATTTAATGCAGTTTTTTCCCCAGCCATGACCACTGACTGCACAAAACTGGTTTTCTCCTCTAATTAACCTTTTCCTCTCCCAAGCACAGTTTCTTATAGGACTGAACTGCATAAATAATCTTGTATTACTCAAGTGTCCTGCTACTTTTCTCTTATTCAAGTCAAGGGAAAAAACAGTATGCAGTTAGATACTTTATATATACATTCACTTTTCTGTACCTTAGTATGCTCATATATGGGTAGAAAGAAGGTATGGAATCTGGGTCAAACCCAGATCACTTCTGATTTCTTTTGAGATTATCCACATGATTAAAATGATTCAGAACAAAGCCTGCATTTAAATTGAGCAATTCATTGCTGAATTGCAAAACAGAGAGATGTTCTGGATCCAAAGTTTTACTGGGTCACAGCACTGTTCAAACTTTGTACAAGTACTTTAACATACTGTAATTTTCAAGCCTGAAAAGAATAAACAGTATATATATTTTTTAAGATTTGAATATATTTTATAAAAGGTATTTTGTGCCCAAGATTGCACATAGTCACCTGGAAAGCCAATGGTGGGTTGTCAATGCTCTGGATGCTGCTAAAAAAACAATACCAATAGCAGGCATGTAAAATCTGCAATTCTTAACTTCTGTAACACGGCTCTGAAACCACTTTTTTTTTTTAAGAATCATTGCTATGAATCTGCATACAACCCACTAGCTGTAGCCAAAGATACTATAGCCAGTATAGACTGGTCAGACACAGTCATTACATGAGCATTTACTAGCTATGGGAAGCATGGAACATTTATATTTTCTTGTAGCCTACTTCTAAAATAGCTAACTGTATTTGTTTTCTTTGAGCACCTTTTTTTGCAAGTGAAAGTGAACAGTTGGTCCTTCTTTCCTTTTTTGGGTTAGTCTCCCAGTAGAAGGCTCTGTAATAGTCAGGTCTGACCACCACTTTCACTTTTAGACATGGCAGGGATGAGCATAACATTTATTCACCATTCATGCACAAAGCAAAACAAAGAGACACCCACCAAAGAGCAAAAATCCCCAAACAGTCCTAAGAGCCCTGCAGAAATTAGGCAAAACCCAACTCTGCAGCATAGAAAAGTCTTCATCTCCCACTCTCTGTAGGGGAGGTCCAGATGGCCATAAATGCATCCATGAAATGACAAAAGGATGGGGAAGATGGTGGCACACACACACGTGTTGTCATTGGTTCTACTACTGTAATGATCTTAATTCTCAAAAGAAATTGCTGTTGATTTTGTAGGTGAAAACCACTGAGAGAATGATAAAAGTAGTATAGGATTGGGCCATCCAGCAGTGTTACCTGCATAGGATGTAACCATGCTTAAAGGCTTTATGTCCACATTGGGGATATTTGTTTATTCATGAGTTTCTTAATGAGACTTTAGACAAAAAAGTTTTAAAACGGCTCTTCTAAAAGAAGCAGCAGCATCAGGAAGAGCTGAGTCAAGAAAATTGACAAATATTCAAGGCAAAAGGCAGAGCTACAGGTAAAACTGTGGTCAATTTTCTTTACCTTTAATCACAGATTACAGATTCTTTGAAAACCTGAAGTATGAGAGTTGCAATTCTTATTTCGATTTATGCTTAGAATTGGAGTTAAAATGAGAGAACAGCTGGTTTTGGAAACAATTCTTTTCTGATTCTATTCCAATTATGAATATTTCCCCTATAAAATAATTTTTGTGGGTTCTTCGTGTTTATATAGCTTGAAATTGTGGAATCTAATGGAAATTAGGAAATGGAAGTACGCATTAGATTTTTACCTTTAGCCTAATTCAGTGTCTTGAGGTCAGGCGTGTGCTGTGCAGCATTCTTGCACAGAGCTGCTCAGATGCCCATAATGAAACCTCTCTTCCTGTCTCAGCAGAGAGAAAGTTAGAAAGCAGCTCCAGTCCCAGATGGATTCCTTCCTCTGTTCTGATTCAGAAATCCAGACTGCTGCTCTCTCTGATGCTTGGGAAAATACAGGAATTTTAAACCTGATATCTAGGAGGAAGTGGCTTTACTTTGCAGTGGAGGACAGGTTAAGTATATTGGAGAAAAAAATCAGTAGAGCTTTCTAGGGAAAGAAACATCATGAAAAATGAAGATTATTTTCCCAGTAGATTGGAGAATAGGTGCATTTTGGTTAAATAGGGTTTTTTTTCCATATTGTCTTCTTTTCCCTCAAAGAAGATTACCTAGGAAAGCAAAAAGTCTCATCCATGAATAGGCATCTTAAATTATTTCACCTCCTTGTAAAATCTGGGAATAAACTCTGTCATCTGGACCTAAAGTGTCACATTCTCAGATAGAAATGTCCCAAATGATTCCATGTGAAGGAAAAGCCTTTGAAACTTTGTAAAACTATCTTCTATAGCTAACCTTTTCAACAGTGCAAGATGCATTAGAGAAATAAGTTAAATAGCCACCCTTACAGACACTTTCCTCAAAGAGAAAATCATTAGAAACCAAGAAATTATAGCTGAGCTGGGAGCCTCTCTAACACGTTTAGAAACACACGCAAAAATGTTATATATGAACATGCCACAGACACATTTATGGCTGATGTCCTTCAACCACTGATATGGGTCCTGTTTTCATGATACTGTGTATTACTTAGTGTAAGTGCCTTACTGTCTAACTGACCTATTTGGTAAAGTCCTTCTCAGAAACATCTCCATTTTTTATTACAGAAATTCATAGGACTAGATTTCCAGTCTACAAAGAACTCCCACCAGTTCTACCCAGAGAAACAAAAGCCATAATAAATGAAGGTGTACAGTTCTGCACGTAGTTGCACCCTGGCTTCCTGGGAAACAAGCTTTCCCACAAAGACAACATACAGAAAAAGAGAATGGGGGAACACCTGAAGTATAGGAGAGATAGCTGGCCAGAAATTGTTTTGCTTTCTTAGCTATGGGAGGCCAAGATGTTAAAAATTTCAAATCCAATCATCTCCAAAGTACAAATGTATACAGAAGGTCATGAATAATTTTTATTTGCAAAAATAATATGCATTTTATATGTTTTTATTTATGCTCTGCTGCTTCACATAGTGTCTTTACGTTTGCAGCATGTTTTAGTTCATTTGTTACATAAAATTGGGCAAAGTTTGTAGTTCTGATTCAGATTTGACGAAGACCTCTGCATTAAAGGAGATGTTGCAGAGAGCTTCCTTTCACTTTTCTGCTGAAATATTCACTACCCTCTTATTTATTCAATGCTTTCTCCATATCTCTTTTTTGATTCTTTCAGTACTCCCCTAAAAGTGATAGAGCCCAGATGCAGGGATTCTAAACCTGGGGGCAGATAGTTTCCTCCTGTGAAGTACCTCTAGTGACTAAAGCCTAAATGGCTTTAGGTGCTTGGTGCTTTATTGCCAGTTTGCTTAGCTCTCCCATTTTTGATCTTGTTCTGTCATTCCGTGGTTGTGGGTTGTCGGTTTTTTTAATTGGTGTTATTTATTTTTATTGTGATAGATTACATATCCCACGGTTGCTCCAGCTGGCTTCCATTTTTTAAAGAAATTTTCCCTCACTCTTTTTAGCTAGTCCTAATGAGACTTTTCCCTTCAGTCTGCACAGAAGTTCCCATTAATATCAGTGGTACTTGAGCATGTGCACTAAGGGAATATCTCTCTTGTTGTGAGGGATCTGTGGCAGACAGCCTTTGTCACGCAATATTAGGAACTTTTACTGCCATCTTCATCTTCTATTGCTGTCAGACATCTGCAAACCTTGTTTGTGCCATCTTCATTGCCTTGACCGTGATCTTTCTGTCACCTTCCCATGACAGCATGCGTCACAGACAGCACACACAAGGACAGAAGAGAGGAGGTACAAGGTATATAAGGAGCACATTCTGCTCCCTTTGTGCTAAGTTTTGTGTTTCAGTGAATGCAGATGCCATTATGGCTGTGTACCTGACAACTGGTAATTGTTGCGTGGATGACAGTCTTGCATCACTCTTTCTTTGGGATGGCAGTCAGAGAGCTTTGTGTGTAGTTTAATGGGATATTGTTTTGTCTCTCTCAGGCTCAGATCACAGTGAATGGGAATTCTGGCACTGCTGCCAGCCCAGTGAGTCACTTTCAAAGGCCTTTTTCCCCTTCTTCAGCTTACCCTCCACCAGCTTCACTCAATTCCAACATCGTTATCATGCAGCACGGCAGGATGATGGGTAAGCCTCACAGAGAATGTTTGCTTTATACATTACATTACACTACGTATTCTTATTCATGTGGCAAAGACTGCAAACAATTGCAGAGTGCCTCACGTCCATAATGAAGGTGTTGTCTATTCATCTACCTTGGGAAGTAAATGCAAAAACTAATAGCATTTATTGTTAGGTACAGTTATGATCCTTAACTGGAGTTGCTATTAAGTTTTATTACTTAGGTGTGCGAGCTAAGCTTTTGCCAGTTTTCTACCAGCTTTACCAAGGAGAGGGCAGCTATCAAACACAGCTCTACCTGGGCAGCCCCTTCAGATTTTTCAGCCCCCTTAAGAAACCAAGGGCCAACTTTGTACTTGGCTCCTCCCCACAACTTCCATAATTCTTCAGCAAAAATACTGTCAACAAAGGGACGACTCTGGGCATTTAAATACCTAACGCTACATCAATCTAAAATTTGTTAATGATTTTTTTTAGGGCATCTTTAATTTAAAAATGAAACACAAACCAAATATTATCAGCCTTAGAAAGGCTCTTTGCCAGTATAATTCTGTTTTGCCAAGAGAATAATTTGCTTGCTGCTTTTTCTGCCAGTGTTTTGCATATTCAGGTAAGATTATACATGGAAAATAACTTGAATGTGATCCCAGAGTTTACATTTTTGTTGTGCTTGCAGGGAAATTAGGTGACAATTCTCGCTCTGAGACTTATGTCTTAGACAAATGCTGCTGCCATCATAGTGATAAGTACAAAAACTGTATGCATGAGTTTCTTCACATCCCAGAATGCTAGATTTTTTGATTGCTCCCAGTTTGCTGATCTAAAGGCCTATGAATACCGATTTGGATATACCTAAAATACATATTTTCCCATGGCTTTCACTGTTGTGTGATGCTGAAGTTCAGTGTTCCACAGTAACAGTCTGATTTAATTCTCTTTGCTCATGTAAAAATCCCCCTGATGGCCTCAGTTTGAGGCCTATGAAGAATGAAGGATCAAATCCAAAATGTTTTCTAAATTTAACATCATGCATTTTGGGAAAAAGTTCCAAATATTCAGACGTTTGCCACACAGAGTTGCCCCTCGCCATATATGTGTAGCACTGAATTATTTACAGGATTTCAGACTTGAGTAAACAGCTAAAACAGCCATGCCAAATCCAGCGCTGCAGTGGGAGTGAGCAGAAATATTCAAATTAAAATTAGAGCTTTCAGTCACCAGAGCTCCTTTTGCAGACTATATTACAATTCATATCTTTTTCTTCAGGATAATCAGTGGATGTTAATGTCACATGAAAGTCAATTGTAATTGTCACCATTGGTGTTACAACATACATTTTCACTCCCTGCATTCATTTATCCTGCAGTGGAAACGTCTCACTCTACCTGCACTTGCAAAATAGAGGCTTTGTCATAGCAGCCCAGTAATTTGGTGAAACCTGCTGCCTGAAGGAGTAGGGCTCTTCTCCCTGTATACAGGAGAGGGTGCATTTCTGCAGAAGTACAAATTTTCATGTCGCCTCCCAGCACCGAGGTGGTTTTTGTTAAGTACTCTGCATTTTAGAAGGAAATGGTAATAATGATGTATAAATTTCCTTAATTGTAAAGGAAGATTTGAGGTGGAAGGGTAGAAGTTCTGCAAGTCACTCCAAACCAGTAGCAGCCTGCGCAGTTCACCTGAATTACTGTCGGTGCATCATCACAGTGCTCTACAGGTGCCAAGCTGTTGAAGACCATTTTTATGGATTATATGTAGAGTCACATAAACATCAAACACACTTTAAGGAAAGAACATTGTATGTCAGAATTTCATTCTTAAAAATATTCATGCATCAAAACTTCATGTTTTTAAGCACATATCACATTAGTTTTTGTGCAAGGCTGTTTGTTCTGTTTTCTATAGTTTGCTAGACTTGGGGGTTGCAAGTTTTGAAATTATGTCACTAGTTTCCAAGGAATGGGTAGAAAGGTGCAAGAGTTTGATTTATAGGAGAAAGGCTGCTGCACCTCTCTCAATAGATTTTGCTTTGTTTGTGGAGTTTTTTCTCTTTTTGTGAGCAAGGTGTTTTGAAAACGTACTTCTACTCTAATGAGTAGAATTTTAATGGCTTATCTAGTCCTTAAATCAGTTCATAATTCTGTTAATGTAACATTGAGTAAAGCCCTAGTTAAGATTTTTTTTTAAATAATGTATTTTAAAATAATGTGATTAATATTGTCAGTCTTTCTACAGCATACTGAAATGTGGAAGTGTGTTTTAACTGCCAAGTATTATTATTGTGTCATTACACGATATTCTGTCATGTTATCTTTACAGAGTCCACAGAGACATACTCACAGCATGTTCAGAATGTTGGCAGCACCACCACCACCAGTACAATACCAATCTGTAGATCCTCAGAAGAAGAAAAAAAGATTACAGTAATTAAAGCTCCACATTATGCAGGGATTGGCCCGGTAGATGAATCTGGAATCCCTACAGCAATTAGAACGGTAGGAAATTCTGGGAAATCTGTGTATGAACTCAAACAATTAACTGATTGTTGTTAATGGGTTTTTCACATTCTTCTACTCTTATATAATGTGGAATACAGTGTGCGTAATCAGCGACCTCATGAATATAATATTGTGTGTTGACGAAAAGGAGAACGCTGATGGGAGCATAATTGGGCGACCTCATGTTTCTAGTTTTAATTAGAAGTAACCAAAATTTTGTGTCTTTCTTGTGTCTCTTGTAGTTCCTGCCTTTTGGAGGTGCACAGTGATTGTGTTTGGTTTATTTCTAAAGTAGAGTTTATGCATATTATATATATGTGTGTGTGTGAGTGTGCAGATATTCATATATAGGGGTGTGGGGGTGTGTGTGTGTATGTGTGGGGGTGTGTGTGTGTGTGTAAAAATCTTATGCTTTTGCATTTCTTGGGGCAGTGGTTCTCATGTCATCAGGGTAGCATGGAAATGCATAGTCGTGTCCCAATAGTAATCTCAGGGAGTATCATTTTTGTGGAAGTGCAGTAAATAATCATTGTGCCCTTGAGTGACACGTGAACGAATAGCTTGGGAGCCCTTCCATTGTGACCAGCCCAGTTTTGATCATCTGCCGCTGGTGACTGCTTGAGTGGTCCCAGGATGTCAAACTGAAGAGTTTTGTTTTCACTATGCTGAAGCATTCTTTCCACTCTGCTGTCAGGGCAGCCTCTTCTGGCTGCTCCAGAGAGCACAGTGGCAGCTGCACTAGGTCTGTAAAGGCAGCACTTACTGGACTTCCCAGCCAGAGAAGAACTGCTGTGCTGGACGGAGAAAGTGAGAAGAGTGGGAGCCAGGATGAAAGCGGCAGAGCCCTTGCAGGTGAAGTCTTAGTGAGGTGCAGGGATGTAGCAGCTGTTGGGTGTGTCCTGTCTGCCGGTATTGACATATGGGGCTGTGTTGTATTGCCAAGAACTGCTTCAATGGATTTAAAAATTAGGGGGGAAATCCCGAATTGATGGAGAAAATCAATAAGAAAAAAATCAGAATAAGTGGTAAGATGGGGACAATTTTTATAAGAATGGGAGGGGAAACTAGCATCTCTTGCTTTATTTCAGACATGAAAAAGTAATATGATCTCTTAAAAATGAAGATGTTTCTTCGCAACAATGCATTAGCTTCCTGCCTTCTTTTTAAGTAAATAGTCCCTGTGCTTTATATTGGATATAGTAATTGATTTTATTCTTCTTTAGTGGCAGATTGTTGTAATAGGGTGCATATCAGTTATATAAGATTATAACGGAAATCCCCCTTAAGTATGCCTAATGAAGCTGGCAATCTGCCAAACTATATTTAACTTTCAGGTTGTATGAGCTGAATCTCACAGATTTTTTCCTAAAAACGTAATGAAATTTGAATTAGGACATTTTTCTGCTGGTTTTGCTCTGGTTTTTGTTTTGTTTCAATTTCACAAAGTCTTATAGCCTGTAATCTTAGTACTATAGAAATCATTCTCACAATGAGATATAAGTTAAAAGTTTATGCTCATGTGTGTATGTGTGTGTGTCTGATGTGCCATTTTGTGTCCTTATTCTGCTTCCTTAAGACATAGCTGATAGTAAAATTGATTTCAAGATACTGATTTGAGATTACTTTATAAGTGTGCATGCAAGTATATTTGAGCCCTGTATACCCCAGCTGTGCAAGAACAAAGTTGGTATTGTTGTCAGCAAAAGACTTAAATATGCTGCACCTTGCAAAAGTGCTAAAACTGCATTTTCCATTAATAGTAGAAGGTAGGGTGTATCACCTGCCCTTTTTCCAAGGTCAGTGAGCAATCCAGATAGGAATCTTCTCCTGGAAAATTCAGCCTGAAGAGAGATGTTTTCAAATTAGTTTAATTTATCATTGCATGTAAAGTTTAAAAGTTTCTTATTCTTGCATTTTTGTGAAAATGGCAACAGTCTATCAAAAAAGTGATAAATGAAGATTCACGGGTGATAGGAACATACACACTGTGTCCCAAAATGCTGTTCTGCTCAAAGTTCAGGTTGTCAGTCAGAACTCTGGAGTATCTGTATTCCAGATTTCGAGTGCTTTTCAGTAGAGAGGTTGTGCAAGATGTAGTTATCTCCTCCAAGTGTGCCTTTACTCTCAGAACATGGTTTGTGACAGCTGTGTAGCCAAGGAAAACAGAATGATGTTCTCTTCTTTCTATTCCTGCTAACCCCTTTTGTCCCAGGCTTCTGAGAAGAAAAGGGTTCCTATAAAGTTTTCTATTCACTCAGAACCCCCACCCCATATTAACGTGTTCCTTCTATGCCACTTTTACTCCTTCTAGCTCTGGGAAATGCAAGTCTGAAAATTCAGGTCATTGTTAAGTTCTGCCTTCGTGCCAAGCCCTGCCCAAAAGATGGTAAAATTCCAGACACTAAAAATGAAATCTCTGAAAAGAGAGAGGGTAAAATGCTGTTCACTCAGAAAAGCGTTCAAATACAGCACCATTTAACACCAACAGGGACCAGGGAAAGGTAAAAAGATTCATGGAAAGCAGTAACACTGCACTGTTTTAGTCTATCCAAAATGATTGCTTTATATCTTATTATCAGAATTAATCTGTAGACTGAAAAGGCCTCTACTTAGTAAAAATGAAAAAAAATCAAGTCCTATTACATTTCTTTTCCATACTTAGCGATGTAATATTTCATCTTAAAAAAAAAAAATAAACAAAACCCGAAAAAGCAGAGTTCCACTGAAAGTCACAGAATCCCAGAATATTCTGAGATGGAGGGGACCCACAAGGATCATCGAGTCCAGCTCTTAAGTGAATAGCCCAGAGGGGGATCCAAGCATTATTAGCACCCTGCTCCCACCAATTGAGCTAATCTCAGGGTCACAGAGGCCTCCTTTAATTGCATACCTCCTGATGGATGATTACAGTACTGCACTGATTATGGACTCTCTTAAGAAGCAATTGCAGTTCCTTCTTACGTCCTCTTCATGCTATTTGGCTGATTGTTTTTCCACATATGATGATACCATGTTCCAGCGTTTAATTGTAGCAGCTGTAATATATGCAAAGCAGTATGGCATCTGAATGGCTTGGTGCATTGTGAATACTGTTAATTCCTCAAACAATGCTGGGGTGTGGGATTACTGAATATAAATGGAGAAAATAAATTTCAAAACTAATGTATTCTATTTCTAAGATAATCCTATCTGGTTTATAACTTAAAGCCAAGTTATTGGCTGAGGAAACCCCTCGGAGGGGTTGGGAAGATGACGAGAGAAAGAAACATTCAAACGTCCAGAAAGATTTTGGGAGACCTTCTTCTCTAGTCATGTGGAGCTTCTCCATACCTGATGTGGGAGCATCCTGTGACTTTGTGGGGGACCTGACAATGCTTGACAAACAGTAGGGACATAGCAGTAGTATTTATGCATTATTTGCAATTTGTTCACCTACCACTGGTTGGAAGACTCATCTTGGCTCAATACAATCAGAAAGGCAGTTGCAGTGTCGTAGGACTGTAGGAAGTTTCTGTTGCTGTGGGAAAAGAGGAGGAGCAGGGAGGTTATGCCCATCAACATGAATTCCTTCAGACCTCCTGGACTTCCTTGTAAACTTTTGAGCATATATGATCCTGGAGCACCAAACACCGTACTTGTTTCAAATCCAGCCAAATTATTCTAACCAGAGTTCCAGTAGTCTAGATATTTAATATCTTTAGGGGAACAATGTTAAAAGGACCCAAATCTGCTTCTGAATAACTTATTCTTGGCAGAACTCTGTGGTACTGGTAAATGGGGGGAGGGACCTATCTTGAGACAAAACTGAATCTCCTTTATCTCTATCTTGCAAGCAGGTCAAGGTAAAAAGCAGAACTCTCTGTTTGAATTTTTTCTTATCCAGGAGATCCCCAAGTTCTTCAGTTGACTGGCAGCTCTTCTTTTAAACATTTTAATATTATTTAGTAGCAATTTTATGAGAATTCATATTGAGTCCTCAAAATACAGGATCATTTCTGCCTAGTCCCTTATAGTAAGAGCTCACCATTTTAAACAAAACATATTCATTATGTACAGAAACTGTAACAAGTAATCATGGCAAAAGTGTGATTTATAAAGATGGCAGTGAACATACTCAGATCTGTCCAGTTTTCTGTTGGGAAGAATTTGTATATTTTTGCTTTTTGTGGTAAAGAGGAGTAAGCAAAGTGATTGCAAGTTCAGTATTAGCTAGTGCAAGATAATGCACTTCAAGAGGCGTCCTTTGAATTATTCCTGTATACCGTGAAGATAATTTGTTTTGGTTGCTCAGAGAAGCTGTGGGTGCCCCATGCATGGAGGTGTAGGAGGCCACGTTGGATGGAGCTCTGAGCAACCTGGCCTAGTTAAAGTGGTCCCTGTCCATGGGAGAGATGTTAGAACTTGATGATCTTTAAGGTCCCTTTCAATCCAGGCCATTCTATGAATCTCTGCATTAAAACTTTTGCTTTTCTGACTACTGTGGGACAAGTAAAATTTTAGCACCTAAGAATAATACTGAAAACAGGTTCACCTTTGTGTTAATCCTGTTCTGAAACATTATCATCCTACCTCAAAGAAAATTGCAGCAAAAGAAAAAATGCAGAAGGATAACAGATAAAAAGAAGCACAAGCAGGTGTAGATAGGAGTAGACCTTGGGAACCTTGGGATTACTTAGTTTGCAAAAGTAAGTAAATAAGTATCATTTAATGAGTGATTATTGAAAGGTATATTGTATTCACTTTTCTCAAAACAGAAAAATAAGTTAAAACTACGTTGTCTGGAAAGGGCATTTAAAACCCGTAAAAGGAATATTTCTTGTTTAAAATCCAAACATTAACTCGGAAATATAGTGTAGTCTTAGTTGGTTTTTTTTTTTTCTCAGCAGTGTTCCAAAGCTGTTCTGCCTGATTTAACAATTACATTTTGAAAGTAATTTAAGCTGGAAATTGCCAGGGGGTCAAAAGAATCTCTTCTTACATGCTTGTAATCATAACTGCTGAGGTGTTTTTATTTTCCTGTAAAGAATCTAGTATTTATCATTGTCAGATGTAGGGCACTAAGATGATAAACTCTTGATCCGGCACTAATTCTTATGTTCTGAGCCATTGTACCCTCCCAAGGTCAGAGTCCAAGACTGACTCCATCTTCGGTGTCTTCCAGAATTTGTTACAGGAATTTCTTGATGAAATGCGTAAATAAATACAAAATACATGAAAATTATTATATTAAATAGGGAATAAAATATAACAGACTTTCTGTCCAGTGTAGCATTAAATGTCTGATCCGATCTCTATACACAGGTATTTTTATTTTGTTGTTAATTGGTAAAACTGTATTTTCTTTAGACAGTTGACAGGCCAAAGGATTGGTACAAGACCATGTTCAAGCAAATCCATATGGTTCATAAGCCTGGTGAGTATGTTTTTCTCTCTGTCTCCTCGTGTCCAGTTTGAGGGATGAGAAATTGTCTACTGTAAACTTCCTACCATCTGTACTGCCTTTCTTGCACAGAAATCAAGTGTTAGAATAGCATGGGCTAGTAAACAGGCTGGTTTAAAGGATAAATCTCGTGCCTGAAATGAATTGTTTTCATAGAATATCTTACTTGGTTTTGCTGAAATGGAGCTTTGGTGGCATTGCTAGCTTTAATGTCCTTTATGATTGTCATCAAGGATGTCAGGAAACTGCATAAATGGCAGTTATGCTCATTATACCTCTAGAAGGAAAGCAACTTTACCCATCTGAGGTAGAGCTAACATTCAGTATGGTCACACAGAATGTTAGTGGGAGAATAAGAAATGTAGGCAGGAGAATGTTGGCTTACAAGATCTATTTTGAACACTAGTCACATAGTAGATATTTAGGGTTGCCTTTTGTGATAGGAACAACTTAACAGTCTGTAGCAGAGGAGAGCTGAAAAAAAGAAGAAATTTAGCTTTTAGAAGGGAAGAGAACAGGCAAAAAGTAATTTGCAGTTTGGTGCTAACTTAGTAAGTATGTAACATGAGTGACATGACCAGAAGGTACCATTTTAACAATAAGATGGCAAAAACAGCCTATGGTAAGTATAATGTGAAGACAGAGTCTTCCAAAAGCACCTATGAGATGAGGAACAGAAATACAGTGCTTGATTGCCTACCAGTCTTCTGTTTGTATTTGCAAAAACAAAGCTGAATTTCTGTAATGAACTGGCATGTATGGCACTGCTGTAACATATGTATTTCTTTTTGTAGATGACGACACAGACTTGTATAATACTGCATATGCATACAGTACTGGTAGGAATTATTCCGTATTCAAAGTGGTGCTTTTGTTAATGTCAGCAAGTGATGGGGTAGTTCACTCTTCACGCTCGCTTTTGTAATGCTTATAGAGACACTTCCATTGTCTTGTTCGATGTCAGTTGTTCATGCCTTTTTCCCCCAAATGAAACAAGTTTAATTTTAGTTTCATTCTTACTACAGAAATGAATTGCAGCTGTGGACCTCGTACTGCAGAGGGAACACACTGTAACACTGTAGTTTCTTGATTACATTCCATTTTTTTTCACTTGTGATTGTGAGTAACACAGCCTTTCCTTATGGAAATGAAAAGGGAACTACCGAGTGAAAATGAAAGTACCAATTACTGACATGGAAAGACAAAAAGAATGTACTGAAAACACCTTAAAAATTTGCAGCAAGAGTGCCTAATAAAACTGTTTTACGACCTTGTCCATTTTTGCCATAGGCGCTTGTAGTGATGTATTTAGCTGCAAGAAAAGACATGTAATCATTGTGTCTTTAGGAAGATTATACCCATACAATAAAATTATTTGCAAAAAAAGCAAAAATGGAAGCACAAAGAGACCATGTGCAAAATAGCCATAGTGCCTTCTGATGAAATGCCATTCAAAATTTTTCCATTTCAGTTTTTGTTGCATTAGATGTGCTCTCAATAGTGCCTTTTTCTGTGCTGTTGAGAGGATTTGTTGTGGGTCAGTGGTTTGACATCTCTTTGTACCCTTGTAATCCTCTTCAAGATAGGCTATTGCCTCATCATCACAAACTAACTAATTATTAAAACAATGAAAAAAGGTGTGTTTCCTGCCTCTGTCTTCTGAACATAGAACAACTGAGAGACAGGATAAGCCTGAAGATTAATTACAGGCTGTCATTAACACTTGTGATGGATTTATACACCCATTAACTTCTCCTCCATCAAATTAATAATAAATTTATTTTAATTATACTGCACTTTATATATGTGTTTATAAATTTGTGCAAAAAATATATAAGATGTTTTCTAATGAGCTACATAATTCACAGCAACGTACTTTTAAATGTGCATTTACACATTTTTGTAACTTTGCCATTTTATTGAGTTACTGTGGGTTCTTGTAGCATTCAGTGTTGTATTTTTTTAAGACTCATTCTCATGCTGTGGCTATTTCTGGTTTTGTTTTATATTAGGTAGCTACAG
This sequence comes from Pardalotus punctatus, assembly GCA_013400915.1. Taxonomy (NCBI): domain Eukaryota; kingdom Metazoa; phylum Chordata; class Aves; order Passeriformes; family Pardalotidae; genus Pardalotus; species Pardalotus punctatus. The sequence continues at coordinate 227,230 of VZTX01000345.1, forward strand.
TCCATCCTTCTCTGCTCAGGCACACCCAGCTGCAAAGACACAGACATACAGACCACTGTCCAAAAGCGCTTCTGACAGCGGCTCCGATGCCTTTAAGGTCGCGTCCCCTTTGCCACCCCATGTGCCACCTCCGGTACCACCACATCGTATGAGGCAAAGGTCTACACCAGAAAAGTAAGTTAGTGCATTTTCTAAATGTATGCTAAGTGCAGTATTCCAATTGCAGAATATAACAAAGGATAAAATAGCAGTTGTAGAATAATATGACTTCAGGGGCTTTATTCAAGGGCCAGTCAGGTGATGAGGGGGGTCTTTGCCAGGAGTCGTGGGCATCATGCATGGTGCTGTCATTTCTTCAATGTGCTAAAGAAGTGTTTATTCTTACTCATGATGAGACCATGAGCATTAAGGATTTTTATTCTCATTAATGGGATTGTCCTGCTTGTTGCGTTTCAGAACATTCCGTGCTCCAGGAGCCACCTTCAATAGTTAGACTCTGAGTAGGAAAGGCCATTTATTGTGTCCAGTAGCAAAGCCAAGGGATCAAAAAGATGATGTAATTCAAAATCCAAGGAAGAGCAAAACTGTATAACAGTGTAGCAGTCAACCCACATTTCCCCACAGCTCAGCAGTGCATTATATCCCCGTTTTTTTCAATCTCTATTTTTGTAGACCAAGACAGTGTTTACGAATTAAAGGGGCATTTCAAATATCTCATGGTTTTCCATCCAAATTTTCTGCACAAAACCAAGTCCCAGTGGTTAGAGTCCAGTCTGGAAAAAGTTAGTAATGAATAACTCAGGAAAGAAGTTCTTATCCTTTTGATAAAACCATGCAAGAGACCTGCACACAAATTCTGTTGACTTCAGCACATCTCTGGGTACTAGCTCAAGCAAAAACGTTTTTCTTTAGTGTTTACATGAATTAATACTACTTATTAATATAATATTATGTTACTATACATTTTTATGTGTGTGGGTATGTATATATTATATATTAAAAGGGTAAAATTTTTCCTTTATCTGTGCCTACAAACCCATCTCTCTTGGTTACATTCAAGCAGCAAAAGAGAATTTGACCGTCTTTGTCAGCTTGGACATTGTAAACACATTTAAATGTAGAAATTTGTATTAAATAGTTTCAAGTAATTAGCAGTTTGAATAAAATGAGGAAAGACCATATTAAGTGTTTTAAACTAAGACATGACTATGGCTTTTTGAAAAATTTGTAGGTAGTGGAAATCCAAAATGTAATTCAGTAGGTACACATACTGCAGAGGAAGATGAGATTGCTTGATGGCTAGTGATTTTGGCTTCCCTGTTGCCGAGAGCAGGTTATCAAGAGGGCAGGTTATCAAGAGGAAATGCTAAAGGTTAGACTTGGGCTGCCTCCCAGAGGCCACGGGGCTTGAATTTTGTTAGCAGGTCATACAGAAGTGCAGATTTTTTTAGCAAGACAACAAAATGTGGAGCTGTTTAGCTTTAATCTCTGAAGTTGTGTGAGTCATTGTCCTGTACTAGGCCAAATGCTTTGGTCACAGAAACTGAGGCCTGTTGCAGTTCCTCTTGACAAGCTTGAAAATAACTGCTCAGCCCTGAATTTGGCTATTTAGCCTCCCCTTTTAATCTTCTGCCTAAGACTGGCAGTGGAAATCTGTGTTCTCCGGGCCAGGGGATGCCAAACACATTAGTTATGCTTTGCCCGCTGCTGAAAGCTATAGCTCGTCAATCTTTTCCTGCCATTGGGAGATTCTTTTTTAAATTGCCTATAAAGCCATTGTATTTAAAATCTCATGTAAGAGGCTTAGGTCCACATGTATCACAGTTTCATAGCTGAGAGGCAAGATATGGTTTGCATTAGCAGTCGAGCTCAAAAATATAGTCCATACAGGATAAAAGGCTGAACACTGTAAATTAGTTGAATTGAGCATGAATCAGAATTTCAGTAGCACCCTTTTTTCTTCAGTGTCTTGCAGTATAACATAGCTTGATCAGAACATTTCCTTTTCCCTGCTCATTCTCAAAAAACGCAACCTTTTCTGTTCTGAAAATAATTTTTTCCTCATTGAAAACAAACAATAAAGCCATGTAGAACTGCTTCCTTTGAAATGTAGGGCATTTTATAAATAGAGGTGTCTGTGTCCCAGAAATTGCACTTGCAAGCATACTATAAACAAAAGCTACCCCATAGATTTTTTTAAGGCACATGACATGTGCATTATTATGTCAGGTCACATCAAACCAAGTCACACCAGAGAGACCAATAGAACTGATAAAATTTGATCAGTGTGTGCTCTTTCTTATCATAAATACAGACAATAGCTGACATTATTTCCCCTTCCCTTTCCTCCAGCCTTTGAGTTACTAATGGGTCCTTTTACACAGAGTTAAATAAAAATGTGTGAGCTACAGTTTTCCAAGTACAGTGGAGGTAGGTACTACAGGAACTGCCATGAAAAGGTAGCTCTCACTGTAACTAGCTAACTATTCCCCCAAAAGGAATGTAGATGGAATATAGGGAGTATAGGTGGCTAGTAATAGGACACAGTAAATTACTGAAAAAATGTAGTAGCATGGGTTAGTTATTATTCTCTGCATGGCTCTATTAAATTGAAAGCAAATTTGTAATTACAGAGAAAATTGGTACATTTCTGTTCCAAATTGCTGAATTCTTCCTCTTGCTTATCTATTCAAGTTGTAGGGAAACAGTATACTGCTTACAAAGATATTTAGGAGCCACTCAACTACAGATCAGAATAATGACCATCACACTGTCTCTTAAAAAATTCCTCATTTTTTGTCTCAGAATATTTTATAACTTTTTCAATATGTCCTTATCATCATATTATGTGATGAAAAAAATATCTACCACTTGCCTATATTAGTAGAGTCCATAAAACATGTATCGTTATTTGCAATGGTTTGCAATGCCATGGTATTTTGACATGGTGTATCAGGGAGGTCTGGTCTACTAGTTAAAACAAAAATGTGAGTGATCACAGGCTGGACATCTCTAGAATTTTTTCTGCTGTACTGAGCATACCTGCTGTAAACAGGTTAAGATGATACAGTAAAACACTGGGATGCCCCCCTGCACATCACACAGCTGAGATCTGGAAAGAGTAACAGTTCGGAATGTCATTTGACTTTGTGGGTTTCTGTTGTACAGAGCTTTAAAGCACATGGTGATGACAGTAAATTAGCTCATTTCCTTATGTTTACTGTTTAGGAACGACTGGGATCCTCCTGACAGAAAGGTAGACACCCGCAAGTTCCGTTCTGAACCAAGAAGTATTTTTGAATATGAGCCGGGAAAGTCATCAATCCTTGAGCATGAAAGACCGGTAAGACACATAAATGAAATGGGTAATAGAGTAAGACATTTGGTGATAGGTTATCTTTTTATTATTTACTACTAACTACTTACAGGAATATTGAACGTCCTTTTCCAAATACAATTTTGTGGCAATTTGTCTTTGCTCTTATCTGATGGTTGTCTTGAAAATGTGGGTTTGGCTTATTTGCTAAACTTACATCTTCCAGTGTTTCCAAGAAATTACCACCATGCAAACATCATGGATGATGAGCAGAACAGGTAGAAAACCCTTTTTCTAATTGGTATGCATCTCCAGCACTTACTTTCAGTAGTATTAGTAGCAGATATGATATCTAATTAATTAATGCATAAAAATAAACTATTCACAGTTACAGGATGTGCTGAATTGTACACGTAAGGAGATTCCAAACACTGGCCAAGGTTGCCCAGAGAGGACTCACCTGAACACAGCCCAGAGCAACCTGATCTGATTAGACCTACTTTTAGCAGGGGATTGGACTGGATGATCTCTGGGGGTCCTTTCCAGCCTCAAATACTCTGTGATTACTGAGTGTACATTAACGTGTAATTAGAGGTCTTTATTCCTGCATTCTGAATAATGATTGCAATTGTGGGATAAAGCTATGCTTAATGCTTGCAAAATGACAATTAACAGAAGTTTTCATTTGCTGAAAAATACATTTACATGGCCCTTCTAATTTAGCTTTGTGCTATCCTAACACTTTCTTATTTTAGGAAAGCTGTTATGCATCAATGGCAATATTATCTTTTCTTCGTCTTTTACTTTGAGGTTGAAATGTTTGAGAGAGTCCAGTTTTAAAGAAGAGGTTTTTATAATCAGTGCTGGATTATTATTTGCTTCTGTATTACATACTTGTTCACAGAATGTATTTTGCCAATTTAAGGGAAATTAAGGAAATAATTGAATTTCAGAATGTGCATTTTGTCAAGTGTGAAACACCTCAACCAAGCACCTTTTCTTTTGTTTTTGTGGTCTTTGCAGGAATCTAACTTTTGTTAGCTAGAAAACACCAAGCTCTTTTTCTGAGAAATTACGTTCTTGCAGAATTGATGCATTTTTCAGAGAGGAAATGGGCATTCTATAGGAACTGCTAATGAATCAATATAATTAGTATCTGAGTGCAGATGAACTTAACAAATAATTTTATTTAAAAGGCAATGTCATTTGTTCTAAGCACTTTTTGAGTGCCATGGCTGCATTAGAAACAGTGAGGTAATTTTCCAGCCTTCCCAATGCCAGAGTAATAGCAGATTCAAGTTAAAAAGAAGAAAATTGCACTGATGTTTCACGAATGGCCTCGCTTTTCTAATAAATTACATTTTCCACTTATGTGAACAAAGTAATTCATATAAGAATGACAGTGCTGATGAATGTTGTCAGAGCTCCATTTTTTCAAGGCTAGCAAACCAATGAAATAACAAAAACGTGAGCTTTGCTGACTGTTCCTGTATCCTATTTCCACTTGCTTATGCATTTAACTTCTGCTCATCTAAATCAAGAGGTGGTATTTTGAGTTTTGTTTGGTCCTCAAAATAATTTCAGGCAGAAAAGGTTTAGTCATGTGGTACCTACTAAGCAGTATGCATCAAGGGCAAGATACTACTTTATCAACTGAAGCTTAGACTAAAAGTTTAGGCTTAGCTGATGAACATACAAGGAAGCATCTCTTCATATAAGAAATTTTAAAAGCTGAGGAAAGAATATTCATGTACAGAATTGAGAGGGGTTTTTCGTTTATGTATGATCCAGAGCTGTAAAAGATTGGAAATTAATATAGAACAACAGAGATGAAAGTTGTGCTAATAATAGTGTAACATACTTGAAAAAAATAGTTGAAGGGAGCTATCCCAGTTTTATCAATCTGGAATTTCTACTGTTGATAAATATGCTATTTAGCTTTATGTACTTATGATACTTCCTTTGGATCATGTCACTAACAGAAAATTACTTAATTTCACTGAAGCATTTTCTTTTCTTGGAGTCATTGAATGGGATATAGAAAGCAAGACTAACTTCTTAAATGATGATCAGCAATGCAGGTCAGAAGCTTTTTTCACTGTGTGTAGGAAAAGCTGACATCTGAAAATAATACAGTGGTTCCAAATTCAGATGAAAACTCGAAATTCTCAAATGTATCAGTAAGGCATGAATTAAATCTTCCATCTTGATAATCTCAAAAGATTTGATTTCTAATGTCTGAAAATTTGTTTTGATGATACTGAAGAAAAATATTAGTAAGAATGTGGAATATAAAATAAATACAGTTCACTAATGTTGCAAAAGATGGATATTTATAGTATCTGAACTAGAAAGTCATACTTTATGAGATTTGTCAAAACCAAAAAAGTCAAAGGGAGTTTTTCTAACACTTCAAATCCCCATTTTTTTTAAATTAAATAATTTCCATGTCTACAAGATTGTCGTTTTGGTGGCAAAATAATCTGTTAAAAATATAAAATGTTTACAGCTACCTTGTATCGTAATAAGCAGGACAAGACAGGTTTGAAAGATCAGCATTCCCTTTATTGGTGTAGGTACTAGACTGGAATTAGTTGTGATTAATGTGGGGATTAGAAACATGGGAAGAATAAAATAAATTGAGATTCGGTGTAAAACTAATATTTAGTGGGAAATAATATCCAGCAAATCCTTGCTGATCAAAAGAAGATCCTCATTAGTCAAAAGAATGTGGGAAATAATAAACTAAAACACTGACCTAGTAACAAACATTAAATGGATAGATTGGTTAGGGTTAACTGATTATCTTTGTTATAGATACAGGAGGATGAGTGTAATTTCAAACTGCTGTGTCATGTAGTAGCCTCTTTCATGAAACAGGAAATTAATGTGTTTTCTTCCATAATTTGAATTTGTGTATTTGTATAAAACATCAGCAAAAAGGAGAGGCTTGGGATTAGTATTTTGAGTTTACAGCCAGAAGTATGTGATATTAAGGCATTAAATAGTCTTACAAGACATGGTGGCACAGCTCCTTTTTCTCCTATTTCAAGAAGCCCAGAAAAAATTACTATTTCTTCTAATAACATAACCCTGATAAGATGGTACATAAGTTGTTTTGATGTATATTTCCATCTCCAGTGTCTGCAGTTCTACAAGATAGTCTTCTTTTTCTCCAGTAGCATCCAAACCATGGACTTGTTTCCTAAAATGGATGTTTCCTTTCCATTATTAAGTAAATGGCAATGTAACAATCTTACTCAGGTGTAAATTAAATTAAATTTTATTATTTACTAGTTTCTACCTTGTCTATGAGAAGCAATTCCTTCATACATGTACATATATCTATTTCTGCAGTAGAACATGTAAGGAAAAATCTCAGTATTACTGTAGAAAAAGGACTTCACAAAATTGGTACAAGCAGTGCCTCTGTTTTCATTAGGTGTTTAAGTATAAAAGTATACATGTGCTATTCAGATAAAACTGTGAGGTTAAATTTTAGTTCTAGGTTTTTTAATCTCTGTTCAACATACAAATTTTCTACTGAGTTTATATGCAAGAGGAATTCATGATTAGAATAATTTTTTTAATTACTGTTTTGTCAAATACCAGAAATAGTCTGGGCTTGCTCCATGATCTACATCTGTTGTTTTTTTATTTGGTTTGGTTTTTACTGTAGTGAAAAATTTGAAATTTTCTTTTGAATATGCACATTTGGTTGCTTTTGACGTCTGAAGCTGGTTATCAAAATATTCTGCTTGGTATGCTTAATATGTCATTAAAAATTTATTCTCATGAAGAGATAGACTAAGTCCATCTGGTAGTAGGCTTGGAGCTACCACAACTATTTAAATGTAGCCCAAAAGGAAGGGAAAAAAAAAGAGAAAAGGAAAAAGCAAAAGCAAATTCTATAGAGAGAATAGAATGCCAAAACCAAATTTACAATGGCCATCTAAGCCCACTGGTCCAGACAGGCTTCAGTTTGGTGTCTGAATTTGCAAATGCAAAATACTGATCTACATGTAAAAACCATTAAACTCATGAGTTCAAATGCACAATTCTGATTATTACCTGTGAATCTCTACATGGGTATGAAACCAAGAACAGGCAAAGCTACATGTAATACTTCAGATGTAATTTTTTTCGTTGTCCATGTTCTTCTATGCTTGAGTATGCTGATGCAGTGCTGTGTTGACCATCTGATGCAAAAGGCAAAAGGAGTTAAGTTTCTTAGTGGTTTTTAGTAGTATATTTTCAACAAATAATTAAAATATTACTAAATTACTAGATGAAGGATAGATTTTAGGAACATTACTTGACTGACAAGAGATAAAAAGGGATTTTCCTTTCTTGCTTTTACCTTCTATTCCAGTAGTTTGGGAGATACTTCGTGAGATTAAGCCAAGTGCAGCTTTTAAGTCAAAATGATTCATTCATTTTAAGTTTCTTAGAAGGGGAGATAACAGAAAAAGGTCTGTCAGCAAAACTGAATCCAAAAGCCAAGCAAAATCAATTGCCTGCATATTGATCTTGGTAGAAGAGGGAATGCAGCCCTCTCCTGGCAGTAGGGAGTTTGAAGACTTTAGTGCTCAGTTTCTTTTTGTTTGCTGCCCTCTGCGGTTGAAGCTGTAAATTAAAGTGGGACTTGTCTGCGTGGAGTTAGCTTTACATACTTTGTAACAGTCTCATTTTATTTGCATTTTATAATGGGAAGAACTGAAAACTTAGAAACTAGATAAAATACACTATTTCTATCTTTTTCTTTATCAGCAGAAATATGAGGGATTTAAAGTTTGCAACTAATTGCAAGAGTATTTGAAGTTGAAAAAAGGAGGGAACTCCCATTCTCATTTTTATCTGGAGGCTGGCTAGGGGGCGCCTAACTGATCTGTCAGAGTGTTCTGCCTCCCTACAAGGAGGGACATGGGTCCATCACTGTGGAGCTGTGGGGCTGCTGCTCTTCAGGGCACTTTGGGGCTCACAAGGCTGCAGTCGCTGCCCAAGGAAGTAATGTCAGTAGGCCTGGATTTCTAGTGCCAGAGGCTCCACAGTTCCAACCCAATATACATTTTAAATGATTTATATATTTATGTTATGTAAATACACCCATTTGTTGATATCAACATTACTGTGAAAATTAATTTTTGGTAGAATATAAAGGTAAAAAATATGCACCGTTTCAACATACAGTAACTTAGTTTGGAGAAAGGATGGAAAAGAATTGTTTAGTAATGTCTTCACAGATTATACAGATCTAAACAGTAGAATTTTTTTTAAGGTAAGCAAAAAACCTCCAAATATGCCAAGTGTTCTCTGTAATGGGAATCAAGTTGATATACAGCAAAGTTATCTTCTGTGCTGTGAATCTGACATTTTTTGCCCTCATGCCTTCATATCTCTGTAGATGAGAATCCCGTGGTTTTTTTCTTGAATTAGTCATAGTCTCTATTAAATTCACACATTTTTAGTAGTCATTTCATGAAATATATTTCAGTGGTGTTTCTCTACTAAAGACTAAAGTCTATAGTTGAGTTCAAGCACTTGTCATTAGTACTGCTGAGATACAGCTGTGGATGGTGGAAATGTAAGGGCAATACTCCAAAGCAGCTTCAATTCCTAACCCTGCCATGGAGCACAGCAAGTTTTTCATCAGTGACACTGGCTTCCCTCTCCATTCACAGGAATGCTGCTTCCCTTACTTGAAAGGACACTGTGAAGATAAGTGCATAAAACAGTTGGGGTCCAGATATTGCACGCACAGCTCACAGATATGGGAGCACCAAGGGAGCTCTGAAGGGTTGTTGACCTTTCAATTGAGCATAGTTGGCAGGCTGTCCCAGTAGCATCAAAAGCAGCAAGAAAAGTGCTGTAAGATGTTTATTACCTGAAATGGTCAGGAGCACAGTATTATCTCTTGCAGAAGACAGAAATACTGTATTTGATTGCTCCAGTGTATTGGTGACAGTTTGACCCTGGAAGAAAAAGTGTTACATACTTGATCGCCAGTGTCATTCTTTATGCAGGACCCTGTCTTCTTTGACGATTACTTTCTAGGGTACACCATAATTAGTGTCTAGGTTCTGATAATTACAGTTATGGAGAACCAGATTTTAAATTCAGAAATGTCTTTAACAAGAGGATTTCTCTGTTTCAGAGATTTTTAAGCCAGCAGTTCACTGTAATTCTGTGCTGCATGAAAGCCTACATCAGATGCTACAAAGAAACTGAAGCTATTTAGAAAGTAATTAATGCAGCCAAGTTTACAGTTGATTAGATATCCCATTGAGAACTGTACTGCTTTGCACCGTCATGTTTTCATGCTCCTTGAATAAATCTGTCAATTATTCTTCTGTTCACTGAAGAATTTCCTTAATGCTATCTTCAATTGCTACTTTATCCCTTCGCTGTGAGAATTTTCAGATGAAAACAATGTATTTCACTGTGGAAAAAAATGCTTCATCATGTCAACAACGCTATGCAAGATAAAGCATTTCACCGTACTGCTGAAATGAATATTAGGGAATGCATCATTTTTTTGTTCCCTATGTTTTGACCATAGGATTTTAAATACTACCGGTTCCTTTTCATATGCTGAAGTGGCTTTTTAACACAGTGGTGCTTGCATGAGGCATATTCCTTATCTCTGCTCAGCGCTTGCTTCAAGACAGCAAGATTCAGAATTAACACGCTTTGTGAGAAGACAAGGAATGACTGAAAGCAATACAGATAAAGTTGTGTCTTTATTGCTGATCAGATGGGCAATTTCTTGCCTGTGCTGGAGAAGACAGTAATTTAAACCATCTTCCTAACAAGGAATCTTTAGCAGCATCAAATGTACTTAACTAATCCAGTGATGTTTAAAGAAAAGGTCAAAGAGCGTTCTTAGCTTTAAAAGTGTAATTTTAAAATGTGTAACATCTTCCAGTCCTTGGAAGAACAACAAAAAGTATTAAAGCTACCAATCAATGACAGCTCTTGAACAAGAATATCTCTGTCTTAAATACAATCTTCATTCTTTGATTTTATTCCATTTCTTTCCTCGTATTTGTTTTATGTTTCTGTGTGTTTGTTGTTATAGTGACATAGCACTTCTAGCACTTTGCTCAGTGTGTGCCTTTTCCTTCCCTTTTCCTTCACAACTGCTCCAGACTGATCGCATAAACCCAGATGACATAGATTTAGAAAACGAACCCTGGTATAAATTCTTTTCAGAGCTGGAGTTTGGACGTCCGGTAAGTGAGGACAGAATATTGATGTTTACAAATCAGGAAGAAATATTTTTAGAATGAGGAATTTGAATTACCAAATTCAGCAAGTATATTCCACTAAAACTAAGATAAGATTTTTTTTTTTGAGGAAGGACATTAAAGTCCCATGAATATAAGTATTTTTTTTCAAATAGACTCTTAACTTGCAAGAGTAGTTATAGTAATAATAGTAATAGCTTTAATAAGGAGTATGTATTAGACATACAGTAGTGTGTAAGTATTTAATAACAAGAAAAATTCCATGTTAAACAGGGATGTTTGCTAGTTTCCCAAATTTTTTACATTTGGCTGGATTATTTTTGAACAATCTTTTAAGACAGAAAAACACGTAAGTTTGTATTAGGGATTGCTAAGTTACAGATCATGTACCTTTACTTAAAGGACTATATCTAAATTTAAATGCATTAAGCCATAAAAATTTTCTTATGGCAGGAAATTACTGAGAATTTTTTTTTTTTGCCTTTTTTTTATCTTCTATATGCATACATGCAGAGTACGTATTTTGTACCTGAACACTGAGATATGGGTTTGCTGTTACTGAGCTGGACAGCTGTTTGAACTGACATAATTAATTTCTGCTCCCATTTTCACAAATAGCCATTACCCAAAAAAAGGGCTCTGGCAAACAGATGCTGCCTTAGACCTGCTGCCAACACTTATGTTTAAAATTATAAACCTGAAGAGTTCTATCTGGGTGAAACACCTAAAAATCAGAAATATCTCCATTTTTCACCATTGATTTCTTAAGCACTTGTAGTTCTTCTGCAAATACCCCAGGTTTAATTGTATCTAAGCACCAAAGGCTGTTTGGGTTTTTTTTACAAGGGTAAAACAGTAACACTGTCCTTGAAGCAAGACTGAGAACTAGGTTTCACTTCCTCCCTGCACAATGCCTTAACAACTAGTTTGGAGATGCACCTGCTCTTGCTTTGGCACACCCCTTCTCTGGCTCCGCAGAGCTCAGATTCTTTCCTGTACACTCTAACATCTTTAGGAGAAAGGATAGCAAATGTCTTCATCCCAGAAGAATGTCTAAGAGGATAGTTGGAATATCCAGACAGGTGGAATACAAGTTGAAATCTCCTTTGAAAAAAGGAGCAAGTAAATCCAAGCATTCCCTCAGTCTTTTTAAGCATTCTCATAGCTCCCCAGGATACTCCCCAAGATTTTTTGAGTTTAAAAAAACCAAAGTATCTGGCCACAGGCAGGAAATTCAAAGTAGATATGAGCTTGAGAGTATCAGTATTTAAAATATTCCCATTCTTTTCTTTCCCTGTTAGTTAACAGTTCTCTGGAGGCCCTTCAGAATTTTAATTAGTGACATGCTAGGCTACATGGGAAGCCTGAGCACTTGACACAAGGCCTTGGAGGGCTCTCTGGAACCAGTCACCTTAGTCCCTTTCTGTAGCTAGCCATAAGCCAAAATCAGAACTCCCCACTACTTCAGTGGGAGCAGAAGAGAAAACAAAACACATACACTCTATTAAAACAATAATGTTTTAATCATAGCATTTTTAAAAATTACCCACTGAGTACCCTCAGAATTTTTTTTTTAAAAAGTAAAATGTATCTGGGTTTAATTTCTTGTGCAGTGGTCTGTAATGTATCACATTTTCATGGATTGCTTTTTACTTCCATTATCCAGCCATTCAAGCTGTATTGTCATTCGTCCCTGTAGGTGGGCAGAAGCAGTACAGATAAATTATTTTCATGAACCATATCTCAACAATATTTTACTGATAGTGATAACTTGTAAGATAAAAATATATTGAGATTCCTCCAGCAGAGCATAACTGCGATGCTTTACACTCTTCTCTCTCAGTATTAAAAACTGCTGGTGTTTATTCAGCCATTCCAGTTGTAAATTTTACCACCAAAAGTTACTAACATTTTATTAAGATATTTTTTTAAATAGCACATTTATCCTTCCATTCTATCCATGTGTGTCACTCTTTGTATCTGATGCTGTCAACACTAAATTTCTAACTGTGTCACCTTTTCCACATGTTTCATTCCTTGCTGCCATTGATTCTACTCCATTTCATCTCTACACTTCTGCTTTTATGATGCAGCCACCTAAAAAGCTTTTGGACTATGTTCAAGACAGTTCTTCTGGTGTTTCCAATGAGGTAAATGAATGGTTCTTTTTCAGATGATTCTCTTGGGAAGAAGGGTTGGAATGCTCACCATTTATGTCTTAAGTTTGTTAAAATTTAGTGGTTTCCTTCTGATAGCTATGAGACATTTCTAATTCACAATCATTGTATCTTTGTCTTCATATCTTTCCAGATCACTAGTGCATTTGGATGTTGATCTTATTATCCTAGGAACTGTGAGTCCTTATCCCCAAAACTACTCAGAGATTAACACCCAGAATTACACAGCAGTCCATACATCTAACTCCTTGACAAATTCCCACTTTTCAGAGTTGGGCAAGTGCATTGCACAATTTATCCATCAGCACAGTATGTTTTTTATTAAAATACCTGACTACAAATTCCATGTGTCAAGTGAAACCTTTGTGGCTAAGCTGTCATTTCCCCAATTATTTATGACTAAGGTTGCTCATCAGGTAAAACATCAATTAATAGTCCTGTTGTAATTTATAACTCAGGTTTGACAATTGCTGTCATTACTCCAAATAAAATTCACCTCAAGGTCAGGTAGTGGGCTGTCATTGCCCTACTCTGAGTGGGAGAGATTCAGGCTTTCATTCCTTTTCCAATCCCTCCCCGTTTTTACAGCGTTAGGGCAAAAGTCAGTGAATCTTCTAATGGCAACTTTGCTTCATATGGTGGCTTAACTTCATTCATATTTATGATTCACTCTCATCTTCTGTAGTTTCTCCAAAAGTTAAACTCAAATTGTGGTCTTGAATTTTTAATTGTTTGCAAATTACTCTGGCTTGGTTTTAAGCTCTCTATATATCTAGAAAAACCTCATAGTTGTGAAATTTGGGCCCAGTTCTCTGAAACAATAAGCTTCTAGGCCTTTTCTAATTCCTGTTGGGTTTCAATATATCAAGGAAGACAATTTAAAAGCCCTAACTCCTAACATGACTTTGAAATATTCCCATGTTCAGTAGGTCTGGGTAAAATGGCTATTAAGTAACACTGGTTTTCTCTTTGATTAATTTAAAAATACTTCTGTCTTTAATTTTGAAATTTTAATAATCTTTGAATATGATAAATCATGTTCAAAAATACAACAACTCCATATTTCTCCAGAGGGGGAGACTATTCAAAATAAGTTGATAAAGTATTATAAACCATCATGCGAACAAGCCTATTTGTTATTTACAACTTTTGCCTACTTTCCCTAGCTTCATTTTCAGTCACCATTAAAGCCTTGATGCATGCAAACAGCTAAAATACAGGCTTAATTTTAAATATATATGTCACTTTTTTTAGTAAAACCAAAATCAAAGTATTTTAAAGAGTCTGTATTTGGTACTTTGGAGACATCATCTCCAATTTAAAATTTTTTTTTCAAGCGGCCTTTATTCATATACAGGAGTGTTGAATATTCTGGAAGATGACTAATTATCTTTGGAGATGGGGCAGTAGGAGAGATGTGTTCAGTTGGGCCATCTAAAAGTGAGTCAATAAATGCCAAAGAGCTGACAGGACAGCTGTAAACAATAAAACAAGCAGCAAAAAACAACCACATCCAGTGTTTACTTTCACCTTTCCTCTATATGTCACAGCAGTGAAGCTCTACCTGCAGGGAGAGGGTATAAACTCCACACATTCTATAAAAATAATATATATGTCTGTGGTAAAAATTCATATTGTAGAATGGGCAACATACAGGATCTGCCATATAGTAAAATTTCAAAGCCAGCATCAAATAAAGGATAAAAGGACAAGTTACATTCAAGGTGATAAGAGAATCTTAAAGGATGAAAAGCAAAGGCCATATAGTAACGCAGCAGTCAGTTTTGGCTTGATACACCCTTCTTGCCATCTTAGACTTATCACTATCACACTGTTTATGGCCTGGGAAATGCTGTGGGTAAGGAAGTTCCCTCTGGTGTGTGATTTACCCACAGGCTTCCACAGGAGATAGTGGGGATCTGCTCTGCCCATAGGAGTGACAGCATGGTCTGTATAGCCCTGGAGCCACTACAAGCAGGGGAAGCAACCACTGCCTCAGGGCCATTTGGCCACTGTCGTGTCACAGGTGGTCGGTGGTGGAAGTGGTTGGCATCTGCACAAAAGAACCCACAGTGACAATTTTATCTGCACTGTTTGTAGCACCTTGTGCAGCAGTTCTAAGAGATCACCTGTGGTCCCGAGTTTCCTTCCTCTGCTGGTTCCAGACCATGGCAGTGACTGGTCTGAGGAGAAAGATGGTTGTGGCCAGTTTTGAAATGAGACTCGGATGTTTTCCAGGACAGGTTGAATGTGTGTTTTATGGGTAGTGTGGGGAAGCACATAGACCTGAGGCTTTTGCTTGCTGTGGTTATGCTGTTGGTGTGAACAACTCTGTGTTTGGCTTCTATGGTTTTATTGCAGACAGACTTCATAGTATTGGATATATATCTTAAAATCATTGAATTTTGAGAGTGGTGGGAAAAGTCACAAAGTACTTTACAGCCTCCAGAGAGTGTAAAGAAAAACTTGAAAATATGAATTAAATGAACATTAATTAACACAGGAATAAATACTTTCCTCAGAATGTATTTTAAAAGGCAACTAGTGTGATATTTTGTTTAGACAGAAGAGGTGTTCAGTGGTACAATCATCATGAGTCCAACCCGTATACCAGATACTGAGAAATAAAATAGGGATAATTTCCAAGGTGCTAATGGCAGGTATATTTTTGAGAACATTTGATGATCATCAACGTCACTTCCATAACATAACCAGCTTCAAAACTCAGGCTTGTATTTAATCTGCTTGTGGAAAGGAGGTTTGATTCTTTACTCCTTTCCTACAGCAGATAGTTTGGTTTTTGTTTTACTGTGCCCCTTCTCTCTAATGCTTAAATCCACTGATTTTATGAGCTAGGTTACAGTACTTGGAATATCTCAGTCAACAAGTATCTCTTTCTGTTCTTCACATTCACATCCGCAGATCAGTTTTCATATTAAGGTGTCATATATAGTTTATTTATCCCCTAAGAACAATGCAATGACAGATGATTTTCAAAAAAACACCTTGAAATCTATTTTTTGGATAGGAAATTAAAACTTATAAGAAATAACTTCACTTTTATTTGCAGCAAAATAAGTTGGTTTTACCAAATTTAGCAACTGAAAATAAGCGGGTTGGTCATAAGCCACAGTCCTGTGTGCTCTCCCATTATGGAAAAAAGCTAATGTGGGGCACTACTGCACAGAAAGCCACCTAGCAGAGGGTACATAATTGTGTGAGTGAGGAAAACTTTTACTGATGGAAACATGTGAGAGAAGCTGGGCACACAATCAGTAATGTTGGGGGCCTGTCTTCCAAGAGACAGGTCCCAGTGGGAGAGCCGTCCTCGTGACATCGCTGATGCACAGTTCTCTGTTTCGTGGGAATGGGGTACATGTCCCCCCTCTACCTCACCTTGCTATTCTTGGCTAACAGCTTAATTCCCAGATTGTGTGAATAACTCTCATATGTGGCCTGGAAATGGCAGATGAGCGTGGCTTGAGGACACGTTAATTTGCAAAGAATGAACATAATAGCAATCCCTAGCAGGTGGACAAATGGCCTTTGATATTTTTTTAATGCCACTTTCTCCTTCCTCTTGTGGTACACATGCTGGGGGTTTCAAGCGGTCATTCTCTACTGTAAATGAGATGTAGGTGAAGAATGACTTGAGGGATTCTACCTTTGAGATTATACAGTGTGTCATTCTGATCCAAACTGGAATTTAGGAATGTAACAGTATTTAACAATGAAAATAGTAGTAGCAATAAGCAGTAACATAGGAGAAATATGTGAATACACAAAGAATTTACTTTTAAGAAAAAACAGACATTTTTAAACCTTATGCAGAAGTCACTTTAAATATGTTCTAGAAGACTTACAGTCTCTGGAAAGTAACTTAAGTCTTTGAATTATTAACATCGTTTAACTGTTTACACCTGAGCTGCCATTCTTTCCAAAGTCACAAGATTTTTTTAACTGATTTGGATGTGATTTAAATTAGAGTTCAAATGTACTGAAAAAAGTTGGAATTATCTTAGCCCAAGTTTTTTAGATTACATTTGTTTCGTATTGCAACGTGTTTGTGTGTCTTTCCCTGTCCCACAGTATAATGAACTGTAGTATAATACAGAAATTAAAGCTTCAGTTAGTGTCCTGATGGGATCACTTGGTATGTGATGCAGGTCTTAAATAACAAAGCCAACTGACAAATGAACTCTTAACTCAACAACTATATTGTCTTTATAGTGTTCCAACTGTGAAAGCAGTTTAAACATTTACTCTAGAATATCATTTAAAGTGCACAGTCCTACTAAATCTGTTCCCAAATATTCTATGACTATGGGTCACTTCTCTAGGTATACCTAAGTGTCAGTTAAAAAATGTGGGTGAAGTTCTATTCATGAACTTGCAAATCAGATCACTGGGGAAAAAAAAAATGTAACAGAAGAAAGGACTTACACGGGCCATGAGTGCCATTACTTTTTTGGTCCTTCAGTACAAGGATTTTTCCATGAAGGGAAAAAGCCAAGAAGATTCTCTGTGGAGGGAAAGATATTTCCTGCATTTTAGTAATATGTATGATAGTTCTATTTCTAGTCCATTGGGTTAGCTGTGAAATGACATGCCAGGAATTTGAAAGTTTAACTCTTGAACCTTACTGCTTGATACCCATGAAGAAATACCCCAGGGACCATGCAGTTCATTCTAGATTCATACCTGGTTACCAGAATTGTAGTATTACTTAATCCTAACAGAAGGCATGAAATGGTTAATTTAAAATTAGTAATCATTTAAGGTTGACTTTGTATAATGATATAATTATGGAAGTTCCATCTCCCAGTGTTCATGCAGTAGCTGCATCTGTAACTCCATAAGCAATGACTAATGTTCTATAAGAACTGTTCTTACCAGGGTTATAAGGTGTATGAGGCCAGTTGCTGGCCACAAACATCATGGGATTTACAGAAGTTTCTGGCTATAAATGATTGTGGAATTTTGGTTACTGGGGGGTGAGGAGAAGCTTTGCAGACCTTGCTTGTACGTGAAGGAATTATTTTCAGATTTTTATGTTTTTATAGTAAAGATTTGTTTCAGCTGTTCTGTATCTGGTTTTGAAAAGTGTATAGAAAAGCATGATTTGGGGTCATTACTTATCAGTGTTTTAAAGGAAAAAATACTACTGAAGTAGAATAGGAAAGGAAATCTAGTGATAAAAAGCTACATAATTTATTCTTACGACATGTTGCAGTGTCTGTGATGGACTGCCCAGGATGTTAATCATCATGGGCTGTTGTTACAGGATTTGTCACAGAGTAACAAAGAGTCATCAAACATAATAAGCAAAACTTGTCACTCTTTTTTCAAATACAAATATGTAACAGATCTATGTATTTGTTTTCACAGGCTTCGTTATATCATCACTATTCAACAGACAGAGGCCTGGACAGGCCCTCTAGGTAAGAAATACTATTGCTTCAGCAGACACAGATTATCCAGCCTGAGGGTCTTCTTTGGGACCTGAAATCAGCAGATTTTGTGAAGAGTCAGATTTTAACATTCACCTTGTGAGCTACTGAGAAAACAGATACTTGGAAAGGGTGTTGATTTTGATACTGATGTGTAGATTTTATTTTAGTAAATAAACCATATTGTGTTCTGGGTCTTTCCACTAACCTCCCTGAGCTTCTCTGTATGGCAGAGATTTATCCTTTACCGTTACTGCCTGCAGCACCTTCAGTGCTGTTTCCCTAAGCATGCTGCCTTGACTGTTCTCTGTCTGTTTTTCTCCTATATTTGCACTGAAATTCTAGTTCCAAAAAGTAGTCTAAGAAATCTTGATGCATTTATGTCGAAAAAATGGTATAGTAATTTTGTGTTAAACTTTAAAACAATTAGGTTAAGAACAAACTCATCTTTTCACTGTGAAGTAGGCTGTAAGATGTGCGAGAGCAGCACTTCTTGCCTTTACATGTTTTTCATGTGTTTGTTCTGGCATTTTTAAATCTATAAATTAATAATATAATTATGACCTTACTTCTTAAATTCCCGAATTCTGATCTCGGAGTCAGACCGCTACTGATACTGCTTTTCTCGGTAGTTCTGCAAGTACTGCGAGTGACTACAGAAAGCGAAGGAAGTCAGAACCTGCTGTAAGTCATCAGAGGGCACACAGTGATCAGAACGCAAACACACCTAACCTGGGCCGGACAGACACACAGGGCCCATGTACCACCCTTAGGAAGCCTTTAACTAGCTCATCTCCTTCTTCTCCATCAAGAGCAAAAGGTAAGAGGAGACCATATTTGTTAGCAGAAAACTACTGGTGATGTGTTGTACACTACCTCGGTAGCAACTGCCTCCTGTTGCTCAGTGCGTTGCCCTAGGGCATGTGATGTGAAGCAACAGCTTTGGGCCTTTCATGAAAGGCTAACTTGTTTATTCTTGTCTAATTTTAAGATGAAAAGCTGGATTTGTAACAAGGATTTTCCAGTTTCAACTGCTTGTTTTAACAAAAGAAAATCGACTAAATGAAGACTATAAATTCTACCACAATATATAAACCCATAAATTTTTATTAACTCTACTGCTCTCTTATTAGATTATTGTGATTTTAAAACTGGTTTTATTATATTGAGAAAGCAAATCAAGACAAATAACCTGTAAGATTAAAGATGTGTTTTCAGGATAGCAGACCTTTTAAATCCAGAGCTGATGTCTTAGTCATTGTCAGTTATCAGGACTGAATGTAATCCAGCAAATATCCATAGCTATCAGGACCTAAACTGATCAAGAAAGCATCCATAGTCTGATTTTTTACTTTCTAAATTCTTGGAAATATCTTGTACAGCTGATGCAATCTAATTAGCTTATTTTTGGCAAGTAACTCACCATTCTATTACTGTTTTCCACACGACTCCAGGAAAAAGATCACAGAGTCAGTTGTTCATTCGGATTTGGAGCTTTGGATGGGTTTTTTTAGAAAGACAAAATGCTTCCAGTAAAACATATGATGGAAGTAATATATAGAGTAATACTGTATACAATATATCTCCTTCTGCTCAAATTATTATTATTACTCACTTAATTATGCTATTTTGTTGCTATACTAATTAGTAAATATCTGTAGAAGTAAATTTCCAGCAAAAAGACCATAATATCCAGGCTGCAACAGAATGTGTCAAAGAAAAGCAATGAGTAACATTGAGAGTGAGGTGGTTGAAAAGCAAATATCTTTTATATCCAGTGTTACAGCAGTAGTTTTAAAAGTGGATAAACTCAGCCATTTGGTGTACCAGGCCAGGCAGTAAAAAGTTGATAAACTCCATGTACCTTTGACTCCACCGCCAATAACAAGCATTAAGCATGACTTAAACACTTCCTGTGTTTGAAAATCTTTCCATTAAGAATGCCTTCCACAGCCAATTCATTTTCAGAAGGTGCCACTGTTCTCTCCCAGCATTATGACCCCTGTAGAATGTTCATTTTTCTTGTAATTAACCAATTTTTTAAAGAAGAAGCATATTATAAACTGTTTGATCAGCATGAATTTTGAACTCAAGTGTTTCAGATCTAGATTCAATTTTTTCTAGAAAGCAAACTGAGCTGTTTGAAGCATCCTTCCTGAACTCAATGTTGCCACTTGAAACCATTTTTGAAGGTTCAGTGCAATTATGACAGACTACAGTTTTGAATTTGTCTCATAGTGTCTTCTAGATCTTTACCACGCACATAGAAATAAGTCTTAAAGCTTGAAAACTCAGGCCTTTGTTATGGAAGTCAATCTAAGGGTTATTTATTATTCTATGTTCTGGTTAGGCTTAGTAAACTGTTACATCTTCCTTTACACTTGTATAGCAATTCCTGTGCTGCCTTATTCTACCCTGCATAATGTAGAAAACACCATCCCCTTCAGTGCTATCACACAGGGAAGGAGGAGGCTACCTGTGAATGACTGGGAGAAATTTCCTATTAGATCTGATATAAAGATTTATCTTTATTTTAACTTTCTTAGAATATGCCTGTGAACTCTGAGCATTATGCAGGTTAAAAATCCTAAACAACTTCTTTCAGAATGCACAGGTGAAAAAGTCAGTATTTCCCTGAGGTATTTGTTTGTTGTTTGGCTTTATCTTTAAATCCTTTGCAGCTTTTGTCTGTTGACCTGCTTAAAAATCCCAATCAGTCCCCAATTAATGCTTGGTTTCTTATGCTGCTTTGATGGTAGGGATTGTGGAGGAGATAACATCTCCATAATTAATAAGGAATTCTTCTAGTTTTTCAAAGTATCATATGTGCATTTTTGCAGCTGGAAAATAACTTAATTATTAGCTCTGCATTCCCAGGCTATAACAAACCGTGTACTGACCTAAGGTGATAGATGCACTAATTGCTATCTCTTTTCTAGTCTTTCTAATACTTACTGATGCTAATTCCAACTTTCTGAATCTTTTAATTTCTGGCAATGTCTCTTTTTTACCATGCTGCTCTATGGATTATAAAGGTGGGGATATTAGCAAAGTATATCCATCACTTTTAAGTTACTCAGTGCACAACCACAACACCTCAAATGAATTAGATTACTGTAGCACTTACAGACAACATTTAGCTGTTCCAAATGATTCAAGAAGGGCAATCAGCTACAAGAATGGCTGGCAAATGACTCGCCAGAATGCAGAAGTCTGGAGTAGCACAGAGGAAGCTGCTTCTCCAAAGAGGAAATCTCGTAGCTGCGATGACCTGTTAACAGACGATCGTGATAGCTACCCTGATGCACAGGCCAAGGCTGAAAGCATGGGCTCTCTGTTATGTGAGGAGGACTCCAAAGAAATTTGCTCAATGAACTGGAACTCCCCATATGTTGAGCGCCGTGGTAGTGGTAGGTCAAGAGTTCGTCACAGATCTGCACACGATGCTCCAGGTTTCCTGAAGATGTACAAAAAGATGCACCGCATCAATCGCAAGGACTTGATGAATTCTGAGGTGATTTGTTCTGTGAAGTCCAGAATACTGCAATATGAAAAAGAACAGCACAAAGGTATTCTTCAAGGCTGGAGAGAGTCTTCTACTGAGGAGGTGCCCAGAGACATGGTGCCAACCAGAATATCTGAATTCGAAAAGTTAATTCAGAAGTCAAAATCAATGCCGAACCTTGGTGATGATATGTTGTCAACTGTTACATTAGAGCCTCCTAAAAATGGCTTGTGTCCAAAGAGGCGATTTTCTATCGAATCCTTGCTGGAAGAAGAAACTCCAGTCAGACATCCCTCTCAGGTACAACGGAGCTACAATTCTAAAACCCTGGTGCCAATTCATATTGAAGTGACCAGTGATGAACCACAACGATCACATATAGATTTTTCAGACAGTGATCAAGATGGAGTGGTTTCTGATCTCAGTGACTTTATCCAGATAGAGGGTTCATCCTTTTGTAGTGAAAGTGACTTTGATCACTTTTCCTTCACATCATCTGAAAGCTTTTATGGATCAGGGCACCACCACCACCACCATCACCATCACCACCGGCATCTCATCAGCTCCTGCAAAGGGCGATGCCCAGCATCCTACACCCGCTTCACCACCATGCTAAAACATGAAAGGGCTAAGCAAGAAACCACTGAAGATCCAAGGAGACAGGAAGCAGAATCTGGCCTCTCTAAGATAGCATTCCTAGTCAGTCCAGTGCCTTTCCGGAGGAAAAAAAGTGCAGCTCCTAAAAAACACACCGAAAAGAAAAAATGCAAATCATCTGTATTTGAAGCACTAGATTCTGCACTTAAAGACATCTGTGACCAAATTAAAGCTGAAAAAAGGCGGGGAAGCTTGCCCGACAACAGTATATTACACAGACTTATTACTGAGCTGCTTCCAGACATTCCAGAAAGGAATTCATCTCTTAAAGCTCTGAAAAAGAGTCCCACGCACCAGCCTTTTCATCCACTGCCTCAAGATGGTGCTATCCATTGTCCACTGTACCAGAATGATTGTGGAAGATTACCTCTTAGTGCCTCTTTTCCAGACATGGATGCAACTAACAACAATGATAGTGCACTGTGTTTCCAAGGTGGATTAACTTTCTTCCTCTTTCCTTGTGATTGACTTATCCAACCTTACTCCCTGTGTTTCCCACCCTTTCTCATTCCACTTTGTGTCATCTATAAGAAGCTTTCATCCCACTGAATTCTTAGTGAAGGAAATCATTTTCACATAGGTGTTGAGGATAGATAAATTTGCTGTCTATTCACAAAATAGAGTAATCAGGACAACTGAAGTAGCAGTGCATTTCAATTAACTGACTATTAGTTCTATAAATTATAATGATGTTATTAAGCAATGAATTCATGCATCATAAGATGCTGGTCAAACTGAAAACAATATGCACATAACCTTTCCTTTATTACTAAGAGAGAAAGAATCTGTATCTAAAATGTGTTGTACTATATATTTTCATTAAATGTAAGTGATAAAAATTTAGTGCTGTTAATTCTGCCATTATCATAGAAAGTTGATTCTTTTTTCTTATCAATCCACTGCTTTGTATTACTTTTTGTGAATAGATGTTAAGATCATTTTAGGAAGTTTCCATTTCCACTATTCAAACAATACAGTTTCCAATTTCTGTGGCAGCAAAACTAGTTCTTTTCATAGAATTTCAATATGTCTGTGAAATGTTGAGAAATTTCCTATCCTCTTAGAAGGGAATTTCTCAATAATCAAAATTCAATGAAATTGTCAGGGTAAGTATGACCAATCTGTTTTTTAAAAGTTACTGCTTTGAGTTGTTTGTTGCTCTGCTTCTTTTCTTTTTCTCCAAAAAAAATGAATCCCTTGAAAGATATTCTTGAAATCCCAAATGGATGTAAGAGAGAACATCTTTAATACATAAATTTTATTATATTTTATCAGACCCATCTTATCCTTATTCTCAAATATTTTTGTGTAACTTTTGCAAGTTGCACAATAGTAAATATGTATTTCAAGAGAAATCAGAATTGAAGCTGTTACCATCTCTTCTTAACTAGCCATAATAGATGTATTTAGAATAGAAAATTTGGTTTAAAAACAGCTATAAAGCACAGTCCAGAATTGAATTAGTCATACTTGAGGCCTGATCGTGATTAACCCTGGCAGACAGTACTACATGATGAGACTGAAGTTGTTGAAAAATGTGCTGGTCACATATTATAGTTGCTAAATTAGAATTTTCCAGTCCATGAAAATATGGAAATCCATAGTGTAAAGTAAATGTGGATTTCTAATAACTTCTGCAGCTATGAAGGAGCCTGGCATGAGGAAAGCAATAAACTCTGTCAACATTAATATCCCTAAAGTAGCGTGGAGAATGAGTAAAACAGAATATTCCATTAGTTTCCATCAGCACCAGTCATGGCTGAGCTCTACTTCTAATCAAGTTTCATGTTTTGCTGGATCTGCGTGTGTCTCTTACAGCCACACAGAGACCTGAAGGTCATAGCAGATGTGCTTGGAGTTATTGTATCTTTATGTTTATGTAGTGGGCATAGATGCTCATTCTATGGAACACATGCCATATCAAAAAAGCTGTTCAGAACTGGGAATACGATAGGCTTCTTGGAAACTACATGCTTGCAACCAGTGGCATAAGTAATAAAATTCTCTCATCTCTCTGCCTGCATTGTGTTTACCAATAGCCTCAAGTTTTCATGGCTTAGCCAACAACCAGTTAGAATGAATGAGATGCTTTCAGTTGGTCTTTTTTTCCCATTTGTACTTCTTTAGAAATGTATGAGCTTGGTAACAACAGATCGTGGGAATGAAGTCAAAGAAAGATAAACATCAATCACATGCTCCCACTAGAAAGTACCACTGTGGTAGTAGGAGACTAAAACAGTACTTCTCATAAGTTGAAAGGCAGTTCATTTCATCCTCTGGTCTTAAATAGTTCTGTTATATTTTCATTTCACATTTGCAATTTGCAGAGCTATAGATTCTATAGGATTTTGATTTTATTCTTATTAAAACATGAGGAGATATTCACCATCCTGTAATAAACATTAGTAAACTGTGCTTTACAGAAGTCTGCCACATAGATTGGTGAGTAATGATTTGTATTCCATCTCTTAAAACAGAGTTGTTTTTATGAAGTAACATCCTTTTAAATTCCCTTGTGCTGCCTAACACGTGCCCCTGGTAAAGTAGAAATGCATCTTAGATCACTTAGGAGGGAACAATGTTTCTTCACATTTTGTCATTGAAGCATGCTTGAATCATGTGTTGTGCATGTAATTATGTTTATATTGTTGGCATTGCAAAACAGTGTCATGCAACCTGATGAAGTCCCAGTACTGCTGTCATGTCTTCCACTTGGCACAGTAGGGGAGCATCCCTTTTCACAGTGAGGCATAAATATGCTCTCTTGATCCTCTATCATATAGTCTCTTCTGCTGTGGATCAGAGGACAGCCTTTGCCTTTGCTTAAGAGTTAGTATATTTTTTTTTTCCCCCTTTAAAGGTGCACTTAACCATCATATCATGTGCTTTTCATTCTATTAAAGGTAAAATAATAGATTTCAATATCTTTTCACCCCTCTAAATGAAACCAGCAGCATCACAGATTTGAATGGTTTTGTTTATTGTAGTTTCACATAATTTCTGTTTTCAGTAGACCAGGAGTCTCCTGGAAGCTATTCTTCTGCTTTCACTGATGTGGGACGATGTACTCCAAGGGAGAGAAGAGGAACTACAGACAAAGAGGTAGTGAAACAACAATAAATAATGCAGCAATATCCATGTGGAAAATTGGTAACATATTTGAGAAAAGATTTGTTTTGGTTTTAAGACACTATAATAATGTAGACCAAAGGAACAGTTATTTATCATCATATGGTACAGCATCTTCCTTTTTCATTAAGGAGATTGGTACTTCAAGAAATTAAAATAATATCAAACTTTGCAAGATAAGCTGTGTTCTTCTATTTATTATTAAATAGATATGGACATAAATTCACTAGTCATTGTTCTGTCAAAGCTGATTGGAATGTGTGTTTGGAACAGAGAAAATGAGCAGATGTGACTGAGGAAATGTTCTTTAGAAACCCAAAGTGTTACACAAAGAAACTGCCTTGGTAGTTTCAAAACTGATACAAAACATCTATATTTCACCATTACTTTTGTTTGGAAAAGGCAAACCACTGCTGTTAGTGCATTAGACAAAAACATCTATCCTACAAGCAGTTCTAACATCTATAGCAGTTGGTCATTGTAATTAGATACTGGTTACTTGTAGTAATGCTTTGGAAGAAGAAATGGAAACAGGCACACCACCTGTAAAGTAACACAAAGTATCACTGAAAAGTACAATTTGAAAAATGAAGTATTATTATTCCGTATCTTAAGAATGCTTATAGATCTATAACTATAAATGCTCCCCAAACAGGCTTCATGGATTTTATTAAATCAGAAAGTACTTTTAAATTAACCACCATCTACAGACTATGGATTTTTAATAATTCCAGTTGATTTGTATTAAAATATTGCACAGAATAATGACAGCATAAAAGATTACTATATTTTAATTGCTAATATTTGAGATTTTTCTCTGGGCTATCTACCTTGGTAAATGGTGGTATGATTAGAACTGAATTCAGATCCCTTTACACTCCACTGATATGGTTATATTGCTGCAATTTGATTAAAAGTCTGATTTCTTTTTTTAAATACTTCTCATTACAAAATACAGGCTAAAAAAGTTCCAGGAGCCATATTGTGTTTCTTTTAGAGAATCTTGTAACATAAAAAGTCATCTTTCAACTTGAAAATATGTAAAACACTCAAATTACAAGCCAGTTTTAAGATCATTTTAAAAGTTTTAAAAATACGAAAGAGGAAAGGCATCTCTATTTCCAGTACATTTTGTACATTTCAAACTATTTTGTATTTAAACAGCTCCACTGTTCTTTTAGTATTACCCCTTTCTTCTATTATTTGCTGTAGTAATTACAGTACCAGCTGTACCAAAATCAGGAAAGATTTTGAAACGTCTTAGCTGCAGTTGATATTAATATCTTCTCCTGTCTGAAAGACTGTTTGTAATAACAGCAAGGAACACAAAAATGCTTTTAAAAGTTAGGCTATCTTATTTGAAGGAGACCTGTAATGGAAAATTGTATTAAGTATTGCAAAATTCAAGTTGACAGGACCCCTAAAATAACTTCAGGGACTTTTTATTATAGTGAAGACATTTCTCTAGGTATGCTAGATTTGCTAGTCTTAAAATGACAAGAAGGGAGAGAACCCAGTCAAGAACACCTGGCCTGGAATAAAGGTAAAATGCAAAATTTACAAATGCCCCTTTTTATTCCTCTCATAAAAAGTTATGCACCTTTCATTACAAATAGTATCTCTCAGAAACAGCATAATCATCTCATTCATAGAGGGACATTTTTTAGAATGTGGAAATCTTATCTGTGCAAGTACTTGCTGAGAAAGTCTAGATCACTTTACCAAATATCCTCATGTGGTTCTGCTTATGACTTCTTGCACCTTCCTCCAAAGTATCTGGTGCTGGGTACTTGTCAGATGCAGACAGTCGATGAGTGAAGCTGTTGGGTCAGATCAGGGTTCATGTTTTCAGCACAGCTTTGAAAACAGTGAAAGTGTGTCAGCCACACAGGTGAGGAGAGGTAGGGCTATTTTACAGGTTTATTTCTGAGATAATGTTGAGCTTACATGTACTTCATAATAGAACTTGACAAATGCATGAAAGAAATTATATAATGTGATTGCTTGTGATAGCAAGAGAGCTACACAAATAACTCAGGAGGTCACTTCCAGTCCTGTGCTTTCTTAAAACTATGAATGTAATTATAGAAATAAAAAATATTCCAACAATTTCCAGCTGTTAGAGTATATATGTATGTAACGCATCATTTGCAGTTGAAATCAGCCTAAAGGTAAGTTTAACAGAAAAGGCTCCTAAAATACTACAAAATATTATGTGTATTTACGTTGTACCTAGAGATCTAGTTGCCTACAAGTCCCATTGACATAGTTAACTTCATTATTTACTTTGGTACTTCTATTAAACATAAAGCTGCAAAGTAGTCTGCATTAAAATTTAGCTATTTCTGGTTTTAGAACACTAAGTCACAAACACCAAACTGCCTTTAAAAAAAAAGCCATATATTTAATTGCCTATTTCTGCAAGAACCATTGTAAAGCTCATCCTTTTCTTTTTGGATGTTGGTTACCTTTTTTAAAGTTGAAACATATTTATCATATAGTAATACTACTTGAATCTATTAATCACTTTGCATATTTTTCAGAAACTGCCAGCTAGAGCTGTATATGACTTTAAAGCTCAAACTTCTAAGTAAGTACTAGACTTTGTTCATTTAAGAATTCGTAATTCAAGCAAACTCTTTCTACCACTTAACTCATGTTTGAGCCAGTTTCAACAGCAAATGCCATGGACATGAGGACCGTGCTTGCTGTCACAGTGGTCCCTGCATTAGCAAACTGTGTGAGAAGTTATTTTGCAATAAAAATGACTTAAATTATTATATTGTCCATTGTATATGTGAACATGTGAATAGCTGTGCATCTTCAGCCTTCTGGAGCACAGGTTGTGAGGGACGCCCACTGAATGCTTTGTTTGTTGTGAATTACATTTAGGTGACAGAGGGTAAAGTGCTTAAAACAGTGTCATAGATAATGAGTTTATCAAAAGTCTGTATAATGCTTCAGTATCTTCCTGTCTGTCTCAACACACACAGGCTTTCTGCAGGATGTGACATAACACATACCAACACAAAAAGCAGTAGTCCGTAACAAAATCAAGATTAGGAACCACTGATTTAGGATATGAGAGAGTCAAAGTTGAGTGTCTACATTTTATTTCCGCTGTTGTTCCAATGATCCAGGGCATTTGAACAATCTTTAGATATGACCAAACATTGACACTAGAATTACATTAACTGTGTCTAGGACAAAATTCACAACTGAAATTACCAGAACAGCACATTAGCTCTTGAAAAACCAAATGGATAATACAGCAAAGATCTCCCAAGCCAGGATCTGAAAATATCCTTAATGATTTTAATAATTCCCTTTTTTTGGTGTCCAACATTTAACATATCACAGTCTCTGAGTTTCAAGAAATGGTGAGAACATAATCCAGTGTTCTTCATGCTTCTGAATAGCTGTCTTGAAAAAAAATCGTGTAGAGCAGAAGCATACCAAGCTGTTTGCTGCAAAAAGGTAGTGACAGGCCATAAAGACATATGGTCTATGGTTAGACCATATACTAATAGTTATACACTCTATGGTTTCCCTACTGAATTCATAAAGAATACACCAAATACCCCTCTGATGCCTATCATAAAAGCAGTACTTAAACAGGTGATCCAAAAGACAGTATACTTGAATGCAGACATCATACTAAGTGCTCTGGTAGTAATTAGCAATATTTCCTTGGAATCACAGTATAAAACAGGCCTATGTAATTTACAGGTACTACATCAGATTCATAAATGTGAGTCATTTGATTTTATATGGTATGATCAACTGGTAAATGTACCATGGCTGTGACATTTTTTCTTTAAATGTTTAGTTGTTATATTCTGTTTCAGTTCCAATCTGTAAATATCTCAGGAACCATGCAGGGAGAAGAGTTAAATGTTAAGCTATAAGCATCTGATATAAATAAATTTGTTACAGAGAGCTGTCCTTTAAGAAAGGAGATACTGTCTATATCCTCAGGAAAATTGATCAAAACTGGTATGAGGGTGAGCACCATGGAAGAGTTGGAATATTCCCAATTTCTTATGTTGAGGTTTGTTCTCTGTTTTAATTCCTTTAATTAATTTGGGTAATAGGTCCACAAACCACATGAGAATGATGAAAATCTGGTTTTTCTTTTTCCTTAGAAACTTTCTCCCCCAGAAAAAGCACAGCCTGCCAGGCCACCTCCCCCTGCACAGATTGGAGAGATTGGAGAAGCTGTTGCCAAATATAATTTCAGTGCAGACACAAATGTGGAGTTATCACTTAGAAAGGTACAGTTGAAAACTATCTTCCATCAAAATACCATTATACCATCTCCTACCACACTGAATCAATCTATAGGTAAACACTGTACTTTGGTGCACTCTGCATTCAAGGTTTGCAATGAACAATGCAATTCCATGGTAGGAAACTCTAACATAATAGTTTATTGGCTTGCAGTCTGTCTCATCTACCTGCAGGGAGTGTAAATGTATCTTTAATTTGGATTGTGGCAGATTAGCATATGCAATCATCTGTTTTTTACTCATTTAAAATTAGTAAATATTAAAGAGGTCTAAAAAACCCCCAGGAATAGGAACTTGGAGAAATTAGTGGTTGGAGGTAATTTGATGTTTTATTTCTTTTTAAAATTAGCTTTTGTATTTATTGTGGTGATCATAATCTTGACAGCCCAATTTTGGTTTGTTTGAAAAGCTGACTTGCACTGGTTTTCTTTTGTTCCATCTCACTAAAGACAATTGTAGTGAACTGCACACATCAACTACAGAAACAAAATTAAAGAAACCCAAGAGAATGCAAATCTAAAAGGCAAGGATTTGTTACAAAAAGACACACAGTGAAAAGTACATCATGTAAACCAAAGAAGGGTGTAGCTCATGAATTTAAAATTTTGAATATAAATTTGATGTTTCCCATTTCGATTTTTATGGTCCCTGGAAACAGTGAGGCCCTGCCCATCTTACATAGGAAAAGTATTTCTTTCTCTCAACTTTCCAATAGACTCACTTTTTAGTTTTCTACCTCCACTTACTCCAATTTCACTGATAACAAAGCACTTACATGAATTTCATTGTTTAACTCTTATCACTCTTAAGAAAAAATGGGCATAGCAGTTAATGTTGTATATTATAGTTGGGGCATTAGCTAGTACTTTGGCCAACAATTAAAACAGATTATGTTCCAAATAAGAGTGTTAATGTTAATCTCCCAAGCAAGAGGAGAAGACTACACGAGATTCCCCTCTGATAAAAGAACAGCATTTTTAATCCATGCCTAACCCCTTATTTTACTGGAATGGTAGTTTCATATATGGTTATTATCAATGGCAGGAGAAATGGGAAAATGGAGATGATACTCAAGACTGAGGGGAAAGAGCACTGCAGAGACAATACTAGTATATGTTAAAATAATACCTGTTATGCACAAAATTAACTTCCAATATATGTGATAACCCATTTTCATAATGCATTTCAGGGAGACAGAGTAATTCTTCTTAAGCGAGTTGATCAAAACTGGTATGAAGGTAAAATACCAGGAACCAACAAACAAGGCATCTTCCCTGTTTCCTATGTAGAAGTCATCAAAAAGAATCCATCAAAAAGTGTTGATGACTATCCTGACCCTCCGATACCCCAAAGCTATTCTAGTGACAGAATACACCATTTAAGTTCAACTAAGGTAAGGATTTTCTGATGTTAGCTGCCACCCCTAGAGTGCATTTAGAAGGACTTGGAATTTTTTTGTTAACATAATACATAACTTAGGCATTAAGTACATAACATTTTCTTTTCTGCACAGGTAGAACTGCATTACTATGTTGTTAATAAACTATTTTTAATAGACAAGTGTGTCTCATATTCTGCCAGGATTTATGCTCTTTTCTTTATTGGTTATTACATTATTGATAGTAGAGCCAGGCAAAAGTTGGGCAGAAAAGTCAGCAGATAAAAATTTATTTCGGAATCTTAGAATTTGAGCATTAAGGGTGTGTCTAGCCAACTTTTAATAGTACACTGTGAAGACATTCCCATAACACAGCTGTCCTAAAAAGCCTACAGTTCCATAAGCATGCAGACACAGCTTGCCAAGACCAATTCTGTAGCTTTTGAAGCAGAGAACAGCCAGTGATTCTGTACTAAAACCTTCCTCCTTTTGCCATTCACAGTCTAGGAGGAGGTTGTTGGTACATTCTTTGGAGTGGTACAAACTGACAGTATTGTTTCATTTAGGAGTGAGATGATGTAATAACATTGTCAATGAACTTGGATTCAGGCCTTTGTGGTTGTATATTTTTCACACCAAATGTGTATCGTAGGTTCTAAATTGTTTTACTTCCTAGTCTAGCTATAGCCACCACAAATCATACTACTAGGATGCTGCAGAAAGATTCCTGTGTTCTCAGTTACCATTGACTTGTGAGGCTTTGCAGTCACCTGTGCAGGGAACATAACATTTTTGGCAGTGATAGAAACTAAGGAGGTTTCTGCATACAAACTGCGCTTTGAA
Source organism: Pardalotus punctatus (assembly GCA_013400915.1). Classification (NCBI taxonomy): domain Eukaryota; kingdom Metazoa; phylum Chordata; class Aves; order Passeriformes; family Pardalotidae; genus Pardalotus; species Pardalotus punctatus. The sequence continues at coordinate 259,221 of VZTX01000345.1, forward strand.
GTAACATGTTATCAATTATTTTGAACACTCGAGATGGAAACTTCTTTAGATCTTCCTCTTTACCTTTGTTGTTTATCTCTTCAGCATGGGCAGTGGGTTTTGTGTGTAATCCTTCTTATCCTTAATCCATGTTTCATTTGGTTTTGTCCCCTTTTCTACTTCTGTCTACTTGCATACTTGGTGGTCGTCCAGATGCTTCAACTTTGAAATAAGTTCCACATTTACTTACAACTTTGGGGTTGTAAAAAGCAATGAAAAGATGTCATTTATAGGCAGCAGTAGCCTCTGAAAATATTACTTATGAGTAAATGTTAGTTGGTTTGGGGCAGTTTCTAGAACAGGTCTTGTCTGGTTTTCCAGAATGTGTCACAACAGAGAACAAGATCCTCTCCAGAGCTTCTATTCCCACAAAACTCTTGAAGTAGCATCAAATTCTGTAGCTGCCAGCTGAGGTATTCATAAGCTAGGGCCCCTTGTTGTTACAGGAATCCAGAGGGTCCTGAAGGCAAGTCAAGAGTATGAGGCAGCTTAAGTGCTCCATATTTTGGACATGTCTCTCCCCATTTATTATGGAGCAGGCTTGTCCCTAAGGTATCTGCAGCTAAAGCTCCATAACCCTCCATAACCCTCTGAAGCACAGGTGATGCTTCAGGGTATTTACATACATATAACAAAACTATCCTGCCACTATTATTAAGTCACATAGTACTAAATTAGTTCAGGAGGGAAGGAAATTAGTAGAAGCCTTCTTTTTAACACAGGATACTTCTTCAATTATCATGTTAAAAAAAAAAAAAATCAGCTTCTACTGAGATTCTTAAATAGACATCTTTTTTCTGAATTTAACTCTATTCAGAAATGGCAATACCATGAAGAAACACATTGTCCCTGACTACCTAGAATAAGTTCAGCAGTCCCGAAGGTGTTCTAGAGTTTCCCACACTTTCTGATACCACTTTCCCTATTCCTTTGGGGTTTTTTACCTCATATCACTCCTTGTTGGTAGAGCAATTGCACTAAACTTCTCTGGCGTAATGGCAATAAAATAAATAAGCAATACAGGTCATGAGCAAGTTTTGCTCTCCGTAACTTGGCCTAATCCATCTATATTTTTAGATCTAGTGCAGCTTATAGCCATGGGAAAGTAAAAATGGTGAAGTCTCCTCAGCAGTATTATTGACCTTAAAACCACAGGTTAGGGGAACTTGTTTAAGAGGAAAGATGAGGGAAAGAGACTGAGTATTGCTGTAACAACCTAGCTCTGTTTTAGCAGACTGCATTGTATCAGTCCATACTGTTTACTTTGGTACATAAGACTCTGTAACAAAGGTTTGTGTAACTATAATATAAAGCTATTTGCCTCAAGAAAACTCAAGCAGAAGGTAAGTCAACTAACCTTGCAACATTAATGTAGACTTTTGAAATTCTTTTTCTCTACTACATTACTACTTAAAGTCTGTAGTAGTCCAGATAACTTAGAGGTGTACATCTAATTATTTTGGATAGTTCTAACAATGAGATCAAAATATTTTTTGCTCAGTTTTAATTTTGAGGATTAATAGTAACAAAAATGCATTTTCAGTATTTACTGAAGCAATGGATATCTACTGATGCTGTGTACGTATGACTCATCAGTCTCTCATTCTTAGAAAAGGACGTTTCTTTTACCAGAAGGATACTTCAATCAATATTATGTAACGGTACTCAAAGCATACTGTTGTGTACTGTGCTGTCACTATTTTAAAACCATTGTTGACTGCCTACGTCCAATTTAAACTGAATGTACCTTTCACAAATGTTGACATCATATTGAATTAATAGGGTTACTTTTGAAAAACAAATGCATTCTGTAGCTGTTCATGCCTTAATAAAAGTATGCAATGTATTAAAGATGTTTCTTAAACATTTACTCAGAAGTACTAAGAAAAAGCAGAAGTATTAACAGTTGAATAATTAGAAATTACCTCAGTTGTTATACTTGGAAGGAAGTATTTAATGACACCTGAAGTGTACTTCTGAAAATGCTATTCTCAAAATAATAGTAATGGTTCAGGAAAATTTCAGTAATATTAATTGTATGATTTAATAACCTGTGACAGGCTCACTAATAGAGCACCATAAGTAACATAACTTTAGCAGATCAAATGCAGTTGCCTTCATTAATGTAATGATTCAGATCTGGCTCAATGTTTGACATTTATGCCCTAAGCCAGAACCTGATACAGTTTCATGTTTCAAATGTCTTTCCTGCTGTTCTGATTCATGTAGTAGTGATTTCAGACACCCATGGTCACTGAAATTGTACCCTGTGATCCAGTTGATGGCACAGACTTTTTTCTTTTCCAGTTTACTCATATCCTAATTTTCTGTCATGCTTATCTATTTCAATTCCCTTGTTTTTCTTATTTTTGAAGTTTCCTTCCCAAGCACTGACCCCACTTTCCAGACAAGTTTCCTCATCTTGGTCACACATTGATCAAAAGATTCTCCAGGCTGCTTCTAGTGACTTGTTTTCAAGGACTGTTGATTTTTCGCCTTCAAGCATGTGCAACTTAACTTCTCCCTCAGTTCCAGACAGTTTTCTTTGTGACTTAGAAGAACTCAATTCTTTGGCATTAGCAACCTCCCAAACTGTAGCAATCTCCCCAGGTAACAGCATTCACCACATTAAGGATGGTCACTTTATGCCAAATACAGAGGTGTCTCTCAGCTCTCCTACAGCTCTTCCTCTGTCCTTTCTTGTATCTCCCTCTGTCTCATCTTCAGCCAGTTCATCTCATGACATAACATGTAAGCATGTCAGCAACCATACCAGGTCAGGAAAAGATAAAGACTTGGAAGGCATAATTGACCCTTTAGTTATTGAAGTACCTAGAGATTTGTCAGATACTACAGTAGAAGGCGAACATGGTGCTATCTGTAACATCCCTTCACCATATGAAGGAGGTTCTGTGTCCAGAGTGCTAGCTACAACTGCTGAAAGTGAAGAGGAAATTTGTACTGCAGATCTGTCACTTAATATAGGGGAGCAGTCAGAACCTCAAGAATCAGATTTCTACGGAGGAGCACAAGACACAACAGAAGAACTGACAAGACTGTATATAGAGGAGGATCTGGTATATGACAATTTAGAATTCCCAATAGCAAGTGGAGAAGATTCTATGGATTGTTACGAAGGATACATTTCACCAAATATGGATAAGGTATTTTACTTTTTGACAACCCTGACTTCTGTGTTCAGATAACTTTTAGTATAATTGTTCTCTGCCTTTCCTTGTATTCACATGTTTGTTTTGTGCATAGGCATAATTTTACGCAATTGTATTCGATAAAATTGAGCTCTGAGCAAGCTGGTTTAGTGAAAGGTGTCCCTGCCCATTACAGGGAGGTTGGAACTAGATGATCTTTAAGGTCCCTTCCAACCCAAACCATTCTATGATTCTATGATTAAAAATTGTCAGCATTAGGGGATAGTCCCTTCTCAGAAGCAGGCATATGCAGCATTGTAAATTCTATGATGTATCAATTTTGCTGGTCCTTTCCCTCCTGTCTATGTTGGTTGCTGAGGAGCTTCTGACATGAAAAGCCAGTGAACCATTTCCCTCGCTGGCCCATTATGTGCTGCCCCTTTTGAGAGGGAGGCCCCAGCAGCAAATGCTGTCAGCAGCTCCCAGAGGGAGGGACATTGTGCCTCCTGCAGAGACTCTGTGGTTTGTACTTCACATGTGTCACTTCACTAGCTGATATATTTATAGCAGGCTCTGTTACGAGAATCTGACTACCAGTAACAGATCAGATTATGTTTGGCAGTTGGACAAATGCTTCCTCCTGAAGCCCTCCCCAGTTCCTCTTTGGGACTGTACATCACTGAGCCATCCCAAATGTGTGCTGGCCATTAAATGCCACAATATCACTACACAGTTTTTGTGATTTCTAGGCAGAGTTTTAGAATAGATTTCTTTCTGTCCAGCACTTACTTCAACAGACTATTCAGGCAGTTGCTTTGACTGTCAACATGCAAGTCAGGTGCTTAGGACAATATGTTTTAGGCCAAATGTTAAATTTTGCAGGCTACCTCTACCCTTAAAGGACCTGAAAAACACAGGAGAAAAGCTTAAGAACAGAGGTGGAATCCATGGCCACAAATAGCAATTTTTTAATGCTTTTTGAGGCAAGAAATTTCTTCCAGAAAACTAGATGACTAATAATAAGATTAGCATGAGATTTGTGATTGTTCCGGTTAGTTACATGTCTCCTTATACAGCATTTTACATCCTTCCACTGATTTTGTAAGACAGTTTTCTAGCACAGTTAATTCTCATCTTTCTTAAACATTTAAGCCAACTCTACTTTTTGCTGGAACATCAGGAGACTGATCCTCTTTTCCATCTTTCTTCTAATCTTCCATTTCCCTCTGCCAAGGCACCTACTTCCCACTCCGTTCCTACAACATCCCTGTCTACTGCTTCCCTCTCACCTCCTCTCCTCTCTAAACTCTTACATCAGCAGGAGAAAGACTCACCACAGTTAAAGGTAACTGCACCACTTGAATATGGATTGTTGCAAATCTTCATGTCTAATTTAAATAACTGCAAAGCTAACACTGACTTTGATCTTCTCAGATGTACTGTTTTCTTTACTAATATTAAATAACATAACAAATGGAGTATTAAGATAGGCTTTTTTCAAATGAAACACAAGGTAAAACTGTGATCATTATGATACAATTAAATAGCTTAAGGAGATACCAATGATAGGAAAGCAGAAAGCCTTCAAATCAATTTCAGGTCCATACCAGGACAGAAATGTAACTTATTTAATTGAACAAAACAGAACTGTATTCAAGTATGCAGAAACTAGATAACATTTGTGTTTCTGTTTTCAATTTCAACCCAAAGCCTGGGACAACAGTCATAAATTTCCCAGTAAAGCACCACTGCAGAGGGTCATGTTCTAAATACCAATTCTGTTAGTCAAGGACTGGACAAAGATTATTCCCTCTTTAGACTACAGGTTTGTGTCAGCACTGAAGTTCTGTGGCAGAAAAATGAAAACTTGCTCTAGAAAAAGTTAATTTCCAGTGCTGACTTCCAGAAGATTCATTTGCTCGTGAAAAGGAGAAAAAGTCATGTAAAGAAAAACTATCCTAGAAAAGCAATCATTACATCTATGTCAAAAATACCCTTTCTTTTTTCTTTTTTTTTTCTTTTCTTTGTCTTTTTTTGTTGTTGTTTGGTTGGTTTTTTGCTTGTTTGTTTGTTTTGTTTTAATGTCTACCACAACTTACAACATGCATTCACAGACAACACAGACATAATGGACTTAAAGAAGTCTTAAGATCAACAGATTTGCTGGGTTTTTTCTGAAGTAGGGAGGAGACCTAAGGCTTCTTTCCAGGGCATCAATCTGTCTTGAGCTTAGGTTTGTCCCGCCTCAAAGAAAGGGTAAAACAGAGTACTGCACTTGTTTCTGCAACTTTTAATAGTTTAGTAGTTGGTACACCACTTTTGGTGCTTTTGCTTAGCCTAACCAGAAAAATTAAGAACATTCCTCATGTATCCTGAAATTCCTTTTAGGTGACCTTTATATTCTTTGCCCTTATTTGAGCAAGTTGTGGTAATCTGAGCTGAAAGTAAATAGAAGGATTGTATGTTTTGAGAGTTAAAAGCTTTGCCCCAGTGAACCTCCAAGGCAGTGTATTGCTCTTAATTGGGCAAGGCAGGAAACAAGACACCAAAAACCACGGGGATGAGTCCATCCTGCAGACACAAGAGCCTGAGAAGCAAGAAGAACTAAAGGTCTGGGGTCTTGTTACAGAGTTCTACCTCTTAATTATTGTTTTCAAACCATTTTAAATCTGGATTATTTTTTAAATCTAAGGAACAGGTTCCTTTATAAACTTACTCAGTATGGACATACCTATTTGAAAATTGTCAAAATAATTAGATACACTCCTACTAATGACAGATATTTTAATAAGTCAACACTGATTACATTGCCAGAATGGAGAGTTGGATTAAAATATAGTATAAAATATAACCAGGTTTTGGCCGTCAGTATACAGGCTGGGTTTGAGAAGACAGGACAATTCCTATCTTCTTATTGTGCATGTTGCCCATAATTACATTCTGCTCTCAACTGCTACAGCAGAAAGAACAAAACATTTTGAAGAATCAAGTATCACAGGTGAAGGGAGGAGAACTTCAGAGAGTTCTTGAAACAGTGTATACTGATACTTCAGTAATTTTTGTTAATTTAAAAATACATACATATATATGTGTGTGTGTATATATATATATATATATATGTATACATGTATATATTTGGTATGTGGCCCAAAACTAAAGCATGATTAGGGATGTGGGAAATGGAATACAAGGAGCTGTGGGTGGGAAGTGTCACTTTGCACTGTATTAGTGGGAGGGATGTGTCCTCCAAATGAGAAAGTCTGAAGACACATCCTAAGGCGAAATGCTGACTTTTTCTGCCTCCTTGGCCTCTCTTGGTATCTTCTTTTGTTGTTCTCATTCATCCCTCTCCTCATAGAAGGTTTTTTGTTTAGTCACATTCTACTGACAGTTACAAATACCTAAGAAAAGTTTTCCAATATAGCACTCCACTCTCCTCACATTCCCCCCAACGCATCCCTGCACATGAGAATTCAAATTTGCTGCACACAAATGTCTTAAGAACTGAATTCTGACAAACATGAATCTGATTTGTAGTGATGCTAACAAAATGAGGATAATTTTCATGAAGTGCTTTCCACTGGGTCTTTACTTGCTTTCTAAATGCAAATCCTGTGGGTGTGTTCTGTTTAAGAGCAAGGAATTACATTTGCCATTGATATTTCTAAGGTAGCATTTCTGCTCTGTGCTGTTGAGCTTTTCTGTGTTACTATCTGAGCTACTTCAAGGGATACACATACAATATCTGTTCCAACTGCATATGCTAAGTGTGATTAATCTTTTAATTGTAACATGTAAGGGTGTGTGCCAGAGCAGCAAACTCTTGGAAAAAGAAGATACAATGGTAGCAATGAAAATACTGTATACTAATAATACCCTTCTTTTTCCTGTAACAGTTGCTTTTTGTTATCAGGAAAAGCATGTCTGGTTTGCATGTATGAATGAAGCAACAAAAATCCCGTGATGCTTCATTCTTAAACTCTCACTTGACCAAGTTTTTGTGGTTCTTCTAGGCTAATTTAAAGAGGGACATATTTGTTATGGGTAAACCTCCTCGTAGCCCAGTGATGACTAAGAGATCCTGCTGCTCACCTGTCAGAGGTCACAGCTATTCACACAGGGTATGGTACTGGATGCCCAGTGTGCAGTTCCATGGTCAGCATTTCCATGGACAAGGAGCTCAGTGTCTAGTCTTTCAGTATTTTGCTTTTACCCAAGTGTCTCAATAATATCAGTATGCTGTGTTTTCTTCCTGTTGTGCTTCTGTGCTATGACTGAGTAAAGGCAACAGGTCTGTGTGTGCCTGAACTTATACAAATCCATTTGTGTACTGTATCTCTGCAGTACTGCATGGTATTTCCAGTGCTACAAGATGTAAGAGATCAAAGTTCTTTATCTTTAGTCTGGTTTTATTAAAATTACTCCCCTCTTTCAAAGCATTTTTAGTTTATTAAAATCACAGCTTCTAAGAGTCAAAAATTTACACTTCATTGCATGCACACAGGCTTTTGCATGTATACAGATTGAATTTTTGGTTTTGAGTCCATGTCCTTCTTTTCAAAATGTTTTGCTCCTGCTATATTTTTTTCACTCAATACTGTCCTCTTTATCCAGCAGTGTCATTCCAGATTTTAATACTCTTTAACCTTTCCCTTCTTATCTATAACATGACTGTAACACAACTCTAATGTTTTTACCTAGCCAGAAAGTCAGGTTGTTTAGAGTTTGCATGGATTTTCCTCAAAAAAGGTGATCTATGTTATGAAAAAAGGGAAGAAAAAAAGAAAAAACACAAAAACACCACCCTCAACCTAAACTATATGAGAATGAAAATTTATGGCTCATGTTTTACTTTCAGTTCAGGATTTAATTGTCCTTTGAATTGGTTTCTTAACATTTAGCCCTTAAAACTGTTAAGGGGATGAATTGTTTTCCATGCTGTTGCTGCTGGTTTTAGGTGATGATCTTTCTGGTGCCTTCCTTTTTAAAATTTGAATTTTAGCTTAAGATATGCAGGTTTGTGTTACTTTCAACGTCTTAGGTTTTTTGGCAGGCCTGTTTGCTCCCAATGAGGAAACAATGCTTTCTTCATTAACGAAGAAAGACAGTTCAGTCCTAGGAAGGCCATGATTCTTGTACAAACACTATCTCACAGAAAGTCCAACTAGGAATGAGAGCTGTAAAAAAAGGGATTAAGCCCTATTTTAATTTTGCACATTTCTCCAAATGAATGACATGTAATCAGTATATTAAGAGGAGTGTATTGGTCAATGTGTAGTGTATTTATGACTTTAATTCCAGAAGTACAAGAGCACACATTTATCATGCACCTACTTTGCGTGCTCAGGACTCTACCAAACTTCTATATTCAGGTGCAGTATCAATCATGCATGAAAATCAGGCATACAACGGGGACCATTAAGCTGATTGCACACTTTTTAATGTTTTTGGGATTAGGTATTTATTATTGCAATATTTCCCAGGAAATAGGATAGTCTAGTAAACTGAGATGCAGTTGAAAACTAGAAATCTTTGCAACAGTCCCTTGTCTAGCCACTGACACTGTATGGGAGAATGAGAGCTTAGGGAAAGAAAACAGGGAGAAAGCTTCTGGATGTCAGCTGGGGTATTATTGTGGAATGCATCCAAATAGAGAGCAAGCTCCAAGGTCCCCCTGTTCAGACATATCACCAATAACTTCACCCTATTTCTCCAAGATAGTAATTTTATCAAAAGATTGTTTTCTCTGTGGCAATAACATAGAGTTGAAAATCATGATGACTCACTCTGATTCTTATTATCTGTTTCTATAGTAGTTAATTAGCAATAAAACATTATATTAAGCATATGCAGAAAAAGAACAAAATACTAACCTACCCAGTTTCTTCCTGGCTTGGCATTATGTTTGAAGCATTAAATCATTTTGTAGCATTGTTCAGGACTTTTACTTCCATTGTTTATAGGAAAAGTCCTTAACCTCAGTTGAGTTCTTTTGCATCTCTGACTATCTTTGGCATTCAGCTCAGTTACAGACCTGATGAAAGATTAGCAGCAACTAAGGTCAGATTCCAGTCTAAATACAAAGCATTCTGACTATTCTCCTCTTGCTTGACAAGCCAGCCATTGAAGGAGGTTTACTGAGAACTGTTTAATTTGCAATCCTTATTGCTTATTCATTGGTAAAAATTATCCATCTTTCTTGTACCACTGGCAGGGGAGAGTTAAGTGAGGGAGAGAAGACAGTAAAGAGTATAAACAATGTTTTTTCCTCTACTTTGAAAACTTCTTTCTGACCTAGCATTCAATAATATGAATTCAAGAAAAAGAAAAATCTGTGTTCTACATGCCTGCATATTTAGGCACCTTTTAAAAGTTATACTCTACAGACTGTAAAGATAAAGTACAGATTGTTCACAATTATTTTCTGCACAGTCATGCAAACTGCTGAAAAGAAATTTAACTAATTTCATCTGGAGATGCTGAGAGTGAAAAGGGGGAAAGATACCTACCACACTGCATCCTGTGGTTTCCCATTCAGTTTTTGCCATCAGCCTGTGGATTGTTTACTGTTTCTTCTCTCTTGAAAGACTATCATCTTCAAGAGTGATGAAAGAGTGACTGAAATAGTCAAACCAAGAGAGAACCATGGGGCAGGAAGACAAACTCCATGGCTTAAAGATCAGGTTGCAGTTTACTCAATTCATGAAAGAAGGTGCTATGTGCAGTGTTTGATATCCACACTCCCAAAACAGATATGCTTCCCAGACTTGTCTGTACAGCATGACCAGAGGGCATCCTCAGTCCACAGAGAATACGATCCCTGCTCATATCAAGAGCTTTCACAAGCAGCTGCTCCTGCACATTCTGGCTCCAGCCAGATTCTAATCATTAGAAGTCAATGACTTTCTAAGCAGGATATGGTTTCTGCAGAGGGTTAGTATTTTTCATTTCCATTGCATCCAGATGCATTGAATATTAGTGGTTGGTAATGCTCCATTAAAAAGGAACTGAGTTCCTTTCACAAAGCTTTGCACTGGAAATACAAACTACATTTTTCTGCTGAAGTAAAAGTGTTAATTGTTATTTCCACACAATTAAATGTATTCTTTCAAAATTTTTTTCTGTTCTTTGCCTCACAACAGCCTGCATGGCTTGAGATGAAACCGAATTAGTTAAAGCATAGCATGTTATGCCTGCCAAGTTAGTACTCTTTGTGTGTGTGTAATGTAAATTGGTATGTTGTTCATCTGTGAATACTCTAGATTCTGCCATTATATATAGGAGATTTTATTTCTGCTTATCTAAAAATATATTTCTTCCAAAGAATGTATGATGTTCATCAGTTGCATCTGATTTTTCTGATGTTATTTCTGTTTCACAGTGAAGAGGCAGCAGGGTTCTATTCCAGCTTTGTACTACACTATAAATAGAATGGATTGTTCTTAAAGTTCATAGTTTTGTTTAGTTTTTTTTAAGACCTCCAAAAATCAGATCTTTAAACCTGCCAAGATTCAGTTGTTTGTCATGTCTCTTAAGAATTTATTGTGAGTTGTAAGGAGGCAGAATGGGCCATTGTTTTACACAAGGTAGAATATGAACTCTTGAGCAACTATGTGTTACACCCCTATCCAACTATTTGGACCTTAAACTGCAAATCTTTATTACATTTCAAATCATTTCATTTCAGCCACAGCGCCCTGTGCTTTCTCATGAAAACATACACAGTGGGGGGGAACCGTAAGTATACTTCTTGTCTACTAAACCAAAACTTAACATTTGAGCAACAGCCAGGAGATCATAAGATAATTTTTTAACTTGCCAAGTACAATTATGAAGAGATTTCACAGATTTATAGATAACTGCATGATGTAGGAAGATATCCAAAAAGATCCCAGAGGACAAAGCCTTACTTGTTTCAGTGCAGGCAGACATGGCAACTTAACAGTTCTCCATTGTCTATACTTATAGAAGGGATTTTGACATTTTACATTCAATAAAATAACAGTTGGAGATTTAACATTGATTCAAATGATCTGCTTTACTGACTTGAATTATTCAGAAGGAGTTCTGGATGTGAATAGAGAGAAAAAAGTAACTTGATAATGTTGATCACCAGAACACAGGCTCACACTTTTTGGTGTGATTTACAAGTGCAATTTGAATATGAGATACAGGAAAGCTTTTCTGAACACTGGAGAAGAGCCTAGAACTCAAGTCTTATTTTGACAAACATCATAAGTTCTTGGGATATTTCAGTACTGACTTAAAATGCAAGTTCAGTGCAAGATTGTTTTGAGATTTCCCCACACCCCCCCCCCACAGTCTTGCACTTGGGTCCTGCTTCAGTGATCAGTGAAGCCAGGAGCTGTTTTTCCTTTAGCATCAGAGCACTTCAGCATATGCCCTATTAGATAACTTTTCATAAAATGTAGCTAAGCCTTAATGTCTAAAGATATTTTTTAAGTTTCCCTTAGTCATTGGAAGATGGAAAAGAGGGGCAAAAAGTTACCAAATAGCTATATCTCAGATATATAATTAGATTTGTATATTTAATCTCACTAAAACCAAAAGTTTCTGTTGGTATTGTTGAGCATACTGGAGCACCTAACTCAGTTTTGTAAGCAATAATTGTCTAATTAATTTTGTTCAATATAGTATAAGTAGTTAATGACTAAAGTTATTTATTCCTAAATTTAAAAATATATTTAAATTGCCAACTAACCATTCTTTCTCTTGAATATGTTTTCTGTCAGTATTGTAAATGCTAGTAGAGTTTTCATACTTAAGAAAGTCTTAGATTAGCATAGAGAGAACAAAATTACTACAAAGAAGTTTTTAAAAAGGATTATCTAAAAATTACTAAGAATCAGTTTCTAAAGTACAAAGAGAGCTAATTGGGAAGTTTTTGTTACTGTACTTAAGTAATTGGCTTGAATCCTATTCATGACACATCACATCTGCAAATCCTGTCCCCTTGGAAGCTGCATTTAATAATTTTTTGGAATATCACAATATCTCTGCTTTCCTGGAATGATGATAAGCGTAACAGAAAATGTTACTGCCACTTAGTTTTTTGCACAGATTGTTCTTACTCTTGCTACACAAATTACCAGAGGTAATTGCTTAAATAACCAGTCTCTTTCCATTTTGTTAGTGTAATTAAAATATAAAAATAGACTTTTTGGTCTTGGGAAGATAACTGCCAGTCACAAGAAATTAAGTTAACTTTTTTTTTTATTGGAACATGGTCTTCCTTTCTAATCTCTGAACCAGCAATGTGAAAAATAAGCGTAGTTTATTCAAGATGACCATCATTAAACTAAACCTAGCACCAGTCTGTACATGGGATTTTTGAATTGGGCCTTCAGGAACAGGAATTTTTTACTAAAATAAACACCTCATTTACCTGGAATGATAAACACATCAACAGGCAAGCTATCTTGTTTTTACTGGGGAAAGTATAATAATGCTCTTAAGGTTTAAACTCAGTGAACTGTTTTAAGAGGAAAGAATGGATACAATTATGTTTAGCTTCAGTGTTCTGCAACTATTTCCTTTTCACAATTTCTGCAGCTGTACCCTCCTTCTTTATACACAGTCATTCATATCTGAGGTATGGTTGCTTAGAAAAAAAGTCAATTCTCACTTGTCAGGATTCATGGGCTTGTGCAGCAATCTTCCTGTGGGCTGTCAGCCCAAGAACCTTCAGTTCGCCCTAGTGAGAGTTTATTCTTTCAATTAAAAAAATTTAAATTAAAAGCTGCCAAAGAATGAAAGGCACTGCATTTAGTAATTGCACACCTCTTGCCATTTAGCCACCTTACATCCTGCAATCTGCAGCCCTGGCCAGGTGTAGAGGCACAGGTCAGGGTTTGAATATTGTTTGAGTTTCCATGCATATGTCCTCTGGTTTGACTCAAGCCTCCCCCTCACGCTCAGAAATAGATGGCTTATCTGCGTAGCCACTGAAGAGTCCAGAGCCCCAGCCACTGTGACAGTGTGTGTGAGCTGCTGGCCTGGGAACCTTCACTTGTGCTGAGTGTTACTGGCTTCACAGAGCTTAAAGGCAGAACCACAGTTTTAGCTGCCGATCATGGAAGGTTACAGGGCTACCACATCTAGACTCTCTTTTCAAAGTCCTCTGTATATGCCAGAAGTGTTTCTTCTTAGTTAATGTTTAAACCAGCTCCTTTACTTGAGCAGAAGTACAAGGAATTCTTACTTCTTTTTAAAACGCATCATTTGTCCTATTTAAGGTTTCAGGCTCTATATAACTATACTCCTAGGAACGAAGATGAATTGGAGCTCAGAGAGGGAGATGTCATTGATGTGATGGAAAAATGTGATGATGGATGGTTTGTGGGTATGTTTTAATTTGGTTGCTTTCTTCTTTTTTTACCCCTGACTTTTGCTGTCCTCTGTGTACTGTCTTTAAACAACTTAATTTTTGGCATTTAGTATAATAAACTTGAACCTGGCTTTATCAGGAGAAATCCCAACCAAAATCCAGTGAAATTAGTGGGTGATTTTGCACTTTTGTTTTTTGAAATTGATAGATGCAAATTGACACATGCCTCTGGATTGTTGTACAGCATTGTTATCATTTGTGACACAGAATGGACTGTGTATTATTGCTCTCTTTATAAAGGCCAGGTAACTTAAAACTGACTCACATAAATACATCCACAGCATTGACCACTTGTGAAAGCCAAGTATTACTGAACAAATGAAGATTTCCTAACCAGGCCTACATAAGGTGGCTTAATCATTTCGTAAACCCTCATGCACACAGCAGCTAACTTAATCATCTTACTAGTCTGTAGTATTTCAAAAATTCAAATTATTTAAATAGACCTGGTGTTGTTAAAATAAAATTGTCTATGTATCAAGAATTTTAGCATAGCTTTTAAGCAGGCCTAACAACTTAATCAAATATGCCTCTTCATTTGCTTTTTGCTTCCTGCAAGTGTTATTTTGTTAAACCACACAAATAAAATTATATAGTATAAGGAATTGTAGATCTTTCTATTTGTGCAATATTGAACATAAAAATTTTAAGGCCATGCTTACATTATGATTTTCTGTTGTTATTCCCATCTTTCATCTGTTGCTTCTAATTTCAGGAACCTCAAGAAGAACCAAATTCTTTGGTACTTTCCCTGGAAACTATGTCAAGAGGCTGTGAAATTTTTTTTCTACTTATTTATGCTGCATCTCTGCAACACATCTGCATAAAGCTGCTAGAAAACATGCTACGCTGGCCTTCTGTTTTCTTGCTTGCAGTCTCAAATAGAGGCCATCTAGTCCATCCTCATCCCATCCCACCCACCAAACCGTTCCAGCAGTATTACAGCAACGACCACAGTGTGAATAACTAAGCTTTTCTGAGACAAGAGGAATCATTTTAATACTTAAATACTCCCTGCTTTAAAGTCTTTTCACGTGAAACACAATAGGAAAAGCCTGATGACAGGTACAAAGATGAGTTGCCATAGTGGGTGGGGGAAAAGGGGAAAAAGTGTTCTTGGTTTGAACATTTGTGGTACTACCATGAAGTCTGGTGGGGTTTTTTTCAGCATGCATGTAATACAGGGGAAAGTTGCTGTTTACTATTTTTTAAAAAATATTTTACACATTCTTATTAGCTTGGCAGCATTTGTTGCTTCCACATTGCTGTGTCACGGGTTTGCCTATTGTACTGGTTTACAATGTATGACAAACTATAATATAGATTTTTTTTGCCTGCACTTGTATGCTGTAACAAATGTACAGTGATTGTAAAATCTCAAGCAAGCAAAGTGAAAAATGGAAGAACTGCAAGTGTTCTGAACAGGTGCAATGGTATTGGCTAAATCTTTTTTCTTTTTTTGCCCCTAATGAAAAACTGTAGTGAACCTTGTAAAGTTTTTTGTCAAAAGGTAAGAAGTGCAAAAGGCACAAAGACTTGGGAAGGAGGATTTAAGGAAGAGACAGACAATGCTGTAAGCATAGACAATAATAACCTGCTACTGATGTCTGATATTAAGTGACTGTAATCAAAATGTTGTAATAGTAAGCAACATGAAGTGTAAGAGGTTAGTGTTTTTACTTATCAGGAATTTAAAGAAGCGGGAAGTAAACAGTGTTAGTGCAAAGGGTTGTTGGGTTTTGGTTTTTTTTCTTTCCTAACATAGCCACCTGAAAAATATTCACAAGCATTATGTATTGATTTATTTCACTATATATGTGTATGTATGTTAATGAAACCCAAGTTACACATTCTTTTAGGAATTTAGACAGAAAAACATCACAAGTATTAAAACTGATATATTTTAGAGGAGTTGTTTTTGGTTTTTTTCTGAATGAAACAAGTGTTTGAAAACATACATTTTCCATAAGCAAAGGTAGCATAAATAGCAAGTGAAATTAAGGCACAGGATGATAATAACTATGGCTTTATAAAAGTAAAAATTCTGATTTGGTTTCTTCGGCACTTTATAGATGGCAAAAGCTTCTGCTGCATTTTTCATGGGTAAAGGATCAAAATTATCAAAATGTATGTAGTCTCTGTAGCATTTTGTACATAAGTTTGCTTTTTTGTACAGAGCCATTTGGTTGTTGATTTATAAAAAATTAAGTTTCTTATTTGCCCTCTTCACATACAGAACATTTCAGTGCGTTTTTCTTTTCTTGCTCTGTTTACCATAAGCACATCTGGATAGTGCAATTCTGTAAGATAGCATTTTATGCAAAATTTTATTAATTAAAATATGGTTTACCAGCCAAATCTAAATGTACATATGTCTTTATTACTGAGGAGGGTCATTAAGGCAAAGGTAAAGAAACATCTTTGTGCAGCATACCTTTATTATTGCAGATTTCTTGGCAAAAGCTTTATATTCAAAGGCTTTCAATTTTAAACTAGGTCTGCATGCAGCTTTGCTGTGAGATTAATACTATCTTTGATGCCATTTATGATTGAAGACTTAAATATCTGTTGCCTGTGATATTTAAAAAGTACTGTTTCTACTCTGTATCTGATTTTAGAAAAAATGCAGGTTTTTCATACCTGGTTTTCAGGTAACTGACTTTGAATTCCTACAAGCAAAAGGTCTCTGTGGTTTTTTTTCTTGAATAGACTTCTAATAAATTTTGCTTGGAGTACAAAACTGTTTCCCCCATCATTTCTCCAAATACACATAACTTATCACTTAAGTATTGCAAAGTGCTTAACTCTTCAAGCTTATATGCACATAGTTACACCTTGTACTTCCACACACCCATGCCTCCCATCAAGCATGCACCAGTTACATATATGGACAGCTAGCACTGCCCACACAGCTCTCAGTTGGTCCACTCCTGTGTCATCCCTAAAACACCTGAATGCAAAACCAATGTTATGGCCTTTCTGCAGAGCGTGCCAATCTGAGATGATTTTTATCTTGCCAGAACCACCCTTCACATGAAAGCACAAAGCTAAAACATACAGTGGTAAACCCTTTATAAGGGCCAAAAGTTCCTACATCCTAATCCTTCAACAAAAGGAAAACAAGAAATCCCATGTAAAGTGACAGCATGGGAATGAGAATTAAGAAAAATACTGGTTTTTGGGGAAAATTTTGCACTTGGGACATCTCTGTCTGGCAAGGAACAGTTGTCAAAAAAAACTTCCAACAAGAAGCAAAGCAAGTTCTGGATTTTGGGTGGGGGCTTTGTGTTTGGGTTTTCCATTGACTTTTCAGTGCCTGGTAGCACAGTTATTGCTGACACCTCAGAGTAGCTCTTTAGTCCTGCTTTACCACGTCATGCTGGCCATTCGTGCCAGGCTACGTCTTCCCAAATGCTGTACTTCTACCACTGAAGAATCCAGTGCAACAGCAACCTGCATTTGGACAGGACTAATCCATTTCCTCAAGTCCCATTTATGCTCAGTTTTGTCTTTACAATTGCTGGGCTGGAAAATGCAAAACCACCAACATCTCTAAATAAATAATGAATATGTAGGCGAAAGTGGTATCTGTCTACAGGGAGGTTAAGACCAGGGGCTGCTGCTAAAACTGCAGCTAAAACTCCTTTGTCAGTATAAGCATTGTCAATGCTGGGAGTGCTGTCAGTCTGGACAATGCCTAATTTAGTATGACTGAAGTGACTGTTCCCTTCCTCTGCTAAATTAGCTTAAATTCACCACATGCATCTCTTCTCACAGCCCAATAACCAAATGCTGGCATGCACAACCAAACACTGTGTGGTTTGTCCTTTCTGATTGCTAGGTGACCCAGTGTGGGATTCAGGACATCACTGAAGTGCTGCTTTGTGCCAGATACCTGTGAGAACTGTCAGAAACAGGAAGTGGTGTGCTGCAATAGTCTTTTTCTATAAAAACTAGCCTAATAACACCAGCTGGTTAGTATAGTCTCACTAATATAGAAATTCTGGATAAGGGTCTGAGTGGTTAAGGGGTGAAATAGAATCCTATGCTAATTGCAAAGTGAATGAAAAAAGGGAAAATTAAGGCCATTGTAATGAGAATAGCAAGTCATTGACACTTCAGGAAAAGACTGTAGTCCTAATGTTTAAGTCAAAAAGTAGAGAAATACTTAACAATATCCAGATAAACCCAACATAGTCAATTCTGCTAAGTCTGCTGAAATCCCAACTACACTATTTAAGCAACAAACTAAAGGATTTTTTGAGTTTCCTTGTGTAAGCCCCTATAAAATCATGAAGGACGCCGCACAGGACTAGGTGGTGCTTTGTCCTAAAGGCCAGAGGAAGAGAGACCTGGGGATTTAGAGGCCAGCCAGTTTAATATCTAGGAAAAGATGAGAACAGATGAATTAAAAGCCTCAGATACTCGCTGATTTTTCTGGAGAATTATGTATCAAACCAATTTCCTTTTCTCTTGTCAGCATATATGCATCTGCTGATTTCTATTAGAAATGGATGCATCTTGATTTCTATTAGAATTTTCTTTTAATACTGTGAGTTGACAGCTGGGTTTGTAGACTAAGAAAAGTCAGTGCAAGTGCAATAAAATCAAGTCTGTTACAGAGTTGCACTACATTACAGATAAATAGATAACAAAACCACAGCATCCCTAAAAAATAGTCAATCTCAGTACCTACCCTACAGTGAGTATATATTTGCTGTCGAGGCAAAGGCTTCCTAAAACAAGAAAGCCCATAACATACCAACAGGCCAGGGAGACTAATGCATGAGCAGTTCAGGGTAGTGATCTATATCCCAAACTAAGTAAAGAGTCATCCTAGCACATTTCACATTCTGTCACCCGTGCCAAAGCAAAGCATGGTGTCATTCTGCAATGCCTGGTATTTACTAGTTACCTTTTAAATGCTGATATACAGAACCCAGGCAGGAACACAAGGTGCTTCCTGTGCATTTGAAAAAGCAGTGCATGAGCCCATGGGAAGCTGGAAACATGAAGTCAGTAGCTCTAGAAAGACCTTAGGTCATTGCTAAGTATAGTCCCTTACAGCATTAATAGTTACAGGGTGAAACCCTGCCTTTGCTCCAGTTAACAGCAAACTCCTTTGAAGTCAACAGACCCCACAGTATTGGTAATAATTTCTGTGTTAACTTGAAACTAAAATTGCACAAGAGAGAAGCACTGGAACAACTGAATGTCCAGTTTAGGTTGGTTTTATTATATTGAAAAGTATGAGTGCAGGCAGAGACAAGAAACCACTTCTTTAACTGCTCCCACAACAGAACAGAGCAGATAATTCCTTTTTCTAGTACCTAACAAAAAAGTTAGCTTAAAAAAATTCGTTTTGTTTAAAACAATTTTATCCATCAGAACCCCTTGTTGAAACCAGCAAATATCAATCAGACCAATACCTGAATCCACCCATTTTACAGAGCAGGAAGCTGCCAGACTGGCACAATGCAAATCGGTACCTTACCAGATGCTGAATTTAGTAAGACTTTCTTCTGCAACTCTATGGATAATCAATCAACATCATGCCAAAATGGCCATTTTACTTTTATCCTCCCTGTAATGACCAGATAGTTAAGTTCCCAGATAGCTAAAAGATTGCCCAATAGAATCTATTGTTCTTGTCAACATAGTGAAGTCATACTCCTTTGACAATTAAACATATTTTTACATATATCTATGCAGATTATGGCAGAAATCCACTGAAACAAGAGAATGAATGAATTCCTGCTGCATTTCCTTGAGTCAGAAACTATTTAGGCCAAAGAAAGCGCTACTGGTGACTGCTAGGCTCTCATTTATGGGTTTTGTGTCACCTCTGAAACATAAAAAAAACTAAAGTCTCTAGTTAGTATGTGGTGATGAAACCAGGGAAGAACCTGAACAATCCTGCAGGTACAACTCCTAGTGCAAATGTGCTGTAAATAGTTGCACGGTGCAGCTGCTCCCAGGATTCCCAGCTGCTCTTTCATTTGCATCAATGTGAATCCCATATATAATGTTTTAAGAAAAAAGCCTTTTGCTATTTAAATTCTGTTTCCTCAGGGGTCACAAAGGAACACAGTTTTATGGTAACTGACTATTTTATACTACCACAAAGTAGAAAGCATTCCTACTAAAATATCTTTAATGCCTATACCAATTTTTTGAACAAACTTTGTATAGTGATGTCACATCCAATTACAAATCAGGAGCACAGAGGGCTCCACTGCATCAGAATGGCATTACATCATAAGTGACACCAGGGCAGGACTGGGGGGAGGAGGAGGGGGAAAGTGTTGACTGACAACCAGAAATCCATTGCTATCCTCAGTACAGACACTCACATCTCAACAATTCATGTTTCTTGCCGCCAAAACAAATAACAAACTTGGAAGCCATTATTTCATCACCATATAAATGAATAGGAAAGCAATCCTCCTACATTTTCCATCCATCAGATAAATCAGTAAACCACTTTAAAAACATCCCAAGAATAATGTAATTATTTATCTCTACCAATGACGAATTACCAGAGAGTTACATGCAGTGGCTCTTGATACTTCCCTCCAAAAGGAGGGGATTCACTTCTTTCTCACAAGCCAGTGTTTCCCTGTGCAAGAGAGGGCCCTGTATTCACATGTGTCCACTTTGGGTGCTGGGCTCTAGCTCCAAGTGACTGGAACAGTAATCTGCTATTTAAATATCTCAAAGGATCTGGTCCTTTAAGATTGTTTTGGCCATCTTACATTAATATAAAATGGATTAATTTTATCTCAAGACTTTTCTACAAGTGCCACTTAAGAACCAAAGAAATAAACTGCTCTATTAAAATAATCAAACCTTCAGTCATTTGCATTGAGATTTTTTTCCCCTCACCCCTGAGTTAAGCATTCAAGTGAAACCAGCATTGCGGATGGGGAATGCTGAGGAGACTGAACATGTCGTTCTAAGCGGGTCATCGCACTGCTTCTGTCGCTGTGATTTGCTAGATAAACCCCAAGCATGCAATGACCCAACTCATGCTTCCCTGGGTTAGTGCTCCAAACTGTAATGTGAAACATGTACAAATACCAGCTGGTTTAATACCCGCCAGAGGCTTTTCTTACACTACCACAGATTCATCTGTTATAGATAGGGGGGTTTTTTCACACGTAACTGGAAATATTTGAACAGGTGAGAATGAGGCCTTCCCTCCTTACACCATAAAAGAGGACAAATGAATGTGCCCAGTATGTCTGGGGTAGTAGAGAGCAATACTCATATGCCACGGAAGAGTTCAAGGAACTATTTATAGATTGATTTCATCTGCTCCTGCAGCCAGCTCTGAGGTACAAGACATAAAGCAGCACAGAACACACAATCTGAAGCAGAAAGTATGAAAGTCATATGCCATCAAAACCACAGGGAAACACCCAGGACACACAAAAAAACCCCTCTGCTAGCTACCAATCCACACTTACATTCTGAAACAAGCATACTGCTACAGAAGGGTACAAAATCTTTTTACCTACCATTTCAGTTCAAAAAGAGTTTTAAAGAAGAGTGGTCAAAGAATGAAAATTGCCCAAACCTACATCAGCATCAGATAATAATTTCTGATCATCATAACTTTAATTACAAAACTTCTGTGGTGTTTAGGCTGTTACAGAAAACTGACCTTTCAGTTGTACACATCACTGATAAATTTCTGTGCACAGTATCCTGAAATTACTGTTATCCAAACTTGATCCATCCTTTGCAACACACACTTCCTTTGTTTATCTGCGTCATTGGAGGGTCACAAACAGTGCAGGCTTCAAGACAGGAATCATCAAGGCAGAAAACCTGCAGCTTCTTTGTACAGCATCCATGCTAAGAGGTCCTTGGTCCTTTAAGGTCTTAATCATTGCTTTAATGCAGAGGGGAAAAAACCCCACTAAATTAAAATAAATTTTGTCACTCATAGACATACATTCACAGGTACATCCTGTACCTCAGACACAGAAACAGCAGATGTTTCAACCCACTCCACCTAAAAAAAAAAAAAAACCCAAAACAAAACAAAAAACCCACCACCAAAAAAAAAACACCCAAACCACCCTC
The DNA here is from genome assembly GCA_013400915.1 of Pardalotus punctatus. Classification (NCBI taxonomy): domain Eukaryota; kingdom Metazoa; phylum Chordata; class Aves; order Passeriformes; family Pardalotidae; genus Pardalotus; species Pardalotus punctatus. Next base: position 280,908 of record VZTX01000345.1, read on the forward strand.
CCCCCCAAAAAAACACATGAAAACACACCAAAATCAGAAAAGTGGGGTGGTTACTATTGGAGAAAGAGCAGCGTATTTGGGACATCAGAGGCAGACAAGACCAGGGAGAGCTGTTTCAGACCCTAGAAACAGGATACCTGGCCACATTATGGAGCCAGCCTTGTCAACCTTCTTCTTTCATCACACACATTATGTTCTTCCATGAATGATGCCTCCCCAGGACAGCCTTAGAAAGGTAACTATTACAGTCAGATCAGACTAAAAAGAGGAAAGAGGAAGAACAAGAGGGGAAGAATCAAACACCTACAGCAAGCCCAAAAAAATCCTCCAGGCTCTGTGGGCCTGCCCACCCTGAAAGGCAACTGTCCTGGTTTTAAACCCAGCTGAAAATTAGGTACCGTGCAGCTGCTCGCTCAAACCCCCCTAAACCAGTGACCTATCCTACTTTCCCCTCCTGTTCTACCACACCCTCTCTTCCTGTCAGCCCCAGAGGCAAAAGTACTATTGAAGGAAAGGCAGACATCCATGCAATATGAAACATTTTACTACTGAAAAACACTGCAATTCTGTTTTATTCTGTTCAAGCTCTCACGCTCTGGCTCTTGCCTTATCCAGAGGTCTACCAAAAGACCTCAGCATCTTGACATCATTACTGAAATACAGGAGTTTCAAAGATGAAAAGGTCTCCTGCCATGAAACTTAGGTTAGCTAACAGCTCCCGTAGCACATGGACTGGAGCTGGTTAGAAAACCCTGACTTTAAACATTCTGGCATTCCCTCAAGTGAGAAGATTTTAGCAAGTTACTTTTAAGCTCTGAGGAGTGGAAAATGAGAGATTTCTGAAATGCAATGGACAGGCAAGAGGGGCAAAAAAAAAATTTAAAAAAAAAAAAAAAAAAATCTATCTTACATACTTAATTACTCTAGAGTGTGCGTCAGGACCCAAGGATCCAGCTTTGTGGCTAGCTATATTCTGAAGCTGCTAATCTCTGGCTCAGGGCCCACTTTATACTTAAAACAGAATACAATATTTGTCTTTCAGCTGTTGCCGTTTGTCATGACCCAATAAACATGGCTAACTCTTCCATAGCAACTGCTGTTAAAATGCTAAAACCAAGCCACAAAGTGAAAGAAAAATAAGTGCTGAACACAGTACTTTATGGAACATAAGACAACAATTGTATATTAAAAGATATTCTGATGCCTGTTTCTAAGAGAAAAATACTCAGAAGTTTTGGCACTTGGACTACAAGTGACTCTGACCTAATGTGATCTCACATGTGATCTCATCATTTGTTTGTGTATGAAGTCTTATCTCTTGGGAGACCACAAAATAGGTCAAGGTATTGATCTAGAGATTTGACACATGCTTTGAAGAAACACTTGACTGCTCTGTACTTAGAAAAAAAGATCCATATATTTTTTCAGGCTTAAGGCAGAAAGAAGTTTTGGTTTTCCTTCCTCCTAAGCTTCCCAGATAGAGGTCTTGGATGAGTAGATTAATAGAGAACAACTGTAAATACCTATTACCAAGGATATCTTTCTCTCATAGACACAACTGCACACAAGCTCACAGACAGTGGTTGACATAAAAATCTGTCCAGTACAGAGATACAGAATGAGCCACCATGGACCATGGTCCAAATTCTTATGGAGTCCTGTTGCCTACATGCCTCCAAAAACCTGTAGCCAGCCCAAGGGAAACACCAGACACACTCTCAATGGTATTCACACAGTTGCATATAAGCACTCTGCTATACTCGAAGAGCCCTATGCAACAGCACTATTTTACAGCCAAGGATAAAGGTGTGGTTAAAAAGAGCTGCTTAGAATGAAAACTAGGAGAAACTTTGGAAGAAGACCCAGACAGGATACGCAGTTTCACCTCCCACCCTGTTTTTGTCTTCCATAAAGCTACTTTGTAGATAGTCATAGCATTCTCAGACTTTCATTATCTGTTATTTCACAAGGTAAGACATTCTCAATAAGTCAAAAGATAATCATTTTAAAATTATAGACAAAGAAAGATTTTTAAACTCTTAGAGCAGGAATAAAATACAAATCACAACCACACAGGGATAAGCATTTTCTTTTTAACCAATAAATCACTCTTCCATCCTTGACACTCCAGATCTTTTTCCAGATAAAACTTTCACTGACAAAAATATATTAGAAGAAGGGAGAAAACATACATACACACAAGTGTTTCCATGGGAAGGGACATACATTATAGACAGCATCTTTATTGGCAGTTTTCCCACTCCAAGGAAAACAAGCTCTCTTGTCATCTAATAATTACTAGATTAAATGCTATTCAGAAAGCACTGCTACTACCTCCTGAATGATGGGTTCCTCTAGTCACAGAAGTTGTACTATGGATCTGTTCTTAGTCTTAAGTTTTGCAAAATTCTCTGAAGTTTTTGTCATATCTTGCGCTACTTAATAGAAACAGCTCCTTCTCCAGTAGCAGCATAGGTAATCTCCATATATTCATTTTCCTGTAAATTTTTATCTTGATTAGGTAAGGAGTAGAAAAAGGTTAATTATAACTATCAGAGAAGGGACATAGGACAGCATTTTGTTACAATTGTAGTCTGTGAATAGTGTGGATACAGTAACTCACATCCCATAAATGAGACTAGAAGAACAATTACAAAATACATGCCTGAAAAGAAAGTATGCAATGTCTAAGCAAGATGCACACAGCAGAAGCTGACTGGGTCATATCTGAAACACAGTTGGCCAATAGCTTCTAAGTATCTAAAATTACTGCTATCTGCTGAATTACAACTAAACAGACCCCTTTGGAAGGCCTGATGTTGCCTCCATCACTTCCACTGCCAATTTCCCTGGTCCTAATCACCTTATTTCCTTCAGAAACATTGTCAGATAGCCTCTTCTGTTCTGTGCCCTGCCCATATTTGACTTGTGTCATGCAACCCAGTACAAGAAAAGATGTATGGTTAGCTAACTGCATCCAGACATGTATTTTGGCCTACACAGAGAGAGGCAATAATAATCTAGTGGCAAATGTTTACCTTTTGCACATAAGGTTTGGGAAGAGCAAGAGATAAGTGCCTTGCTGCCATTTGATTTCTTCACTATCCCTTTGGTAAATATGATAAGCTTTTCTCTTGAAAAGACAGTCAAAGTTTCTATGTAGCAATAAAAGACTACATAGTTAAATGCATAAAATCACCCATGAAATCAAGAAATAGGACTAATTCTTGCAGAAATAAAAAATGAGACTTTGTTTTTAATAGAGGTAGTGCTGGGCACCTGAAGAGGTATGTTACCATTCTTGTAGGCGCATGTCATTGCACACCTAATGAAGTATTTGGACTGTTTCCTGAATGCTGCTCTATAACATGCCTCCTGAAAGAGGTTTTATAAATCTAACAACTCCTGTGCATTATTTATTCAGGTAATGTCGAATGGCAAGCACATCGCAGAGTTGTGTAACAGACAGCTTGTGTTGTTCAAAAAATTATGTAAGTGCCAGCATGTTAATTTATGGAGCATACTGGACTTATCTGCTGGCACAGAGCCTTGCTATCTTCATTCCAACTTTAGTCCTTTGAAATTAGCTTATCTTGTTTCCAATGCCAAAATGGGCTTTAACGTTAAACAAAAAAGGCATCAGCTTGCCAAATTTGGAGATGACGTTTGACTGCAGCTATTAAAGGGAGCAGAACCACTGATGAGTGAATGAGCTGAAAAGAAAAACAACTCCTTCCTCAGTCAGCTTTAAGATTCTCCATCAGAACTTCTACAGGTTGTCAGAAATGAAGGGCAAACCCTTCTCCATACACAACAAGAAAACACAGCCTCTCAGAAAACATTCAACTCTCATGAAATTAATTGTGAAATTTGAGACTTGCAGCAATTAACATGAAATTTGAGAAGTTATTGGGAACTTTTTTGCCAGGAGCCATAATTATAATACACGACTACATCAGGCTCACAAAGAAACCAATAAAGGACAAATTCCTTTCCTAGTCACAACCATATCCAACTCCCTGCAAAATAGGCAAAATAGAAATACTATGACAGAACAACACTTCATTAAACCAGTGCAATAATCAGAATCTTAGTAACAGATTGAAAGTCAATACATGCATATGTCAGTTTGCAAAGACAGAGTTGAAAACGCAGGGTATAGACATGAGTTTTCAAAATTAAGGTGAGCAGTATTTCAATGCCTTAATGTGACATCAGCATCTCATTCCATTCGATACACTCCTTAGATTTTTTTTTAAACACTAGTCATTATTTTATAAATGTCCCCAACTCCTCCTTTACATTTTTTGAAAATTAAAAGGAAAATGAGAAAAAAAATCACTGCACAAGTATCAGATAAGATGAAAACCATGCACATCTGTAATTAAAAAACTTTTGAAAAGAGAATATTTCAATTTCTACTTTCAATTTGCTTAGCAGTTTATGAAACAGTTCTGAAATGTACCATTTCACTAAAAAAAAATTACTTTCCATTTATTGGCTTAATTTAGAACAGATCCTTAATGTAGGCTTCAAAACTCTAAGACACCTACTCCTCACTTCCTAAATAGGAAGCTTCTTGAAAAAACTGAGGTTTAAGACTTCAGTTTCTGCAGTATTCATGGAAAAAATTTACCACCTTTAAAAATTAAATAATTTTGAAAAAAAAAAAAAAATACATTCCTGGCTTCCTAATCCTGCATACAAATCATTTAAGAAAATGCTTATCAATTGCAGTTTTCTACCCAGCATCTAAACAACAGAGAAAAATACCAGAGTTATGCGAAAAGGATAACCAAAAGTTTAAAATAAGAGATCTGTTGACCTAAATCACTGCTTCAAAACACCTACAAAGCTGGGGCAGGTAGGGAGGAGTTGTAGAAATGTCCTTCTTCACCTCACATGTATTTCATGCCTAGGAATTTCTAATGCCTGGGAGAGGGGTACAGTATAAGAACCCCACTCCTCCCTTCTTTGCCAGATGTATGAGAAGAATAACAGAGCTGCTTGTCACACCACCTAGGAAAAGGAGAGAGGATTTCTCCCTTGCCAGGAAAAACTAAGGGTACTACTAATTTGTCAGATATCCACTAACCAAAAGCTGATAAGAAAAGTTCACCAGGATCCAAATTATTAATCATTCTTGTTTCCTAACAATGCTATTACGAAAAACTATAATCTGTACATAATCAGTCTTACTGCTTTGGGAACTCTTTTAAAATAAGTAGTATTTATTATAAAAATACTTCCCATATACCCATGAGTTTTGAAATAGAAATCAGGCTGTGCAGTGTGGAACACTCTGGCCTTTCACCTCTGGAAAGCCTGTTTCAGTACATGCTGTTCCACATGTGCAAGTGATTTTCAGGCTTCATTTAGCATCCTAGATTGTTACTGTCTAAACTTCACAAACAGTGGCCTAGTCCAATATACTTTATTACAATACAGACTAAGCTCTGAAGTAAGACAGGCAGTTTATGGCTTAAAATGCAGACTTTGAAGCATTTGGGGTTTTTTGTTTGTTTCTGCCTGTACCAGGGTTTATTCTGGTTCTGCAGCCTGAAACAGAGCACTCCATGAGTTTACAGAAGGATAATTGGTTTTAAACATTTGCTCCTTAAAACCTTTTTCTTCAACCCTCAGTCTGCCAAATTGTCAGGAAAACAACATTTCATTCCATCAAGACAGGGACATACTGGGAGAAAAAATAAGAAAACTGCATCCAAGCATATTCTGATGTGAGTTAAGAAGCTTGCCTTTTGCTAGTGACATGGAAAACAATGCCATGACATAGGCACAGGAGCTTGATTGTCCAAAGCTAGGGAGGCAGCACGGCATGCAATGATCAATTTGTGCACCATGCTAATATTACAATGCATAATTTCTGACCCCAGCTCTCAAATCTCAAAGAATGACACAAAGGAATTTGAACCTTCAATTTTGGGGGAGGAGGTGGGTGGAAAAGAATAGTTATACTCCTCCAGACTGCACTGGATAGAAAGATAACATTTGGCACAAAAATCAAATGAAATATAAACCTGGAAAGCAAAAGTCTGCATCAAACATTTGGGTAATCATACCATAAATCAAAAGACTACATTATGATTCTGATGAGGCTACTTTATACATAAATTCATAGCACAACCATCAAATTTAGAGGATGTATATCTGCAGGTAAAAAAAAAAAGTAGTAACACCAATGATCTTATAGTACAACAGAACAAGAAAATCTATTAAAAATACTTGTTTTCTTATATGGAAGCTTCAATGGCACAAGGAAAAAAAAAAGATGAAATGGCACACTGCTTCATATTTACAAAAATCTGTTTTCATAGCTATGACTATTACAAAAGAAAATATGATGCCCTAAATCCAGAGATAAAAAAAAATATTCTTTACTTTACTGAAAGGAATACATCCACTATCAAGTGGATAAAAGGGTCTATCTTCAATCCAGCTCAGCTGGTCATTTTGGTCTAGTATGTAGATACAGAAGTGCTCTAGGTAGATAAACAAAAAAAATATGTACACATACTATGTAAATGGGTGAAGGACTTTCTTAAAAGCAGTCACCAAAAAAAAACTATGAAACAGCCTCATGTGACAGGTATCAAGTCAGTATTGCCTTTCAAATCTTCTGTTTTTCTTTCAGCTAATTATAAAGAAAAAGAAACCAGAAAAACTGAATCTGAGAAACACCAATAAAACAGGATCTAGCAATTGCTCTCCAGAGCAACAGCACCTTGGAGAGCAAGTCACCCTTCCAGTAAACCTGGCAGAAAAAAAAATTATTCTTTGAGCATGAGCTCAGCTTCATATATGCACATGATTTCCACCAAAACTGAGAGCAATCACCTGCCTAGAAAAAGGTTAAACCTACCCTGCCCTTACATGTATCTAACAAGATTAGAAGGGACATATGGGCAAATCTCAGCATAGTATAGAAACATGAACTTTACAGAAACTTAATCCTAAACTTGGGTCTCTTAAAAAAAAACATACAACAACCAAATAAAAAACCCACATCCAAAAAGTAAGTCTGCATATTAAGTATAAATCAATAACTTACTAATGGGAATTTGGAAGGAATCTCCCACTGAATAAGTCATTATACAAGCATAATTTTTGACACTGGAAACTCAGAGCCTGATTAATACTTTGACCTGACACTGAAATTCTTATATTTCAAAATCTTTTTCTACTGAAGTGCATTGCAGGATTCAATATTTGAGCTTGCCAGTGTTCAAAGAAAAAGAAAATGCAAATTGCACATTACAAATCAAAGCACACTACAGGATTCACTAGGAAAGGAGGAATAAAAAAAAAAAAAAAACCACCAAACATGCAAGTGGTTTCCACTCGAAACAGATACCAGGGAAGAGGAGAAAAGGTAAGAAATTGAAGCACTACTTGGTGATAAATTCTGACCTTGAACATACACAGTGTAATCTGTCAGGAAGAACCACATAGTGGCAATATATTGCAGGCATATACTGAACCAATCTCAAAACATGTTAGGACATACCGGAGTATATACTACTTAGAAGGAATGAGAGTATTTTTTTCCTCTACTTCAAAATATACAAAAGTATTTGAGCTACCAAGACTGAGATATCACCAACCTAAACACCTGCCTTATTTTTTTAAATGTGCCTATCTTTCTTCACATTCCTAATGTAAGCTGTGCCCCCAGCAGCTGACAGTCACCCTACAAGCTCTTTAAGATACAGATATCCTTTCTGATGGTTTTACTTTGAAAGAGTCACTACGATGTGTTTTGTCCTGATCACGGTGTGAATTATACTTTAATAATAGAGAATGTCTTTGAAATATTCTTGACAAGAACACAGTTACAAAAACCTCTGATGAACACTACTATCTACTAGCAAGCCACAAGGACAACTACCTTAAAAAAGCTAAGGTTTCTACAAAGGAAAAAAGACATCATCACCTAATACCACATTTCTCTTCCTCAGTATGAGAAATATGTATGACATCAGTCCAGATTTTTCAAGGCATTAGGACTGGTGCATGCCATGGTCTCAAGTGACTATCTAAAAAACGCAGCTGAAGGGCTGGAAGGACTTTATAATGCAATAAACTATTACATTACAAAAAAGACAAGATGTGAAACAAGACCTTGAGAGGGAAATCTCCTTATTAGTATTTCTGTTTACATGAACCAGAGTCATGTACAAAGTCAAAGCACTGCATTGCATTGCTGAATCAAACAGCAGCAACATAATCAGCATGATATCAAGTCAGCAACAATGTTGCTTTAAGAAACCAGAAGGACGCTGCATCCTGACGCTTACTGATTGTCGGGCTGAGAGGGACGCTGAAGCAGCAGATAAAGTTGATGCATTTGTTGTAAACTTTCCAGCATTCAAGCTTTATTTGTCTGAGTTTGATACTCCCCTCTGTGGGTGGAGAAGCCGAGGGACTGGCTGACGTCACCCAAAGAGTAGGGATAAAGTGCAGTGCCCACGGCTTTGGAATGAGTAAAACTTCTTAGGAGGTATAAAAGGCCGGCTGCCCTGTCTGGCAGGTGCTCTGCTGACAGCAACCTTCCTCCTACAGCCCAGCTCCTCACACGGACCCAAGGAGAAAAGAACAGTAACCAGGAAAAATCTGCCCACAATGCCACAAAACGTTATTCTCCAAGGACCGTCACCCTGGGGATTCAGGCTGTCAGGAGGAATAGATTTTAACCAACCCTTAATCATAACCAGGGTATGTACTCTTTCCACTTCCTTTCTATTTATTTCATTTAATAGTTGCTGTAGATTTTTGTCCTTTACTTTTCTGGAGTTAAGAGATGCAGTCAAAGCTGTGAATAGATTAAAGGGTAGCTGCTAGTTCTGAAAAGAGCCAGCTGAATACTAAGTTTTTACAAGTTTTGTGTGACTTGTTTCTGTGATTGGTCTCTTAGACTTTAACTGGATTTTTACTTCTGTCTCAAAATTAAATTCAAGTACCTTGGCAGCAGAAAAACTCTGGCATGATTTTCCAGACTTTCGACATTACATTCAAACCTTCTAAAAGCAAGACCTCGTTTTTATGCTTTCCACAACTAGCCTCTCTGATCACTGGGGGAGAAGACTGCTTGGCAGCAGATCCTCATGTCTGGGAGTTTGCACTTCACAGATTAACCTGACTCCTATTTAATTAAATCAAGTTCTGTTTATCGCCAGGAAGGGCAACAGTATCTGTTTTTACATATCTAAAGGTTTTCACTTTCATAAATGTTAAATGAGTGAGTTATTAGAAAGTTATCCAGTCCAGAATATGAAAGAGATAGTTATTTGGTGAGTTTTGCCATATTTAGAAACTGAAAGTTACCTTATTCTCCCTTCCAATAAATTGCAAGAATTTGAACCTTCTTTTTCATGGATTTTGAGATATTAGTTGCAATTTAAGAAACCAGTTACTCAATCAGTGTAGCATACAACACACTTATCAGCTGCCCTGCATCTACAGATGTGGATCTACTCAAAAGACAGGATATATATTTTGATAATTTCTGTATTTTCAAAATTGTGTTCAATGCACATCAGGCTAGAATTCACTCTCCTTATATTTCTGCTTCTTTTCAGGACCTTAGACACACCAAATATGTAAATATGTGTTCCAAGAGGCTTCAAATCGCTCTGCTCTTTTTTTTTCTTTTGGGTTTTTTTTTTCCTTTTAAAAAAAAAAAAAAAGCCCTACACTATGATTCACTATATACACTATGCCTGATATTGAATAAACATCAAAAGCCTTGAAGGATGGATACCACTGGTGATGTCTTGCAGTAAATATGTTTCAAAAAAAGAATCAGTAGAAAGTTTAAGGACCAACTTTTCACATATTAACTAGTAAAAATTAACTTAGTCATTCATTCCAGGTTTATAAAAACATAAACCATTTTATGCATTTTAAATAGAAGTAAATCAGAATGGTATTATTTGACTGAATGTAGTTACATAGATACTCATAGAATATAGCAAAGCCTTTGGAGAAACAGGAGACAAAAGCATTGAATTTAAAAAAAAATCTCTGGATATTTTGGGGCCTTCATTGCCTTTTATGGGCCTCTAAAAGAAAAATAGTTTCCATTATCTCTAATGAAAAATATTTTAGTGGTGTCTGGTTTGTATTTTCTTTGTGTTTAGATTAAGTGCAATGAAGTTTAAAACTGCAATAACAAAGGATGTTACTATAAATGTAACTTTCTAAAGGATAAATTACTTTGCAGTTGACTCATACCTACCAAATGCCTCACAAGACATAAGCCATTGCTTTCTGGCATATTACAGAAATGCTCAAAATCACATTTCAAGTAGAACAGCAAAATAAATATATATATATATATATATATATATACACACATAGGAAAGAAACAAGGTTACATTTGCTTCATGCAGGTTAAAGAATATTAATGGTAGAGCTGTTTAAAGTTAGTATTTTTGTTGCCACATCATACATTTAGAAGAGCCCCTAAATAAGTATTCATGCAATATCCCTTAAGAAATAGAGACCATATCACAAGATTCACAAGTCTTGCCTCTTGGGGCCTTCTCCTTTGGTAGAAGGTATCATAAGCAGCCCATTCACACTTGTCCTGATAAGACAAAAAGCTAGACAAGAAATAGAAATTATTTTAAAATACATTTTGAATAAAATAATTGGACAGGTGTTAAGATTGGTTGGCTATGTCCTTGTTTGACAAGAGACAGCTTTTATCAGGGCTTATCAAGAGCAACAGATGACATAAGAGATCATTATCCACCTGTCTAAAGAACAGATGTCACTTCAAAAACTCATGTGCAAATAGTGCTGTTGTTCTGATTGTTTCAAGCAAATGCAAAAACTACAGACCATGATCACTGAGAAAGAACAGGAAGGAACTAAAAATTGTCATATTCAAATTCTATTATGGTGAGAAACAATTAATTAACCACAAATACTGAAAATAAAGAAATCCTTGGAACTTCCCATAGACGTAAAGTAATAGCATTAATGAAACTGATTACAGGAACAGTTGAAACTTGTACAGTTTGGAGAGAATGGTAAAATATTATCAACTCTAGATTTAAGTTCTATTTTTTTTTTACAGACCTTTACCAATCATAATGCAAGTATTCATACTAACTGAATTTTATGTTTAGCCACTCCATCTGCAGACATTCATAGCCTGGTTCAGAAAACACAGAGCCTGAAATATTTATGACGGTGCAACCTGATAAGCTTTACAAGTCTATTATCAGATGCAGAGTGCTTTTCTTCAAAGTTTCATTGGAGACATTAACCCTCACGTGGTTAAATAGTTAGGCCATGATAACATCTCTGAATGATCAACACATATTCTTGTATTTAGCCAAATCCAAGATACCCAGGATACAGGAGTAATGAGCACACCATGCACACATGGCCTGAAGAGCAAAGCAAAAATTTCCTAAAGCAACAGTAAAACCTACCTCATGAAGCCAGGGAGAGCAAGCAACAAACACTACAGTCATAACACAATTCTAGACATTCGAAATACACACTGAACGTGTCACTAATAAGTCCTAAAGAAACAGTATCACTTACATTATTGAAGTACCCACAATATCAATATCATACCCACAATATCTTGCACTGCACAACATGATCCCTTTCTATAAAATGTAGTTCACAGGGCAGGTGCCTTTTCTGCACCCTAGGAGGCCTGGGCACACGGAGCTCAGCACCCCCATCAAGGTGTTAAGCCCCAAGAGAGACATCTCAGAAGCTTGGCAATAATCATTTCAGCCAAGGAAATGCAGACTCCTGGCCCTTTCCCTCCTTGCCCCCACCAAATGATGGTAAAGCCCATTCAAACATGAAAGTGGTATCACTGCAGCTGGTGACAACTTATAAAACCCCAGGGATTTACCAGCAACACAGAGCAGGGCATGTTCTGCTACCAGCACAGCTGCAGGGGAATGTGCTATGCTAGACAGATATGCTACTTTATAAGGCAGGATCGTTATCTCAGTGCTTGCTGCAGTATGTCACAGGTACAGCAGCTGATTTGTTGTGATGTGTAAAAAACATAATGGGCTGAGTAACCTCTGTAAGGGTTATTTATATAACCTCTATACAAGCTATATATAGCTCTATACAAGCTAACTTACTCTTGAGAGTGAACCAAGAATGGCTGGGTTTGCCCAGTTAGGTATTAGAGCATCAACAGTCACATTGGAACACTAGGAATTCTGCTGCAGTTTCTCATTGCAGACATATTCACAACATGCTAAGCCAAGTCAGGAGCAATTCCATGCTGAAGGGAGAAAAATAATTATACTTCTAACCCCCATCTTATTATAGTGGTGTAAGTAGTCTCAGTGTTGATCATTTACACTTGCAGCTGCTGAAGTTTGAGAAACAGACAATTTTTGAGATTTCAGACTTAGAATTTATGAGCAACTTCCTTGATTCATATTCAAACAGATTATTCAGGCACCTTAACACTTTGTTAAGCACAAAATACACTAGTCCATTCTTTTGAAGGGTGGGGGTGTGTAAAAGCCTGCAGCTAGCCACTACAAGTACCCATTTGGAAAGCCTGCCTGAGTTGATAACAACACATACATTGCAGTTTGTTTTGTGAGCTCTTTTGCTGCATTCTACTGCATGTAAACTTATTTTTGATATCACTGTAACAATCTCTAAGGTCTCTGATCATTCAGACCCACCTAATGGAGATGGACAGCTGGAAAGAGGAGAGAAAACTCCCTTTTGCTGTTTTTTGCCATTATTTTAATATCAATACAGTGCAACTCATATAGAAAGAATTTCTATTTGGCTTTTGTGTTGACAGTAGTGTCCCATTCAGAGACAAGTCTGCCAGCTTCACCAAAACTGGGGTTCAGAAGATGCTGGAGGTACACTGGGCAGCTTTCTCTCTTCCTTTTCTGGAAAATTGTGGAACACCAGAGCTGAAGAATGCCTCCATAGCATGTTTTTCATAGTATGTCAAGATAACACTTGCTTTCACTGTAGCAGAACCCATAGTAAGAAAAATTCTCTCCAATAGCTATTTCATTTAATATATGCCACAGATGAAAGAACTGCTTTTGGAAATAAGAATATTTTGAAATTTTTGTCCTTCATAATGGGATTCATTTACTTACAAATCAGAAGCTAATGCTACTTTATATGACTCAACTTATCCCTTCTGCTGTTCAAGCGCTGAATTTCAGAAGCTTATGTGCTACATGCATTAATTTCATGTTGCTGTCTAGGTAATCAAGAGTTGCCTAAAATGGCAACACACACATAAGGGACTGAAATCCCACTCTGACTTAAGACATGTTGTGTATATGGTATGTGTAAGTGTTGTGGCGGTAGGAGAAGTCACCTTTTGTAAATAGAGGCCTGCAATGCTAGAGCAAGCTTCAGTAACCTCTAAGGTCATGGCCTCTCTACAATAGTTATTTTAAAGCAGAATTATGCTGCATTTCAATTCTTTTAACAACCATATAAAAGATTGTCATCTGGACAAAAAAAATTTTTAAAGCCAGCGTAGAAAGATAAGCTTAGGGCTATTTCTGTAAACGTCACAGATGGCGGTACATTTACATGTAATAGGAATTGCATCCCACAGACCACCCTGAAGGATCAGGGCCACTGTTACTTAAATGCCATGAGACTTAAAGCTAAGCACTTTAGGGAGTTCAGTAACACAATTTCTTAACAGTTCTTTTCTTTTACTGGGGAAAACTTAACTTCTTTCAAGCAAATTATATAATGGCAGTTGAGAAAGAAGATTTAAAGATGAGTTACAGTAACTACAGAAATCTGAGTAGAAACTAATAAAGAAGTCTGATGATAATTTCCATCTATTTTGGAGTTACAATGAATAAAACATTCATATGGTTACCTGACAACAGAAGTACAGAAACTCTGGCAAAATACCTCCCCCATCCAACAGGCAACAGGAGAGCATGATGAAGTTTATTTTCTCTATCAATTTTCAGGCATGCATGCTGATAAAGCAGTTACATTTTGATCTTTTCAGATTACACCTGGAAGCAAGGCTTCAGCAGCCAACCTGTGCCCTGGTGATGTTATTGTAGCTATTGATGGTCTAGGAACAGAGAACATGACACATAATGATGCCCAGGAGAGAATTAAAGCAGCTACACATCAGCTTTGCTTGAAAATAGAGAGGTACGTGTACATGTCTGCCTATTTCTGAAAGAAGATACTACTCAGCCAACAGTGCAATTATTATATGGTGAAACTATTTTAAATAGTTTGAAGAAGTCCACAAGATCTTTAAAATTACAAGCAACCAGACCTACCTCTTAAACTTCAGATCAGGCAAGACTCCCCAGAACTCATCTTCGTAAGCACAAAAAGAAGCACTTCCCTCAGGTTACTCATGATGTAATTCTGCTGACTGCACAAGTCCTGTGTTTACTGTCAGTTCCAAGCAGTTCTTCATGTTTTGGGGAAATATTAAAATCCTCATCTAGTGTCAGTTGTTCAGTGACGTCTCTGTTCTAACACTCCCCCAGCCACAGATGCTTATCATTGCCTCTTTCTCCCAACCACACATGAAGCTGCTATTCTATCATCCCAGTTAGGGAAAAAATATCATGTCAGACTTTCATAAGGCGTGAGTTTAAAGCCAATCTCTTTGGTCACAACATATTAAGCCTAACACAAGATTCTCAAAGTAATGTTCAAAACAAAACTGAGAAACAGTACCTTAGCTAAACTGCAGGAATCCAGAAACTTTTGTGTTCACTTCTCTCAACTAGAGCCAGGAAGACATACAACCTTCAGCTTCGCATCTCCAGCTGAGTTTGCTTAGCCTGTAATCAGAATCGCTTAGCACACTCTCAGCTGTCTCCATTTAAGACAGACCTGATTAACCCGAGGCTCTCAAGGAGGCACAGCTCCTTATTGTAGTTGACTGCAATATTTCTTTCCAAATACACAAAATGTCTCTTTTCTCTTAAGGAGTATTGTTGAATTACTAGAGCACACATAATGGTTAAAAACTCCTTAATTCAAAATTCTATTAGAGACTGATATATATGCCATTTAACAACTATCTTTGGAAGCCATTTTCAAGATGTGATAAATGTATATACAACAAGCAGTATCAGATTAATATTTAACATTACTATTATGCTACTTTAAAATTAGCTGCCACATTTTGCTTTCTCAATGAAAACAGAACTGTAACTGGTATTTCCATGTTTGTTACTTCTGCCTACGTGACTGAAAGAATCATCTGTGCAACTTCAATTTCCCCTTGCACATACTTTGCATACCTAGATTGCACTCCTACATTGAAAAGCAGGATTTATGTTGAAATTATAGTCTTTAAAGTAAAAGAAGTCGATGTTTAGGATTATTGCTAATATATTCACTTCTTCATGCAAAATATTCTGAGGACCCCACATTCATTCTATCAACCATTAAAAAAAAAAAAAAAGTTTTGTCAGCTCAGGTCAGAAGGGCACTAATTTCCCTTTCCTGTTGCTTTTGGAAGCTGTTAACAACCAATTTCCCATTGTTCATAGCACACATATTTTTTTAAGTAAATACATTTTATATATATTGGTTACATATCATAGAAGTATTTTTGTGTCAAAACACTAAAAAAGCATTTAAAAAAATGCATATTTCCAAGCTGCATTATATTTTATAGGGATATACACGACTCTATAGGAATTCAACTCATTTAAATTCCACCTTTCTTTCTTTCTAGGGCAGGAACAAAATTATGGACCCCACAAGTTTCAGAAGATGGCAGAGCACATCCCTTCAAGATAAATTTGGAAGCTGAACCTCAGGTATGAACTGTAAAAAGTTACCTAACCATTTCCATTTGCCTCTTTACACTCCAAATAATCTCAAACCCCCAAATAATTGGGGTCATTAAAAGTCTTTAACTAGAACTTCATCCATAATTGGCCAGTTTAAGCTAATATGAACCACCATGATTATGACATGCAGGAACACCATTTTATCTGACTCAATGTTTTTGATTTTTCAGCTATAACCATAACAAAACATTAACAAGCTACAACACATTCTTTTTTGTTTTTTTTGAAGAGTCTACATATCACCATAATTTTATTATGGAAATAAAATATGTCCTTTTATTTTGATACAGTTCAAGTTGCTAGAGATTCTTTGTCACATAAGGAATTTCTTCAATCAGGAATAAATGTCAAGTACCTAAGTGATGAACTCATCAGATCACAAAATTCATTTTGATGTAGCAGTTCGTTAAACAGAGAGCTCCACAAATGCTGGATCTCTTTACCTCCGTACATTTTTATAGTACACCACAGAACTGAAGTTCACAAATGCATACAAGACCCACGTACCAGTTAATAAGCAAATCACTCACCACTTCTGACTAGGAAAGCCTTGATCCTTGTTTAGGACCACAGCAAATCCAATCAATCAACAGCTGTCTCTCTCTCTTCAAACTCAAAAAAAAAAAAAAGCCCAAAAACTTCTTATTGCTAATAGTTAATTAGCTAGCTACTGCTTGCTAATAGCTAATTAGTTTGTTACTGCTTACAAATAGTCCTTTATTTTCTTGTCATTCCCCTTTAACCTACATCAACATTAACTGTTATCTCAGGAGCAGGGAGGGGAGGAACATTCTGTTGATCCTGGAAGGCCAAGCTCAAAGCAAATATGTCAAAGTATTTATTTTGTGATATCCCATAAAATAAAATAAAAGTGCAGACTGCATTTCAATAAATCCTGTGCAATAAATCATTCCACCAATTCTGTTTTCATGGAGACACTCCCAAACATGAATACAGCATTTCAGTGTTACATTTCTCTCTCTTCTTTCTGATCTTAAAATTTGCATTAAGTGATACAGCAAACTCCATCAGAATTAATATAGCCTCCTCAGCAGCAGGAATACTATAGTGAAGAAACAAAACCATTTTAAATGCACATTCTTGTGAAAGAGCTAGGATACACATTAAATGAATGCAGTGGAACAAATTCACTAAAAAAGCAATAGAGAAAACCATGCAGGCATGCATGACACAGGAGTAATCCCTCTGCATGAAAGCTGCATTCCTAAAAAGGACAGTTCCTTAAAAATAGATCACAAGATTTCACTAAGTGCTATTTGGCAGACTATTGAAAAGCAGCTTCCATTGGGCAATTAGAAAAACTGTTTCTCCTAGATTAAATAGCCAGCCTTTTCATTTAGTATATCTCTTTTTTGTTCTTAGGAAAATCAGGACTACTGCGTGTATTTAATAAATAGAAGGCACCAGAAAAGTAGCAATGCTTGCAAACAAATATTTTAAATTGTTCCTGGAATGCTTTGCATTTTAGATTAAATTCTTCCATTCAAGAGCATTCATCACTCCCTGTGGGGGAAAAAAAATACAAATAGCCTATTTTTCTACAATTGCTGTAAATCTAAAATTAAAATTTACAGCATATTTAATCACAAGACCCAGCAGTATGTATACCAGTAGACAAAACAGTACAAAGTTTCTTGAATCTCAGATGACAAAGTTGTGCACAATTACAACCTGTGCTGTCCAAGTCCAAGAGTTTGATGAATTCTAACAATGCTGAAGCCCAGGTGAATGGAGAAAAATCCAAAAGCAGTGGTGTGTTATTTGAGATGAAAAACTACTTTATCCAAAATATTGCATGCATTCACTGGTGTGCAGAAATGGAAAACCATGGAGTTCTATTTCTTCTATTTATAAAATAACTAAAATTACTCAAAAGGACATAGATCTTATAAACGTATCAGGTATTTTGCACTCTTGTCAAGTAGATATTTTAAAATTCACCACAAAAGTAAAGAAAACTCAGCTATTTAAAATATATTATAATCCAACTAAAGAAAAATAACAGATGACAATTTATACAGTCTTCTTAATAAGTACGTAATTCATGTTTGTAAGCTAATAAAGGTTAGCTACAAATGAATGCAAAATCTATTTTAAGTTGTTCAGCAATTAGGCCAAACATTTGGCCAAAGAACTTTAGCTTCAGTGGATGAAAATTATTCTACAGATCCTTGGAGATGGCTTTGTGAAACCTGATAAACAATTAAATACTGTGCTCACTTACAGCTGTGGAACAAGGAATATTCACACTATAGCAAACTTCTGTATCAGCCTGAGAATCTCCCAAGAGCCCTTGGGAGACTGATAAAGGGAATTGTCAAAGAACACTGAAAGCTCTCACTATTTTTACATCTGGGAAGAGAAAACTGAGGCAACAATTCTAACTTATAGCAATTAAGTGGCTGACTGAGAGTCACTCTTGAAAGCTACCCATTCCCACATAAAAAACAGCCACCCTGATTTTGTTAGGCTGGAGCAACATATAGTGTGATGGATAAATAATAGGAAATAACAGACCACTTGAAGAATTACTAATACAATCACATTGTATTCTAAATAAAAATAATTTAGAATATGAGGTTCTCAATGAATATAATTAGAAAGAGAAAACAAAACCATCTAAATGGCAAATTGTATCATAAAACTATTTTAAAAATGCTTTCTGCTAAATTTTCAATGTAAAAGAATATTATGATTTGTAAATGTTTTCTGTTACAATCTTTAACCTCATTGAAAATAATTTGGTATTCCTTACCACAATTTTTTGAATTGTTTTTATTTGAACTTTTCTTTTTTACTTCTATTTTTGCCTTTGAACACTTTGTTCAATGAGACTAGACTTTTGTCCATGAAGGGGATTATACATTCCTGGGAGATATATTATACACACAGATAAGTATAAAAATCTAATAAAAACATAGCCCATTGTTCTAAAAATTAAGTTTATGGTCTATTAGCATTTATAATCAACTTTTGAAGCAATATAATTGTGCTGGGCTAGTTTTGAGGACCTACCCCTTTTTTTAACAGATGCAAATATAAAGTCTTAGTCAGATGATACCTCCAAAATGTACACATTTGTGTTCTGTTACAGCAAGTACCCCAAAGAATGCCATCATACGGTCTGTGATGGATGCATTTCTACAGACTTTTGAGGCTACATTATTTCTAATTCTGATAACTGTATCAATGCAAAAATGTAGCTAGCCCTGCAAAAAAAAATCAGTCAGTGGGAAAAAAAATTAAGAAATTAAGTAATATAATTCTCAAATACTCCTGATTAGGAATTTCAATAACTTCCAGTTCTCATTTAGCTTTTGAACTAAAAGAGGACTTTTCACAGGTTCGATGAGATTCAATAAACACAAGAGCTGGACTGGTTTTGCCGCTGTATGTTCTGTCACTGACATTTTATATGAATAGATGAGTTATAAAGAAAACAGAATTTAAGTCTAACTAACTGTAAATACTTGTTTCACAACTGTTACATTGTAAACATGCTGTTATGGTGCCACATCTTCTGTCCTGTTCATTTCTCTATGAGAAATGAAAAAGGGGGATGAAATTACAATGTTCTCAGTTGGTTTTGTTCGTTTTGTATCATACATGGATTTGAATCAATTTTAAATACTTTGACATTAATATCTTTCATTAAGTACCCATGATCCTAAACACTATTAGATTATTTCCATTTACTAATACATTTTGTTAACTGCAACTCAGTTCTATCAGACAGAAAGAAGGAATTGCAAGTAAAACCTTTGTGCTCCTTTATCTGACTGCTGCTTTCAATAGCCTCTTAAAGTGCAATGCTGCTAAACATTTTCATTTAATAAAACTGCATTTTACTGTTTGCATTTTCTGGTTGCATATTCTATATATCCATGACTTTTCTTTAGTGTGATCCTAAATATATTTTGGAAACTGTTGTACAACAATCATATTCAAAAACAAAGCCAAGTTGGAGAACTGGAAAAGATTTCTATAAAAGTTGAAGTATTAATAACCTGTGCTATCTTAACATTGCAAGTTCAAGTCTCTAAAGAAAAGACCAATTCAGGTTGTAGAAACCTATTTGTTAGAAACAAAAGCTTTTTATTCCATATAGATGGAATTTCAAATGCTCTCTCAGCACTCTTTCCAAAAAGTGCCACAGGCCATCAGAACAAGGTGATGGACTGCAGCAGTTAATGTTCTTGACCCACAAGAGTAAAAGGATTAAAGGAAAGAACCCTCAGCACATGATATTATTTGTTATCAAAGTCTCTATATCTGAGGCTTAGGAGTAGACTGTAATAAATATGCAGAATACAAATAAATGAATTTTCATGCAGTCAGAAGTCTTTATCATTCCTGACCAACCACTACACAATTTAAGGTATCTGAAATTGACATTTTAGGGTATCTGAAAGGTCATCAGAGATTTTATTTCCAGATCTTATCCCTTTAAATTCCACAAACTGAGGAAATTATCCTGGCCAACAACAAAAAAAGTAGTACTCCAGAAAGAAACAAACATGGGCAGAATGATTTCAAATTTACCCATTTCTGGGTTTTACTTATTTATGATGACGTTGCATTATCTTTAAATTATACAGCAGTGCAATTTTTGATGTACAGATATGCTTTAAAGATGAAATACATTCAGAAGAATGTCTTCAATCTGATGCATGTTCAAGACTTTATTTCAGTTAAAAGAAGCATTAAAAATTGTGTTTTCTAAGCAAGACACTAGCAATAAAATAATATGTTTGGAAGTACCTCCATTAGTATGTGACAGAAATGGAGAAGCTAGAGATTAGCACTAAAGCAAAGCAATTAAGATAAGTATACATAAAATGTTTTAAAAGAAAAATGTAAACAGTGTAAAATCTAAAGAACAATATGAAAGGCCATGATAATATTCATCCCTCCCATCTCTTCTAAGCCTTCTGCTTGCCTGGAGGCAGCAAAATAATGTGTATGGCTCAAGTAATATATACAAAATTCATGGGAAAATATAATATGCTTGCACCAGTTAAAAAATAACAGAGTGGCAAAAGTAAAAATGCAGAGATTAACAATACTGGTGTTGTCAGTTTTACTCATTGCTAGCTTTGGTGTGCATTGTAGCTCTGTGTGTTTTGTCTGCCTATCATGTACAGGAATTCAAGCCTATTGGTACAGCTCACAACAGAAGGGCCCAGCCTTTTGTTGCAGCAGCAAATATTGATGACAAAAGACAGGTAGTGAGCTCCTCCTATAATTCTCCAATTGGGCTCTATTCATCTGGCAATATTCAAGATGCACTTCATGGACAACTGAGGGGTCTCATTCCTTACTCATCGCAAAAGTGAGTATTAGTATTTACTTATAATACATGGTTCTTTGTGGTATATCATTATCTGTTCTGTTTTCAACTTAAAAGTCCAGCTCTTGCTGTTTTTTCTGAGAATCAGGAGATTATTCATTATCCAAAAAAAAATGGTGATCAATGAAACTATTTTTTCCAACACAGAGAACTATCCATTCAGCTTTCTAGTAGCAGTGCTGCAGGTAGCTAAATTTGCCCTCTATGTTGGGCTGCAACACTACCCTCCAACCTTCTCTCTTGTAACTGCACTTTACTCTGAATATTTCTGAACACTAGTGATTGTATTTTGAGTACCAGGAATGAACAAACTAAACATGGTTACTTCATGGTTAAAATTTATAAACTTTGTCAGCTATTTTTTAACTAGAAATGCACATTTGCAGGCCAAAGAAAGCTATTTTAACTCTTTTTTCTTTACAGGATATCAACTACTTTGAACACAAGCATAATATTCGGCCCAAACCTTTCATAATCTCAGGCCGAAGCAGGTTATAAACTTTGAGTGCTGTGCTGGATTTGATGCATGGTGTTATTTTTTTTAATGGATGGATACTTACCACTGATATTAATTAAGCATTCTGATGCATTTGAAATTTACTTAGAGTACTAGACAGCTTAATGCTGATATTTAAAACAAACAAACAAAATGAATTAAATGGCTGACTTGCAGATCTCAGGCTTGAAATTCAGATTTCTGTTCCCAAAAGAAAGCAGATCTACACTCCCATCTCAGTTACACCGATCAGTCTGAAGTAACTGTAGCCGTGATTCAGTTTACAGCATAGCACCAGATATTGCACACTTACAGATCTTTGGTGAACTACTTCTGTCCAAATGCAAATGTAATTCATTAACTTGCTAAATAAAAGATAGCTACATATTACAGATATATATACCTATACATATACATACACATATACATAAAAGATACCTTACATATAAATAAAAGATAGCTAAAGATAAATAGTTATAACCTAGGCCATTCAGAGATTTCAAATTTGCATTTCAGCAGACTTCTTTCCAGAGGGCAACCTACTGCTGAGCTAAAAATAGGAAAATTGATGCCACAGACATGTAAAACTCCAATGCAGAAAATCTTATATATTTACATCCATCATTTTAGTGTAATAATCCTCTGTCTTAACTAGTGATTAAATTCCTCACTACTGTTTACATTATTAGAGGTGAAAAAACCAATGTAAACGGTGTGGCTAAAAACACAAGGAAGTTCAAAGGGGCCTGAGGGATGAAATATATTGTGATGTGATCCTTTATCCTTTCTAGCAGTAGCAATTTTTACTAGTGGAATTAGTGTTTTACATTTAATTCTGAAAATCAAAAATGCCTGTAATTTAATTATACAAATTTAAGTCTGACAAACTAGAGCAGAAAAACAGGATGATAAATTATTCCAGTGTACAAAGGACAATCTCATATCAATCATCAGTTTTGAGAGATGCCTTAAATTTGTCAATTACCTGACTGTAGAAGATGGTCCCATCCGGCAAACAAGAACTATCAATGTCAACTATCAACACCACCACATGGGAGAAAAGCTGCTCAAGGACAAAACAGTCCTTAGCAAGCATCCATGGCCTCTAACCACAGACAGCACTTACATACTGTATCAAAACAGGCTTTGGGACCACTAAGTAACATTTTACAAGTGCCTACTGGACCTATGAAGATTCAAATGAGTTTATCAAGAGCCCAACCTCACAATTCATAAATGAAAATTACACAGTGTTTTCCACGAAAATGTTGAAGTAAATGGCCATTTACCAGCATATAAGATGAGGAAAATAAACTGCAGAAATTATCCCAACAGCAATGCAACAAGTTTAAGAATTTCAGTTGGGCAAGGTCTATCAGGAGATCTAGCACTGGGGAGCTCTGCATTTGCAAACTGCAGAATCTGTGACACAAGGTGTTACATCTACAAAACCTTGGTTGTCACACTGCTTGTCTGCTACTTTTCCATCAGTTTGACTTAATCCACTGCTAAACACAGCAAAAAAACAAACCGCCACCTTGGATCTAAATATCCCTTTAGGACAGACAGCTGAGGCTAAAGAGAACTTTGAATAAAAGAAAACCTGATTGCGAACTGTGGGTTTGAGCTAATGGATTGGACATTGGCCAAAATTTTGGACTTCACGCTGGTGAAACTAACCAGAAATTGTATTTAATATATATTTTATTTTTTTTTACCTATTATTTATTCTGTTTTAATATTACTTTTGCTTCACCTAGTGAGAGCAAGAGTTGTGCTTTTTCTAGTTTTTCCTGCTGCTTTCCATTTACTAACACTATTAGCACTGACAAAACTTAGTCTACTGCAAGACTAAATGTGGTATTGATTCTTCTAAAAGAAAATACTGTAAATACATATAATGCCCTGTGTGAAATTTTTTGCTAGCTCATGCTCAGTGATGATGCACAACTATATTTGCATTAAGGCTTGCCTGCCATTTCTGGAATGCTTTTGTTTGGCATGTCTTTGATGAGAAACTATATACTTCCCTTTAAAATTCTGAGAAAGTGGTCCTGCACAAAATCCCCTCTGAATCAGTGGGAAAATTTGGGGTTTTCTATTCCGCCTAAGAGTAGCTACTGGGCAGAGTTCTGTACTATCAAACTGGGAAATAGAGCATTGTCCCAGGTTTACACAGTCAGGAAAGGACTAACCACAACTCTGATATCAGGTTGGAGGACAGAGATGAAGCATTTATTGTCCTACAACTCAGAATATCACATAAATAGCAGCCAATGACTGCAGAAAGATTGGTTATGTGCTGTTACCCAGCAACAGCAAAGAAATATCCCATAACAAGGTACTATGGAGAGAAGATTGAAGCATTCAAAATAGTGATCCCGAAAAAGACTTCAGGCCTGAATGTTCACATTCTTTTGCTAATTGTTTTCCAGATATATTGGTGTACAGTAACTTCAGTAATGTCAAGGAACACTAATATTTCTAAAAAGTGTACATCTTATTTTTTGTCTATAAATTATACGTAAAATTACTTCAAAAGCAGTAAAAGCAATTCTCTGAATATGTACCCATTGTTCTTGTGAAGGACCACTTTACATTCTAATGGAAACACTGTAATTTAGAAAAGCAAAAGTAAGCCTGGATGTTTTATTACCTTTTTTCTTTGTAATGATTAACTAGTTTTAAAAGATTAATAAATATCTTACTATAGAATTTAAGGAAATCTATGTAGGCTCACATTCATTATTTTACACTACTTCACCATAGTCGTTTCAACAGTGGAGTGAGATGGTTGTGAGCTATAGAACTGGAATGATGTCTCTAGGATTCCAGTGCTGCAGGTATTTATTCTGTCTCTGACATGGGCAACCCACAAAACTTTTTCTTCTACCCTTTTTATAGATATTAAGAATTACTCACTTAGAACAAAGAATTTTAGGGAGGGTTAATTAATCCTCAATAAATCTTAGCATTAAAAATGTAAAATAATGTTTTATTCTGAATTATTCCATCTATCAATGGATTTTTGTTGTCTTTAAAGAAAATACATGACAGAATTTTAAGGACTGCTTTATAGCTGGCATTGATACTTTTTATGGGAAATCTATTTTCAATGACTACACATACTTTTGCTTTTCTCTACTTTCTGTACTTTCGCTTTGCTGAGCCTGTTCTGTTTATGCCTTTCAGCCCCGTTAACATCACCATATCCCTGTCCTTTTGTCTTTGTTCTCTATAATCCAATGCACACTGCACACTTTTCTGCACTCTGGCCATTAATCCAGTGGATGCAGCACTC
The DNA here is from genome assembly GCA_013400915.1 of Pardalotus punctatus. NCBI lineage: Eukaryota > Metazoa > Chordata > Aves > Passeriformes > Pardalotidae > Pardalotus > Pardalotus punctatus. The sequence continues at coordinate 305,930 of VZTX01000345.1, forward strand.
CTTCGGGGCTGGACTGTGGCAGTGGACGCAGCACCCCCTCTTCAATTAGCACGGTCAGTTCCATCTGCCCCACGGAGCTGAAAGCAGTGTCTAAGATGGCCCCTAATGTTCCCCTGGAAATGGAGCTTCCTGGTGTCAAGATTGTACATGCTCAGTTTAACACACCTATGCAGTTGTACTCAGATGACAATATAATGGAAACACTGCAAGGCCAAGTTTCTACAGCTCTGGGGGAAACACCTGTCATAAGGTAATTAGAGCAGTATCTATAATATTTATGAATACACAGATTTAAAATATATCAAAAGTCATGGGCTTTAATAATATCACAATGTTTCTATGAGAAAGGGGGAAAGAGTCATAAAGCAATGAAGCAATTTTAAACCATTCAGTATTTTCACTAAAATACTAGTAATTTCTGGGGTTTAACCCAAAGTATTAAAGGAGTCCTTCAGACCTTGCAAATAAATATTTTATAGGTAATAACCTTAGAATTGTGGCTAATAAATAAAAACTTTTGACATTACCTGGACTATCAGCTGACTAACTACTCCAAATCAAGATTCTGGTACCTCCAAAATTCAAAACTGTTTATTCTTATTATAATTATTTCCATAATAATAATTTAATAATTTCCTCTTATTAATAATTCATAAAATGATAATAAATGAAATTTGTTTCAACTGTTGAAATTCAGGTTAGGAAGATTAGGAAATTTTATAGATAGTTATAGTGTTCTAGATACCCAACTCCCATTCTAGACAAATCATTCAGTACATCTAGCTCTCGAACAAAAAGAGACAGAATTTACTGTACGCCTACAAATTCATGTCTGACTTATGAATTTTATCCATTGCATGACTAAAAGCAGGTAGGAGCCTTATGTATATGGATAAAAATTATGATTATGCAATTAAAATTTTTAAAGCCCTATTGTTCTTTTTTTGAGACAATTCACCATCCAAGTTGCTTTATCTTTACTTTTGCATAATAGTAACTTATTTTTCTGTTTTACAACAATACTTAAGTTAATAACTCATAATATGTATGGTGTAAACTAAAGCTAATTACTAATATTTTAAATAAGCAATAATCACCGGCACCAATGAGCCTTCTTCAGCACCTTGCAGAATTTGGCTGCTACTAACAAAAAACCCCATATTTATATAAAAGTATTTACGTTCAACCTAACTGATGAAAAGAAAACTGTAGTTCATGAAATCTTTGCAGAATGAAGTTACTCTAGTGCTTGAATATTTATGCTCAATCAGAACAATTAGAGAACAATAAAAGAAAAATTTATTTCATTATTCTGAAATAATGGATTAACCCAAAGTAATCAGATTTCACACTGCCCATGACATCGCCAGTTTGAGAACCTACTCCGTACACAGGTTTGAAATGTCTCTTGCTGTGGGATTGGTTTCCACTATGTACACATTTAGAAATGTAAGATCACACATCTGTGTCTTGTTTTTTTTGCCTTCTTATGTAATTGCATTATCACTTGTTATATATTTAGAAATATTTTAGCAAAGAGGAGAGAATTCAGGGGTTTAATTAACCATTGCCAAGAACTGTAAAAACTAAGCTACTTCTATTTGTTAGAAGCTTCTGACAATACAAGAAACTGGTAGCTTTTTCACCAGCTTAAAGATGGCTCAAAGAAGTCTACTGATTGATGAAGATCAAAAAATTGACATAAGCAGTAGGGGTCACTGTCCAGCTGCTGTTGCTCTTACTGCGCCATTTGGCAGCTTGGATGCTACCCTGGGAAACAAACCAAACCATTTAAAGCAAAACCCACTCTAATTCTTTTTGGACAACAGGAAGCCAGTTGCAACAGAAAATTTAAACTGGACATTTGTGTGTGTAGCTGTAAGACAACAGCCTTCATCAAGGAAATTTGGATGTTTCTAATTACCCCCCAGTAGCTGTTTGAAATTTACAGATGCAACACATTCAGTCCAATTCCTGTCAGTGCATATAGTCCTCTACTCTTCCTCTCAACTACTTAGGATGTCATTTATCATGAACAATTCAAAATATTTAGCCCAATTTAAAATACCATTAAATATTCTCAGTAAAATCTTTGTCTCACAGGGTATTCAAGATTCAAACGTCAGCTGCTATTCGGACAATAAATTATATTTTTAGCATAAAATTGTCATTACAAAAGAAAGCTGTGTCTCATTTTTATTAAGAACTAGAACTTCCATTTGATACTATTCACCTTACAATGTTTCCTATTATGCAATATATATCTAACTCCTTTTTGTCATCTCCTTAAGTTAAATAAATAACAATTATCTTAGCCAAATAATCACTATATTACATAGTGATTGAGGCTACTTAGAAGTCACATTCTCCCAAAAGATTTGTCTGATTAGGTTTTGGCTGACTTTATGTAAAGGCATAAGCTGCGATTTCAACAACATTCTTGAGGGCAGCTGCTGCAAAAAATGGAGCTGCTGGATACCATACCAATGAGCACCTGGTAATACAGCAGACAATTACAGGAATGAAACTACTTTGAGATTAAATGGCCCATTCTCAGATGTCAGTAGAGCCAGAACAGTAATTATGGAAAAACTTTAATAAGTTTCTAGATTAATTTTTGTAACAATTGCACTGATTTAATCTTTTTCAGCCTGTTTTAGACCAAAAGGAGGCTATATAAAGCAATGCTACCTGGAAGAAAGAGTTTTTCAATAGTTGTAGGAACACATGGTCCTAATGTTTGTTTCCTAAATCATACTCTATGCCTGGTAGACCTATTGCTTTAAAGTTATGTTTGATAAACTGTTTTACCTGCTCTTCCTCCCTTTAATACAGTGACCCATCTCCCAACTCAGTGTCTCAGTCTGATGTGTACAAGATGCTGCATGCAAACCAGGAGGAGCCCAGTCAGCCGCGCCAGTCTGGCTCCTTTAAGGTGCTCCAGAATTTAGTCTCCGAGGAAGGTGGTTAATAACAACATATTCTACCTGTTCAAATAATTTTAAAATGTTTGTGGGTGGGGGGAATCTGAGAATAAAGTAAGAGAGATTAGAGATACAAGAATTTCTGAAAGTCCAAATCATTCTGTACCTTATAGCTACCACACCAGTATCCTGCCATTTCCCCTCCTTGCTTGTATAGCAAGCAATCTCCTCTCTGAATACAATGCAGGTGCTCATCACATTTTTCAGAACCTCTTCTCAGATTTTAAGATCTTTAAAATGCAAAGTTGACTTCAATGGAATGATAAAAAGTTTTATCTGAGAGAATTTTTGGGACAAGCTGCTTATACTCATGACACTAAGAAAGAAAACATTCTCTTCCACATCCAGGAAAAGAGGAATTTAAACCAACTCTTGAAATCTCCTTGAAACTCATTTCCTCTTCCTTCTAAATTAAAACTGAAGAGGATGATATAATTTAGAGTCATATTTCCTTCAAATGAAGAAGTTTTGAAAATGAAATTATTAAAGTCCACAAGTTTGTTATATTTGCAGTAAGCATAAAGATTAAATACAACCAAAATTAACCTAAAGGAGAGTTATTTAAAATTTTAATGTTTATATGTCAATATTTACTAGAGAAGGAATAAATACATCTCATTGTCTACATATATATCATTGTGGGATTTTACTTAGCATTTTCTTGTATTTTGCTATCACTTTGAATTCATATCATGTTATTAATCTTTCCAAATTTGTTGTACGGTTAGTTATATAAATAAGAAGCTTTCTGAAAATAGGTCTTGATTATGTTACGTTTCTATGTTAAAGCTTAATCCTCCTCCCTCTCTGCTATATCCAATACCTACTATCAGAGAATTAGGTGATCTCCATGAGACAGAGAGCACTGTATAAATAATCTTCTTTGTACTTGCTTTTTGGCTACAGCTACAAAATATTTTTCCTGATCCAGAGAGGAGGAATCTGACCTACTAAACTGTTATGGTGAAACTGCATTGTTTATTGATATAAGTGAAAGCCTGTAAATAGTGTATGTACAGTACAGAAAGTATAGAAAAGTGCAGGAAAGTACTTAACTGCATTAGATGCTTTTATATTAGTCCATACATAACAGGATTGTTTTGTTTCTCAGATGGGCGCCCTGTGGGAACAAGAAGTGTGAAAGCACCTGTGACAAAGACACCTACTGCCATGCCTGGTGTCCAGAAAGTGCCATTTTGTGACAAATGCGGGAATGGGATTCTGTAAGTTGTTTCTTTTTAGTTTTAGAAATCCCTAACTCAAGCACACGTCATCCTCAAACACCAGTGCAAACTACAGAAGTGTGTTCCCATAATGCTTCTAGAGAACAAAGATAAAAAAATACATTGTTCTAAATCTCAAATTATGAACCTGTATTTTCAACAATTTTGATACAGATTATATAAGTTTTGACAAAGTACCATTGAGACTTTGATTGGGATTTCTCAGGACCTTTTGCAAGTCAACTATTAACACATACGTAATGAAACCAGCATTGATCTGTGCTGTGCTGTCTCAGGCTGTGAATTCTCAAAAATTTCTTGTTAATGCAAAGAATCCTTCTGCCAAACAAGTGGGATTATTCAGAAAGCTTTGTAGATATATTTTAAATCTATCAGATTTCTACCTGACTGACATCACTAACTTCAGCAAATAACACAGATAATGATAAACTGAGAGAACACAGACACAAAGAAAAAGCAATGTGGTTTTGAAACTCATTTTGTCATCCTTTTGATAGGTTAGGCTGTACTTACTGTCTTGTAACCAAACTAACAGGTTTATTCAAACTCTTCATTTTCCAGTGCTCATGAACGATGTGATCAACTCTACAGCATTTTATGTCACCTACTCAAACTCAGCATCCAAGCTTAAATTATGTAGTAGTTTCTAAAACCACAAGATTAACAACTATAAAGACTTAAAATACCTAGAATATACTTTGTGTCATAGAATCACAGAATGATTTGAGTTGGAAGGGACCTTAAAGATTATCTAGTTCAATCTCCTGTCATGGGCAGGGACACCTTCTAGTAGACTAGGTTGCTGCAATTTCTTTTCTCATTTTAAATTCATATGAATTAATTAGCTGTATTTCTTTCCATTGTTTCCATATAGAGGGACAGTGGTGAAGGCACGTGATAAATACCGACATCCAGAATGCTTTGTGTGCTCTGACTGCGATCTCAACCTGAAACAAAAAGGCTACTTCTTTGTGGAGGGCCAACTGTACTGTGAAGCTCACGCACGCGCTCGCATGAGGCCACCAGAGGGATATGAAACAGTTACGGTTTACCCAAAATGCTAGTCTTAGGTTAACACATAAATATATGCATGCACACAAAAAGCCTTTACCAGCTTAGAACTGCAGTACAAGTGCCTGGACTTCTGCCTAAATCCGAAGTAGCAACTTTTAAACCTTTTCTTGTGGGGTTCTGAGAGAGGTGGAAGTCCTTATAAGCCAGCAATAGCATATTATACCAGCAAAATTCTGCTAAAATATTGTTTTTGAAATTGTCAGTATAACTCAAGGAAGTACAAACTAAAACAGCTCTCCTGGAATACAAAAGGCAAAACAGCTGAGGTATTACATGGATGCTACAGCATATACATGAGTGTTGTAATCAAGACATTATTTTTAACATAAATTAAGTATCTGTGCAATCACCAACACCACCAAAGTCTTACAGGCTGGGCCACTACAAATGTAGAAACTTGACAGATCATTACAAAAGCAGCTATTTTACATGGATAGCACAAACCAAGCAGTTGTTCATGTGTGCTATTATTCACCTAGCATTAATGTACGCCCCAAATATGTTTTGCTTACTTTGCTCTGAATTTGGGGTTATATTGCCTTAATTTTCTGATGCAGCAACTGTGATAAAGAATAAATGTCAAGTCACACAATAAAATGGCTAGTATAATAAAGACTGGTTAGTATGAAGCAAAACAAAAGTTCTATGTTGTCTTAATGATTTGCAATGACATCAACTTTCACATCACTTTGCAGAAAATTGTTCTGAGGCATGTACACACATAAATTGTTTTTTGGAAAAAGAACCTCATACACTAAGAGGAATTTATTGCGAATTGAGAATGAAAGCAAATTTTAAAACCTTTCTGCAGGAAATTGTACTGGATTTTTGTATCTCCATCTTTCAATTTTCATAATAGAAACAATGGGAAAATACCATCACAATATCTTTATTGCTGGTAAATTAAAGCTTGGACAACTTTAAAAATAAATATTAATTAAAATATGCAAAGGGAAGATCTTTTATTAAAAAGCCTGGTGAAGTCCTAAGGAATAAAAAACAGAAAAAGCTGAAAGAATATGGTTTTGTAATCAATTTCTGAAAGTCGTCAAGGGCTACTTTGCTTTCAGGTAGGTGCCAGCTACATAAACACACCTAATGGGTCAACAAAACTTAGAATTTTCAGAAAATATCAATACAAGTCCTAAAATCTTTATTGAGGTATTTTGAACCCACTTTAAAGTAGAAAAACCTACAAAATTTTATGTCAAGTCCACAAGACTAGCAAAAAAATAAAGACCCAGTGACAAACAATCTTATATACTTTTCCCCTTCAATAATGTAAGAAGCATATAATGCAAGAAGAAATATGGAATCAAAATAAAAAATTATAGATACTTCAAATTTATTTTAAAAATGCATGAGTCCCAAAGATTGAAAAATAATCTCCACATATTCAAAGACCTTTCAAAATGTCTTAAAGTATTTCAGAATTTAAAAGTTTTTTAAATGTGTGTGCCACTGCATTTATTACTTACATTTCTATATCAAAAGCAGAGATTAAAAAAAAATGTTGCACCCTTTTCAAGGTTAGTTCCTGAATGATTTTTGGGTACAAAACATAATTCTGCTCCTCAGGTATCTTGGATGCTATGTGTAGTATTAATATTTCTCCATTGATAAAGCCCATAAATCTGAAAATCCTTTGAAATTGAGAGTGGGCATAATGTCTATTTTTACAAACTTAAAATGTCATTGGTGTTTTAAAATGTTTGTTTAATGTTCATGTCTTTGTGGTGTAACTAAAGGCAAAAATAAAACTACTACATATGATAAATATTCTTTGTTTCTTTTCATTTGGTATGGAAAATGAGAAAGTGTGGGTGTCCATTGACTCGACAATAACGGAGGTTTGGATTTCAGTCTGACAGAGCAGTATGCTTCGGATTTATCAAAGCCCTGGCAAGAATGAAAGACAATTTTTCTATTAGGCATTTGAGTATACAACCTGGGCTTTCTAATACAGAATGAAACCCTGTGCTTTCAAAGTTAAATGCCCAAAACTGCTCTCTTTAACAGACCAAACATACCAATTGTAAATGTGGGGAAACTTGACTTGGAAATGCAGACACAAGAACTGTTAGGTTACACAGAAGTCACAAACATGACCTGATGCTGAAACTTTGGGGTAAGTTCAGCAGTATTGCATCACCATGTAGTGCTGTTTTGGGGGGTTTGAAGTTGGATTGGCTTTGATAGAATTAGAAGGTTAGCCTATCTAATTGCAAGTACTGACTATATGAAAACCTGTACACCAATATAACCTCAAGGAACCCATGATTTTCAGTTAATGAAGATTCTGAAATCCCTGATCCCGATAGAGGAGAAAAATAGAAAATCTCATCCCACAGTCACTTCAGTCTGGGAAAACTGAATATAGTTTTAAATGTGAAAGGAAGATACACTAATAATCTCTACGGCATCCTCAAGGCCAAATTCTTTATCTCAGTAGCGTGTCATTGGTTCCTAGCACACAAGGTGGCCAGCTAAAGATCTACCCACTTTCTCTTCTGGCTTCAGAATAGTGTAGCCAGTCAATCATGATAGTAGCTTAATGCTACTATGCCTCTCAGGTGTGTCTAGACTCTTACATATATTACAAGCCAAAGGCAGGCATGGCATTTATTTTTGGATGGAGAGAAAAGTAGAAATTATGACTTCATATGGTTTTATCTCAGCTCTTCAGATGCTGATCAACAGGTGTGAAAAGCTCTCCCCAGTTATACTACTGCTGCATAAATAGCAGGACTGTTCTGGGAGATTTTAAAAACTTATATGAAACTGTAATACTCCAAATGAGGAAGCCAAGAATTGCTTCCAAAAATACATAGATTAATTTATACGGTACTTTTGAATCAATTCTTCCAAGACAAATGCTTTTGATGTTTTAAGTAATGCAGTGTTGCCAGCAATCTGAAATCTAAAAACTAACTCTAAAGTAATTAGATAAAACTGTGTTGTTTCCATCAACTAAATAGCTTTTTTCATTTTCTCAACTACATTTCATCACCTAAAAAATTAGACTAGCACTTTTGTTCAGATCAGAAGTGAGCTGTTGAAAGTAAACTCCCCCCACCATTCCCACTGACTGCATTTTGGTTCACATCACACAACATCTTCAGAGTGCACAAAGTAGTTTCCTTTAGGATTGAAATTCAACTAGAAGTTGTTCTCTGGGAGCACTGCTAATGCACACCAACCACTTACGGGAACTCAATCCACAGAATCAAACTAGAGTTGAATAGACCATCCCTGAAACATGTGTTAAGACAGATGCCAGGTTCTCAATACCAACTGATCTGCTTCTACTGCATCTAGCTGCCTTCTAAAGCACACACAGCTCTAAGAATTGCTTGCAAGTTTCATAGAGAAAAGGTTTCTTAGAAGAAATTAAATTACTGCCTGCTTATCCAGTCTCAGAATTTGGACCCAATTTCAGACGTTTCAAAGCTCAGAGTTGTTTCATCAAGACTTCTGGTTCAAATTTCTATAAACCATATCAAAGACAGTAACTGTGCAGCTGGGTATAGATCCGACTTGCTTGTAAAACATATGCACTTGATTTAAACTCCATTTTAGGGGACTTTTTCATAAGGACAAGATCATTATTTCTCTAGTGGGTTAATACATTTATCAATAAAATGGTGGGAAACAAAACATGTTTGTTGGCATGTATCCAGCAAAGTTTATCTCTGAAGGCAACCACACTCTGCAGATTTGCCCATTTCTGTCTCTTTTTTTTCCTACTGTCATTCAAGCAAATCATTCAGATAGCTTCTTTTGAAATTGTTAACAAGAAATTTCCACATGCAGATTATTCTTTTTTCCTAAGTGCACTAACTTTTGAAATAAAAAGCAAGCCTTCAGTTTATGGTCAGTGCCACCAACTAAAATCTTTGCCTACACAGCATGTGCTGGATAAATAATGTTATCTACACAATGTCATCTACACAATGTCTGAGTTCACAAAGAGTTTTGTTTCTATATATGGTAAAGCACACATTTGTTTTAGCATTTTCAGTGAGTGTTTTTAGTTACATGCACCCTACCTAATCCTCCCTCTCTGCACACCAGGGCATGATCCAAAGACCAGTAAAGCTTTTAGGAGAGTCTTGAAAGATTGTATATTATATTACTATGAAAAAAATTCTCTCTTTGGCACAGGCAAGGACAGTTGTCCAAAATAAAACTTTAAAGGAATACTGTTTTATACAGGGCTGACAAAATTACAGCTGTGTTGGAGTGACAAATCACAAAATGCAGAAACTGTAGAATAGTTAAAGATCATTTTTACTCAGAAAACAAAATATTCACTAAATACCGACAGGATTCTGAGAGGAAAAATCTCTTGCAAGCTTTTCACGATTTTTCTTTTCATGTTATTGTTCAAAAACAGATTTACACAGATGACTCATTCTCTGTTTAATGATTTTTTTAAAAAAATTAGTATATTCTTGATTTAAGATGTTTTTAATTATCTTGTAAAAACAGGAGTTTATAAAAGGTTAAACATTAATTAGACCAGATATACCAAGGAGATTTGACTGGAACAATATGTTCAATGGCAACCAAAGGAAAAAAGAAAAGGAGATAAACAACTGTTAATACATGCAGCCATAATTGTTTCTGCACATTCAGACCAAAACCTGAAGTTTCTGTATAGCAAAATGAGTGATATTCATATTTTATGCAAAACTTGTAGGGTGTCAGTAGCAACACTTTACACTCCTGGCACAAAGCACAGAAATATCCCATTTATTTGCATAGAGAAAGGAATTCGAGTTTCCCAGCACCAGTTTTGCAGGGTAATTACAAGGTGCTCACAGGCTGTGCAAATACAGAAAGCATAGTTATAGGTAGTTTTCTGTGAGGAAGAGTAAATCCCAAAGAGAATCTATGATTGCAAAAATGACAATCAGTCTTTCACTCTACCTACAGGCAAAACATCCATTTCATATATTGACTATTCCATTTGTGTAGAACCCATTCAGTGCATGAATAATAAATTAATGCTATCTATTTAGTAATCATGTTTCTGAATGAAATTTCTCTAATTGGCAGTGTCACAAATAATTCCCACCACTGCTTTACTTTGTGCAGTCTGGACATCTAATATTTTTACTTCTATTTCTTGCACATTTAAGAAAGTTGGGAGTGGGATAAAACTGCCAAATATGAGACACTTAACTAAGACCCTTTTATTCTGGCTTTCTAGCATTTGCCAAGAATTGCATACCTATCTGCTGTTTTACTTTTGCAAATGCCCTCAATTTCATTTTCATTTCACTGTAAGAATATCCCTAGTTTCCAAATCATGGTTGCATTTACAGAGAGCTTCTGTTCACTGCTCCAGATCTCTTGCACCTCTTTAAGCAAACCAGTTCAAAACTATATGCAAGTAGGATGTAGGAGGTTAAAATTTTACTTGCTTCAAAATTAAATTCTTCCACTGTCTACCTTACCTCATCCTTCATGAAAAGTGTATATTACAAGATCACTCAGAAGCAGAGATGGTCCAACTGTATCAGCCACTGTAATGAGAATTAAAAATAATTGGTACCCCACAATTTCAAATTCAGACTAAGCAGACAAAGTAGGTACAGTATGGAAGGGAAAATAGCATGATGACTTTTAAACTTTTTTTCACACAAGGCTGGTGGACTGAAGTTGAAATAGAGAAGCTGTAAGAAATGCAAAGTGAGAAAAAATGCACAGGTAGTCATTCAGCACAAAGAAGGAACACACAGAGTGTGAAAACTAGTCATACACCAAGACACCAGCAAGATCTTTTATCAGCTGATCCAATTACTGGCTGGCTTACAACAATTTCTCTCTTCCCTAAGTAAAAATGAATTGGAAAAAGAGAAGCCAGGTAAGGATCCTGCACTGTATTAAAGGCACTAGTTCTTTAAACTTCTGCTTGAGTATCAATTAATGTATGACTACACAATCTCAGCAACTTCAGAAGATTCCTTAATCCTAATACTAGACTATAATTCTAAAAATGTTTAGTTGTTACTTCTCTGACTCATAATTCATCTAACCTTTTCCATTCTCACTCTGGTTTGTTATGAGATTCTTCTCTATGAGCACATGCCCCATCCAGCTCTGGTAATGGCCTTCCCTACATATTTCCTCTTCATTGCTTATTAACAACTGGCTTTTTTGAACCCAGAGCTACTCTTACCCTTGACAGAGTATGAAACTGTAGTCCTTCAGAAATTACGCACTGACACACAGTGCTGTTTATCCTTACAAGTCCACAGAAATGCCAACGAAGTAAGTTCCCTTATTAAGTGTAAAGTTTTAATGACCCTGTCATATTTTTCTTTGAAAAACACATTTAAACACAGATGGGGCTTCTGATGTCTGTTAGCAAAAACTGTAGCAGTTATTGTCCTGCTCTAGGCAGAAGGACTGACCCTAAAATATGCTTTACACTGGTAACATCTAGGCAAATAACAAGCTGTCAAATCAATCATGGCTCGAGTGTGGCATATAAGGAAAAACAGGCAAAACCTTTGAGGCCTTCAGAACACAGCATTGCACTGGATCTCACTGCTGTTTACCAAAAGGCTTTTCATGACAATTAAATTTCCTGGAAACAAGGCCTCCTCCTGAATGCTGAAAGGGTTCAAATTCATGTTCTCACCACAATACAAGAGATAATACAGTAATCTGAAAGTAGGACAATCTCTTTTTTCCCCAAATTCCAAGGTCAGACAAGAACGTTGTGTCTAACCTTACCTTATCAATAACAGAGGATGCTGGATACATGGTACAAACCAATTAGTAGAGCAGAACAATATGAATAGCTAGGCTCATGCAGATTCCTACACTAAAGTGGGCAAGTTAGCCAACAGTGGCGCTACCAGAATCCTCTTCTGAATTTCTATCTTAAATGACTCTGCCCTTGATACTTCAGACATCCCTGGAGAGGTCAATTTACATAAACTGACAGCAGCTCTGACTCATACATTGCCTGTCAAGCTAGAACCAAAACTGACATTTCCAAGTATTTAACGGATTTTGTCTCTATGATCACCCGGTCAGATACCAATGCCTCACATACTTATTCACTCCTATCATATTTCAATAAACCTGTCAAGCTTGCACCTGTTCCAAGGTTGGGGGAACACATCCACTCATACTCTCACAATAATCAACAAGTGACAGCTGTCCCTGTAGCTGATTCTAACATTTCTATCATAACAAGGCACATAAACAAATTTCATTAGCTGTTCATATTTAGCCCATATTTCCCTAAGAAGATTCACGAGGCTATAAAGACCCGAGTTACGCACACTCAAGACAGACTGGATTCTGATATTTCAAGTTATGAGAACAATGAACTGCTTCCAAATGTGTGTCTGTTCTTTTCTTTCTTTTTCCTTTTTTTTATTAAAACCAGTTAGCGAATAACTATTGCTCTTTTTGTGAAAGCTTTCTTTAGGGAACAGACAATCAATGTCAAGCACCAATTAAGGAAAACAGTAGTCATCCTTAGCACTTCTTGAACCTGCTTGTTGAAAGAGCAATGCCAGACATTTTTCTCAAGTTTTGCATTAGATGATGTTGAAGCCTTTTGTAAAATAAATCAGTATCTATGCAATATTTTAAGGGCAGAGAATGTATTCAGCATTTTTTAAAAATACCTATTCTGATTTTATTAAAACAATTAGCTTCTAATCATACCTGCTTATTGGAAACATCATAAAAAGAAAATTAAAGGAAAAAAAAGAAAGGAAAAGGACAATTTTCCTCAGATCTTTGAGAAAAAACAATTCACCTTCATCTTCAGAGCATGTCTCTTCCACCTTAAAATACTACCTTTTAAAAAGTAAGAAAGCCTTAACTCATAGACCTACCCAAAAAAAAAGACACTTTGAAATTGATCTTTCTCCTTTTTCAAGATCAGGTTTTACCTCCACATCCAATTCACTTATCCACAAAGCAGAAATTATTTTCTACTAAATGAACAAGCAATTACATACTTTCTTCCCATATCTTTTTTCTTTTTTTCACCAAAACCTTTAACATTAGGTTTCACACTAACCTGCTGCAGCTATTCCTAGCTTAAAAGTGATCCAGTCAGCAGCCCTCAGCTCTTAAGGCAAGCAGTGGAGAGTGAGATGAGTGCACCAGTATTACCAGATGAGCACAATGGCATCCATATGGTCCCATTCAGAAACTGATGTCAAAATCAACTTCTGGGGCACACAGGGGATCTCCACCACTTGTACACAAAGCCTGGGACTGTGCCACCAGAGTTCTGCTGAGAGATTTCTTCCTTGTTCCTGCCTTGGTAGCCAGAGAAGTCCTGGTCCAGCAAGCTCTCTGAAGAACCTGCACGTCCCAAGCCAGAAGAGAACAAAAGCAACTAGGAGGTCTTGAAAGTTCCTCTCAATATACTCTTCATCACACAAGGTGCTGGACATCATCTCTTCATGGATTTTACTGTCCCTGTTAGCTGGCCTTGTTAAGGTGGTTTTTGCTCTTGTACATACCAACTGGTCACAGCATTCTTTTCTTGACTTCCATTTAATGTATGCCTAGCTCTTCCTTACAATGCAAATGCTGGCATCTTATCATATCCTCCCTATAATTTTTTAATTTGATTTGTCCTTGCATATTCCAGGAGCTTTTTTTTCTTCTTTAATTTCTGATATATTACCAATAAACTTAATTTATGAAGCCTAGGAAATTCCAGATTAGCATCTTTGATGTGAACTTTAGGCTTATTCTACTTGACTTTTTCTCCATTTTTTACTCTCTGGTCACCATTGAAATATGAGGCTGAATTATTGCATCTATAATCTCTTCCAAGATTGCTCAACAGCCCAAAAATTTTTAAGAATGCTTCAAAAATTCTTTACAGTTTAAATCTGCTACAACTGTGATACCTTTTGGAAGAGGGCATTTTGAGGGTTGGGGTTTTTCCCTCAAGTACTGTATTATTCCTCAAAATTAGTAATACAATCTCATAACTAATTATTTTGTCTTTACTCAGATAACTGCATGCCACTAAACAAATCCTGTATTTCAGAATCCTTACTATGCCTTTCCTCATTTTACTTGTCAATACTTCCTGAATTTTGTTCACTTATTGTTAAATTTCAGGGAATTTCCTGATGCACACTTGCTCTAGTTCATCTACTCCTCTCCTTGGTTTTCAGTTTCTTTTCCATCCACATCTCTTGTGAATATTTTTGGGTGGTTTTTAATAAGAAGCATGTTTTAATGGAGCTGCAAATTAGATGAGTCTTTATGTTAACAACACATAACTATGCTATTGTGGGAAAGAGCTCAAGAGAGAAAGGACAGCTACATAAATCATCACTGACTGCTAACAGAGAACAAACTAAAACTGGCTAAACCAATTCTTCATTTTCAGACAATTAACTAACAGCCCCCTGTTTTCTGTGATTTCAGGCAGCATTTCACTTCCAGGAATGTCCTTCTGCATTGGGCAATTTTCCTGTACTTCTCATAAGAAATCCAAAAAGAATATTCTGTTATTTTTCATTGGTTTTCTTACTGGAGAAATACAGAGGGTCTCTCATGGGTCAGTATCTGCAAGTGTATTTACAGAAAATGAAGTGCACAATGTAGTTTATTTCTAAACAAAGCAACATACTGGTCTTGTTTCAGATAAACATGTACGTCTGAATTTTACCATTATCCTATTGTTTTCAAGCCAAGGCTTCCATTATGTTTTCAGGTCAAGACCTCCATACCCATTCTCTGTTTGTCTCACATTTGGGACTAAGCACTTTTCTCTATTTAGGAAGCTGTCTTATTTTCAAAGAGCTCATCTTGTTTATTTAAAGCAAACAGGAGGTGACAACTCCAGGCGGCTTTTCTTGCTGTCCCTCCTGGTCTTACTGGCTTTTCAAGAATCCAGGAAGATCACAACACAGATAAGCTAAGAACAGTCTCCACTGCACATGAACCCCATGATGGCACAAACAGGCAGCAGAATACCATGAAGAAATTTCCAAGTAAATGTTCTCTTTCTATAATTTAATTATTTAGAACCCTCATTTGGTCTGTAAACTGATAGTATACCACAGGATTAACTCTCTCCCTGACTGAGATTCACACACATACCTCTGGTAATACTAACTTGATGTGTATATCAATTCCTGCCATGTACAGTGGCAGACCTCACTGTTCTTAATGGTTGTATTTTCATTAATAAAGAAGATGCAATATTCTGAGAAATTTCCACATTTTGGCTGGCTTATATCACGAGTTGATAATTTAACATTTATTCAATTCATATGGTGAATTATTCTTGAATCATTCGTTCACCATTCTTGCTCTTGTACTCCTTGGAAACAATGCTTTCTGCTGTCTCCCAGACCTTTTATGGTATAGTATGGCTTTTTACAACTTGACAAACATTTTGTAAGTTATTTTTGACAAAACAGCCCAATATAAGAACAAAAAAAAATTCTACTTTGCTAGCATAGCTAATGGACAAGCTGAAATCCCTGACTGAAAGATCAAGACCAGTAAGTTAAAAAGCCATTCCTGAAACTTTAAGGTCAAATTTCTCCATTGACAACTCCCAGCAAAAGGTTCTAATTCTAGTGAACAGAAGAGCACTGAAGAAACACCTCTGGAGAAAACACTGCCACCAATCTTAGAATAAGATCCATAAAATTCTCCAAAACTGTAAGCAAGGGACAGATTTCAGTGACAGATTTTATGCTGCCTTAACTATGGATTGCATACATAAACCAACATTTGTTTTTCCCCTTGTGATGCCAGAAAAATTAAAAACAAAAATAAATTATTTCTCAGTTAGTAAGTAGCTAAATATAAGATTTATGTTTGTTGTTGTGTAATACTGCTGGCCTAATTCCAGACACTAAACTCTTCAGCTGTCCCTCAACAGGTGTAAAGCGGTTTCACTAACTTTGTACTTCTGCAAAAATATATTAGAACTATTCAGAGAGCCTGAAAACCTTGTGTATTACAGCTATGCCATTCTTAAGGACTGAGAGTCATGACCCCACCTTGACTCTCTCACCTACATAACTGCAAACTACCCATCCAAAATAATGCTTAAATGGACACTTATCAATGTCTCTGTCAGTCTGCAGAACTATGATCTTCCAATGCTATAAACACATATAAACTTTTAGCACCGAATGACAAGTCCCATGACTGAATATTAAAAAGCCCAAATTTCTTCAACGTCTCCCACCACTGAACTAGTCAACCAATTATATTACAAAAGCCTGGGACTCTGCCACTAGGGCTCTGCAGAGAGATTTCTTCCCTGTTCCTGCCTTGGTAGCCAGAGAAGTCCTAATCCAGCAAGCTCCCTGAAGAGCCTACATGTCCTAAGTCATTATATTACAATTTTTTCAAAATTTGAATGTGAAATTAAAAGTTTGTGTTTGAACTTGTTCTTTCACCAATACATCTCCCATATCTTTAGCTTTTATGCAGTATTTGGTTTAAAATATATAGCTAACTTCCACCATGGAGAAGCAGATTTCCCTGAGTTTCTCAAATTTTATTTAAGTATTTCTAAAATATTTTATGTTACTCATGGAGTATGCAAAATACTTAACTTCTACAGGCAAACTTGGAAGTCTGCATGTAAAGTGATTTCTCTAAATAATTAAAGAATAGTGTTTTGATTTTCTGTTTGAATTCAGAGACAAAATGAGAAAATAAATTTTTATAAGGGTTGTAGCTTAGTAAGATAAAAAAGCAGAAAATTACGTGTATATCTACTTATATACATGCACTGTGTACTACAAATCTCTTGTAGTATTGCACTGTTTGTAGTTCAGAGTTCCTTTTAAGTGCCATTGTCCAAAAGCTTCAGAGGCTTAAATTACCAAATGTTATGTCTGCCAGCAGAGAGAGCCAGTTTTATTCCATAAACATAGGGGAAAAACATTTTTGAAAAGGAACATTCCTGGTCTTATATTTATCAAGTCAGAAAAGAATAAAATACAATAATTTTTCAGTGAGATCAGTATAGCATAGTTTTGAAGGTCTCTGTGACCCATATACCCTTATAAAGTAATTTGAATTTCAGACAAGAGTAGGAATAAATTTTGAAAGCCAAGTCTTGTGGCATCACCTACACATTTTTTACCCTTTCTTAAATAATTCATTTCGTCATTTATTCAATTATTCTAGACAGTAATAAACAACTGTACTAATCAATTTGATGGCATATACAAAACAAGAACTCAGAGCAGCTTACTTTATCAAATTTAAAGTTATTATGCTTGTAACAGGTCTGCTTTTTGATCCAGGAGGATGATGTAAAATCAGTCATTCTTTATTATTTGTGACATCTTTAGATTTTTTAATTACAATTTAATTACACAGGGGTCAGCAGAATGCCTTGAGCAAGGATCAAATGTGCCTCCTTTCACACCACCTGACTGAAAAAAATAGCTCCTCCAAGTGCCAATTTACAATATAACTGAGTTAATTAAAATATTTTTCAGGCAGAAGCAAGAAATTATATTGAACAGCTGACTCCATCATATATTATGTGTATATATAAACATATATATATATATAAACCCCAAATATTCCTTACATTCCCAACAGAAACATTAAGGAAAATTTCAGTCATTATTTTGAGGAATTCTGAGTTTTAAGTTTTAAATGTTCTTTCATAAGTTTGGATTTTGAGGAAAGGATCTTAAAAATGTGACAGAAGAAGTAAAAACATAACACTAAAATGAGCTGCATTGTGACAAAAAATAAGGAAATTCTTATGTCAGTTGCAGTTTAGAGTGGTAAACTCCAAATCCAGTACGGGTGTAGGGATTGTTACAGACAGTAGATCTTGGGCATTATTGCCCATAAGCTTTCTGGCATACAGGACTGAATATAGCATTGGCTTTTCCTGAAACATTATGTCCACCAATACTGCAAGAGTGGTAAATTTTAGCTAAAAAACACGCAGGGATCTGATTAATTCTTTGCATTCTCCAAGTACAGCTAAACCTCAGTCTGCTGAGGCTGCATTCCTTAGAAGTGCAGCTGTAAGCAGTTTAATCAAAAATAAAGCAATTTTCCCCATAATAATTTACATAGCAGAGAGGAAAAGTGTGCAGCAGCTGAGGAAGTACATGTAATTTAAATGTTCAGGAAAAGCATTTATAGTGTTGAAGGACAGGCAGCCTGGAGCTCCCCATGGGAGCCCTGGGATCACCAGTACTGTCAGCCTGACAAGGTGCTGACCGTCTAGCAGCTAACTTATCTGAACAGATTTCCATTGGGAAAGATCTCAGGTGCTTCCTCTGTGAGGTCAACCACCCGACACAGTTATAAGTGCGCAAGCATTTCTGCTTTCTCTTTTGGAATAGTTACATTTTCCTTGCTCCCACCATCTTTCCTCAGATGAATCAATGTCAGTCAAATAAGTCAAGGGTAAAGGACATAACAAAAAGAAATTAGTGGTTAGCAGAGCATAGTACTAAACGACTAACAGAGCTCCAACGTGAAGAGCTTGAAAGTGACAGACTAAGGGGTGTTACTGTATTAGTTATCTGGAGTCACTGAATAGGTATTTATGCATCACAAACCAATTTAAAAGTGAAATTCCAGTTTAGTCTAAGGGGAATGGCATAAATTTAGCATCTCAGAAAAAAAAAAAAAAAAGCCTGTATCAAGATGAAATGTTCTGTGGAATGGAATATTATACATTTAGATTTTAAGAAATAATGACACTAATCAACTAATGAAGTATGTTCTTATGTATTCCTCATACTAACTCCAAGCTTTATTTCTTATGCCCTCTAACCCCTTCACTGACATTTATTCCCATCTTTTTCAACATTTTCCTCCTTTTTTTCCTTTTTTTTTCCCAGTAGAAACTATTCCACCTCCTTCTTTTCTCTGTTTTCATTTTCTGAAGTGAATGCTTAGCTTTGACCCTGAATTTGTCTCAACTGCAGGCATCTCAATTATTTCTTCTAATTTTTTTCTTACCCTAGACCTAAAATGTCCTCTGTCTGCCATTTTTCACTACATATGAGGAAAACATACAGGATAAATAAAATCTACAAGTTTTCTTAGAGTTATGAACTTACATGAGAAAAGGAACAAAGGGGTTTTTGTATAGCATCTAGGATAATGTGGTCCCATTCTTTTGACAACATAAAAGTATTACTGTGCTTTCAACTGCCACTGTTTAGTCATGATTGCATTTTTGCTTAAGATCTCCAAATAAAAAATGAAGGTCAAATCCTGAATGGTAGAACTCGTGTGGGATACTGCCAGATGTCTCAAAAAAAACTAAACCAAACCAAACAGTAGATTAACAATATCTTTTTTATACAAGATAGTCATTAATTTGTTTTCCTTCCTCCACTTTGTAAATAAATATTAGCGATTTCAAGCTAAAGGGAACATCATAGGGAGCAAAAAGTTCATGTAAACTGCAATAATCATGTATCACTAACATATAATAAAGATATTTTTGCCTTTACATTTATTCTCTCTACTTCACCAGGTTCATGCAGACATGGTTCACCTTTGGTAAGGTTTGCATAACTGTAAAAACAAAATTACTTAGGTGTTCAAAACTCAAGAAACATTTAATAAAATACTCTGCAAGAAGCAATATTGTGACGTTACCCATATCCAGTTCCTTTCTTTCCTGGATTAGTATAAAATTTCTTTCCAGGAGGAATGTATGTTTCATTGTGTTTCAGTTGTGGACAGAAGTACACATACAAGCCTCTTACTACTCCATAAATGCTGCCAAATACACATCTAAAATAAAAACCGAACATATTAAATAATGTTTGCAAATATTCCAGGCTTTCCATATCTAGTGTGCTAAAACATCAGGAAGTAGAAGGCCCAATAATATATAAAACTCAGGAGTTAAATATAAAAGCAATCAAATCCATTGCCCATGGATCCATTACTACAAAAACACCATGCACAGTGTTATGGACAAAAAATAAATAAGATGGTAGCAGAGATGAAGTTTTAGAATATCTCAATAATACATATTTGTTCAATAGAAGTTGTCTTGATTTTGTGCCAACAAGGTGAAGCACATATATTTCTGTGCTGAGTTTGGCTGGGGTAGAATTAATTTTCTTCCCAGTGGCTGGAATGGGGCTGTGTTTTGGATTTGTGCTGAACACAAGGTTGATAATAGAGAAATGCTTTTGTTATTGCTGGGCAGGGCTTACACAGAGCCAAGGCCTTTTCTGCTTTTCATTCTGCCACGCTGATGAGGAGACTGGGGGTACACAGGAGTTTGGGAAGAGACACAGCCAGGACAGGTGACCCCAGATGACTAAAGGGATATTCCAGACCATATGGCATCATGCTCAGTATATAAAGTGGGCAAAAGGAGGAAACTGGGGGATGTTTGGAGTGATCGTGTTTGTCTTCCCAAGTCACTGCTCCATGTGATGGGGCCCTGCTCTCCTGGAGATGGCTGAACACCTGCCTGCCCATGGGAAGCAATGAATGCATTCTTTGTTTTGCCTTGCTTACACAGCTTTCGCTTTCCCTAATCAACTGTCTTTATCTCAACCCATGAGTTTTCTGGCTTTTACCCTTTTGATTATCTCCCCAGTCCTGCTGGCGGGGGTGAAGGAGTGGCTGCCTGGGGTTAAACCACAATTTCCAACAGAAAGCTCTGAGAAATGAGTATCATACATTAGCCCTGTCTGGCATGTGGGTGTAGAGTAGAAAAGCTGCAGCAGCACTGCAGCAGAAATACATCCAATTAAATAGATTTTACACATTTTATTACAAAATGCAATATGCTGGAACAGTGTACGATGGAAGGGCTAACCCATATTTTACTTGTACTCGACGTTTTTTGGCTGTTTTGGGGGTTTTTTTGCAACGTATGGAAGCTCACACTGTATGAAATACACAATGAAATGAAATGAAATACACAATGAAATGAAGTCATCAGGCAACCGCAGTGCTGTTTTTCGACTGCTGGGAAATCCTAACATCTGGTAAGGAACCAGAAGGCGGGCGAAAAAAAAAAACCCAACCAGAGATGACAGAAAACTGACCCTCGGAAACCAGTTTAAGGGTTCGCTGTTACGAAGCCAGTTAGCATTATTTGTGAGGTAGACAGAAATAATTTACCGGAAATAAAGACCTGGAATTAAATTCTACAGCTTAACGCACACAGAACTAATCACGGGATTAATGGGGACGATTTCTGGACCTCCGCATCTCGATACGCCTGAGGAAGTGTGAGGGTAGATGTGGCCAAGCCTGGCCTGAAAAGAGCAGTAATACGAAGCAGCAGCCGGGCAAACGGGATTCCGCAGCGTCTCCCAGTGGATTTGCAGAAATTATGAGGACATACCACCGTTTGGCGGCAGGGCGCTGATCCCACGCACACTGGGCTGAGCGCAGCCATGGCTGCCCGAGGAGAGAGCGCTCAGCCGCACGCATTCCCCGGCCACCGTAACAGCGCCACAGGACAGGGAAGGCGGGCATTCCCGAGGCGGCTCCGCAGCAGCACGGGAAGCGCTCGGGCCGAGGCCGCCGCACGGCGCCTGCGCGGGTGCGCGAGGAACAGGCGGGGCCCGCCGGCACCACGGGGCCGTCCCCCCGGTGGTGCTGACGGACGTGGTGAGTCCGCCCTCCCCTGGCCGGCCCCCTCTCCGCGTCCCCGGGGGAATGGATGGATGGATGGATGGAGGGGTGGATGGCTAGGTAGGTGGGTGGTTGTCCCTCCTCGGCAGGGAGGGGAGGGTTCCCGCTTGGGCTGGGCTGGTGGCGGGGACGGGCTGGGGGCTGGTGTTCCGTGTTCCCGCTGCCGGGTGGGTGCTCGGCGGTGGCGTTTGGGCCTCCAGCCCCAGGGGTACCTGGGGGGACTTGCCGAGGCCCCTCGGTTCCCTTTCTGCAGGGCCCAGGTTGTGTCACACGGGGGGCAGTGGCGCCTCCCGCACTGATCCCTTCCTATACGCCCTTGGGGGGCTCAGCTTGCCTGGCTTTAGTCAGAGATTTGTCGCAAGAGGTCGTCATAATGGGGCGAGGCTCTTCTCGGTGGTGCCAAGCCATGGGACAAGAGACAACGAGCAGAACCTGATATCCAGGAGGTTTCAGTTGAACACGAGAGAGAGCTCCTTTAGTGTGCAGTGACTGAGCACTGGAACAGATCGTCCAGAGAGGCTATGGACTCTCCCTCGCTGGAGATAGGAGGGAACTGTCTGGACACAATCCTGTGCAATGTGCTCTAGGATGACCCTGCTTTAGCAAGGTGGTTGGACCAAATGACTCTAACACCAAGGGTGTGGGTTTAATCCCCCTTACGGGCCATTCATTTAAGCGCTGAACTCATTATCCTTGTGGTTCCCTTTCAACTCAGAAGATTCTGGGACCCACTGTGGTCCCTTCCAACCTCACCTGTTTCTGTGATTCTGTGATGCCCATGATAAGCCATTGTCAAAAGTGGCTCCTTTTGCAGAGCTCTGCTTCTTATTCATTAATAATAATGATAATAATAATAATTCAAATAAAAAACATCTTTCACATCAGCCCAGGCAAACATTTTTTCACATTCTGGCTGGCACTTTCGTGGATCCCACACCCCAAGACCCTATTAATGCAGATAACCATGTTATCTAAAATACTTCAGGATTATGTTTCAGGAACCAAACTGTTTCTCAGCACTCCAGTATCACTGAAACCTGAAAATCCTTCACCTACAGATAAACTGTAGTAGCTGATTATATTTTGTGTGTTTCCCTTTAGAATGCTTTTAATGGAAAGAAAATTAGCCCTATGTTTTGGGGTTTTTGTTTCATGAGTAATGATAGCATTGCACTTGGAAGTATCTCATATTTTGTAAGCAAACAGTTGTGCAATAAGTCTTTCCAAAGTGTCCTAGCATAATTATTTTACAGGTGTTTGGTGGTTTTTTGAAGCTGTAGAAGCTGTTAAGCATTCTTTTTGCAGATTGCAAGACTGAGCAATACCCATACTCATCTGTCACTTTTTGTTCCTCTCTGTACTGCCACAGCTGTTTTTAGCTGGTTGACCAGACTTGATTGATCTGTGTGAAAAAGTCCTCTCTAAATAGGAGGGTGTTTTTCCATCTGCATGAGTTCTCTGGTGAAGTGCATGTTAAAATGTCTGCAGTGAGCAGTTGTGAGGACACAGAGCAGGGACTTTGGAAGGGGAAGGAAACAGCTGGGTGGTGTCTGTTGTGGCTTAAGTAGCACTCCTCTCAGATGTGAAACTCAGCCTTAGTTCTAGAGGTTGTGTATGTGTCACCCTTCCACCCCTTTTTTTTCCTCATTTTCCTGAAACTGTTCTTTCCTAACTAATGAATGCATACTTACAGATGTGCCTAATTACCTTTCTGCTCAGTTCTGTTCTTGCTTTACTTGAGCTGGAAGAATATATATTTTATATATATATATTTACATTGTATTATGGGAAACATGATATTTGGATTGAAACAATGAGAAACAATGACATTTTACCTAAAGTATTGCTATATGGTAGAAATACAGTATTAGGGCTTCTTTGTCTAGGTAGGAAATGTGTTCCAAAGTGAAATTGAGGTGCTGGCTCCAGCGACTGTGCACTGCTGTGCCAATCACTTCTCGCTTTATTCACTGGCCTTTTGTAGCCTGAGCAGCTGCAGTAATTGCTGGTGTGTTTGCACACTGTGGTATAACAGCAGTCAGTTGTGGCTTGAGGGAAGGCATGTTGAAATGACTTTATTTGCATTGCTTCTTTTTTGTCCTTAGGTAATTCTAGAAGCTATGGATATACTCTTCAGAATAAGAGGAGGCTTGGATCTTGCATTTCAGCTTGCAACTACTGATGGTGTGTCTATATAATAATTATATAATAATGTATTTCTTAATACTTACATAAACTTCTGTTTATAACCTATTTATAATATTCATTTTCTTGGCATTTCACCAGATGTTAAGTGCTGCTTCACAAAGCTGTAATGATTACGCGTGAAAGGTGTTATTCTTTATCTCCATAAATTTTCTGACAGTCTTTTTCCATCATGTGTTTCTTGTTTTAATATTAAATAAACTTTACACTGACATTTTTAACTCATTTAATTTGCATATACTTCTTGCTTATGAATATGTTATTGGGATCACTTTTCCGTTTGAAGCCAAAGGTGACCCTGAAATTCTAAGCAAACAAAGAATAACTTAATGACAATGAATTTGGTTATAACAGGACTGTATTAATAGTACAATTTTGAGACTGTGGTCCAATCTTTTAGAGAAATAGAGAAGAGGAACAATGTAACTAGTCACTCCACCGAATTTAGGCAGGATTGACTACTGTGATTCCCTGTGATAGCAAGGGACTAGTCCATATGGCATTAACGGGCTCCTTTAGTCCCACATTGTTACAGTAAAATTACATTCTCTTCAGGAAGCCTGCTCAGGGCTGTCATAGGGCAGAATGGGGAAGGAGGCTGTCTTTAGCTCAACACTCGGTCATTCTGTATTTTAAAAGGATGTGTGTCTAGAAGCAACACTGAGTTCCATCTAGTGAACCTTGGTAAGGAACTTGGGCTTATTTGAGTTTATCGTGTGGAGTAGAAGTGTTGAATAGATTGACCTAACCCAAAGCAGCATGTTGTGAGTTGCATCTTCAGAGAAAGGCTATTTATTTGTCTACACTGTAGTGAATTGTAACCACTGTGAAGCAAAATGGTGTTTGAAATTGTCCACGTGCATGGTTTTCACACCTGTTAGTGTGTAAATATGGCACACTGTTCCTTTTGAAGGGCAATGAGGTTTTTCTTTTGGAGCAATTTGACTTTTCTAATAATATAATTTTTACAGACTTCTAGTACAAAAGTTATCTAATAGTGACCAAATTTAAGTTAATGTGTCGGAGATATACAACATAGTCTTTGATAGCTTGTTAGGCCTTTTTATTCAAAGTAGTGGTTTTTAATGTTCTCAGTGAGGAAAAAATAATGTGATTAATGTGCCAGAGTTGCTCTGTCATATCCAGTATTGGTTCAGGTTGTAAGGTGTGGGTAAAACAAAACACCTTACAAGCTCTGAAAGACAACTGTATATACCGGTAATTAAGTTTCAGGCAAACCAGAGTGTGGTTACAGGTTTATGTTGGCCAAAATTCGGTCCTCAGCTGGAATGTAGGCCCTGCTTTTCCGAAGATTTAGTCTGGTTTTGGTTTGTATTTCTGAACTATATGAAGTCAGAAACATATGACTGAGATTGAATCTTTCCAGGATTTTTTCAAAAGACTAAATATGCATAAAAGTTTGTCCATACATAGAAGTTTGTTTGCAACTGTTGGCTTGGTTAAGAGTTATTAGATGTGGTAATTGACTGCAGAGTAGGTTATTTTTCTGTAATTCATTCAGCACTTCGTATTTAACAGCATCTGAGAAACAGTACTCTTTTGTTCAGGGAGGTGTGAGTGTGAATGTTTGAGACAGACTCGCTAAGTGAAATTTTACCTCAGTTTTTGTTTACCCAGTCATTTTTCTAATCATAACAGCACTTGCATTTTTATTCCAAGTCAAAACAATTTTATTGAATGTATGCCCAGCAGCTATAAAAAAAAAAAGGTGAGGGAATTTTCTGGGCTAACTGTAGCCTTCTTGTGTTTCAGAGGCATCAACAAAAAAGGCATTAGGATATGTTTTCAGTGATCTTGAAAACAAACTGTCCTCAGAGGTTCTTGTATTAAGAATTTGCCACAGTTCTGTCTATGTATGGCCTAACAATGGTATGAGCACAGTTCCAGAGGTGACTGATGAGTGTCCCTGTAAGGAGATAAGACGATTTATACAGTGAGTATATTTGAAAACTGGGGGAGGAGGGTGAATAGATTAATTTCATGTTATAGAAATTTCTCTTTCTGCTGATACTTCAGATTTGATCAAGATGATGAAACCAAACGAAAACTTGGCAAAAAAAAGGATAAAAAGCTACAGGATACAGTAAGTTTCTCACCCCATGAATAATTATATAAGATAAATTACTGTTTAAACTTTTTTAGACTTGCCCTCCCTAGGCTTTTCTGTACACAAATAGGCATTGACATGACTTAAAAGAATGCTTTTAAAGTTATTGAGACTCAACATGAATGCAGAAATCCACCTATAGTATATCAGCACATAGAAGTTTGTCTTTAACATTATCAGCGTTTTTTTGACCCAAATATTTCATTACTGGGTTCAATACGAAGTATCTGCAATCTTACTATAGCCTTCTTGGTGCATGTGAGTTGGAAATGTAATATTGGTGTCTTTATTCTCTGCAGCAGCCGATAATCAATGTGGACCTCATGTTGGAAATGACCTCTTCATTAGCTGCTTTGACTCCAGTCATTGAAAGGGAAAAAAAGGAACACCACTACATCAATATGACATTACCAGTTGATGTTGTTTTATCTGTTTCTCCAGAAGAACCATGGGGAAAGTGAGTGTTATCCTGAACTTGCAATTTTTCAGTTTCATTTCTGCTTTTTCTTGAAATAATGAAGTAAAACTATATCATTAATCAGTTTAACAAAAAGTATGTGATATTTTTGTGATGTACTTTGAACTGTGTAAATAATAAAAGCTCATGTAGACAGCTGTTAACTTTAGTATTCTGGAGACATGATCCTTTTGCTGTCTATTAAAAATTCAGTTTATCAATGACACATTTGATAACTCATAACCATTGCTTAGCAAGGAATTGAGAAAGTCAGGAAAATGTTATAGAAATTCTTGTATGTGAGGTGTATAAAAGTGAGAGTTGGGGTGTATTTGATGAGTCTTTGTAATCTCAGCCCTACATTAGAGGCTGCAGCTGGCTAGGTACAGATGGAAAACATTTGAGTCTGCCTCTGTATATTTTCTTTGTGTTATTTTCATAGGATTTGACTCTGACTGATGTTAAATGGGGTGGATAAAATGCAAAATACCCCCCACATTTAGTCATACATGTAATTTTTTTTTGGCCAGTGCCTATACTGATTGTGTTTCTGATATGAGACCAGGGTAGGTGCATTTTAGAGGATTGTATCACTAGAGACTTGTTTCTGTGTGCAGGCAATCTTTGAGTAAGGCAGAGTAAGGTTCTGCCTTTCCCTGTGGCAGCAGAAGCATTGAAGTAGTACAGTCATCTGACCAGGTCAGACATGCATATGGGTATTGTATAACTCCGAGCTGTGAGAAAAAATGATTCACTGTCACTCTTTTT
>VZTX01000347.1:2109-55593 GCA_013400915.1 Pardalotus punctatus
GAAGGAAGGAAGGAAGGAAGGAAGGAAGGAAGGGCCAGCCAGCAGGTCCAACCCCAACACCAGGGGCCTTGGCTCCACTCACCACAAAGCTTATGGGCAGATTTAATTCTCCCTTTACCCCCAGAGGAAAGGGAAGCTCTCTCATGCACGTTCTCTCCCATGGACTTTCCTTCTCTTTTCCTAATGCTCTCAGTGACTGTATCACCCATCAATCACCCCTGCTGCAAGTTTCTTTAAAATGAAATGGGATAACCTTCCAGACTCTGGGGGATCAGAGAAACACCTCTGGATATGTTCCCCATTTGATGAAACTGTGAGCTGCTAAATTAACAGGACTGACTAAAGATACCATTCTTTGTTAGCAGTGGAAAACCTGGTTTTCTTCCAATGGTTTTAAAAGCACCCTACAAGAAAATATCTACCTCCATGTTCCTGGATTCTATTTACTGTCAAATAAGATTCTGAATTTATGACTATTGGGATCCATGTGTGTGTCTCATGGGGAACTTGTACCTCAGCCTGAGTGTTTGTTACCCTCAACCTCTGGGCCCCCCAGTGGAAGGCACCACTCAAACTGTTTCCAAATCTGTTTCATTTTTGCACCTGTCTGCACATGGTTCTGAGTCACACACGGAAGTCCTACAAATAACAGCATCTGTTTTAGTTCCTGCCCTGGGGCTGGACATCTGCATAGCTCCCGAGGCAACACAGGCAGCCCTTGGCAGCCTCAGCTTTCCCTCTTCCTGCCCACTACACTGACTAATATTCCCTGCATGCCAGCCCCTGCCTTCCTCAAACGCTGCTTGGTGGAGACCCCTCGGGGTCCACTGCTGGGGACCTGGGGGAGTGAGGGGGAGATGACATCCAGGGAGCTGCTGGCACCTTGCAGGGACACGTGCAGTCCCTTTTCTCCTCCAGCCCCTTCCCCTCAGGAGGGATGCTGCATCTCTCACCTGTACTGTTTGTTGGCTTTCAGCTTCCCATTGCACGTTGCCCTGGACTGGCCGCACTCCTCTGTTCCCACTGGCACTCGCCAGGTTTCGGGGGAGCTCCTCTGATGGAAGGGATTGGGTATGAGCACTGCCAGGTAGGAGTCCTCTGCCCCGTAGTAGTGGTCGTACCATGTGCTGGACATGATCTCCTGGGTGGGCCTCAGCACTGGAGGGGAAGGTGCAAGGTGACAGTGATTGTCCCAAAGTGACATCCAGGGGACCTGCTGCCCTTCCGGGAGCCACTGCGGATGGGGACCCGCAGGGACACTCACGTGAATCATTTGTGGTCGCAATGACACCGTAATACTCGATCTGGCCGTTCTCCTCGCTGAACAAGCCGGGTGAAATGATCACTGTGGAACTGGCCTCCACCGGGAAGACGTCTGCACGCAGGGGCGGGGGCAGAGCTGGAGAGGAACCAGCAAGCACAGCCTCTTAGTGTGTCCCTGCTCCAGATCCCCCCACACTGCTCAGCCTGGTCCCAGCAGCACTGCCAGAGCCCCGACCCCCTGTGAGCTGAACCAGGTGGGGCTCACAGCACCTCAAGGGTCCCCAGGTGTGATCAGCAGCACTGGGTGTTCTCTGCCAGGGTCTGTGGCAAGGCCACGGGAAAGAAGGGCACTCACGCTCCACTGCTGTGCTGCAGAGCAGAGTCACAGCCTGGCTCCTCAGGGTGTTCATGCCCACGGTGCTCACGATGATTTGGTAGGAGGAGTTTGGCTCCAGCCCCTCCAGACTGGCCTCGCTCGAAGGGATGCTCACGACAGACTTGGAGGTGGGGGGTCCTTCAGAGAGTCTCTCTGTCTCCACCTCATAGGCCTCCACATCTCCAGGAGGGCTTGTCCAGTTCAAGTAAAGGCTCCTTGACTCTGGTAGGCACTGCACATCCTTCACCGGGTTTGGCTCTGCGAAGGAGACAGGGCAGGCTCTGGATTCACTGGATCAGAGAAATCCCAACCTCTGTCCCTGTCAGCATCTGCTCCCGAGGCCAGTGAGACGAGCAGAGCCAGACACCTGCAACCTGGGAACCTGCTGTGCCACGGGCCCAGGACAGTGGGAAAGGGCAGGGCCTGAGCTCACAGGAGATGTTGAGCAGGGGAGATCTCTGCAAAGTCTGCTCTGCCTCACAGGTAGCCAGGAGACAGGAGATCCCCAAGATGTGGCTAGCTTAGGGAGCCAATGGCTACCAGAGCATCACCTTGCTGGCTTTCCCTATCTCCCAGCACAAGACTTCCCACACCTCTGCTGACACCCAAGGGTCAATCCAGACTTGAGGCCACCCAGGTGTTTCTCCCCCTTCCAGGCTGCCCTGCTCCCTCCCCACGGCAGCACGTACTCACCCACGGGCACTGCCAAGGGCTTGGTGCTGCTCCAGTACGGCCCAGCGACGCAGCTCAAAGACACAGAGTAGTTCCTGCCCGGGATCAGCCCCTGGAGCAGCTGCTGGACTTGTCCTCTGCCCAGGGAGTGCCGCCAGGGCAGGGAGCTGTTCCGGGGGTCCCGCAGCCACAGCTGGCAGTCGTCCTGCTCTCCAGAGACACTGCCCCAGGAGATCAGCATTGTGTTGTTCCCCTCAGCCACCGCCGAGAGATTTTGGGGAACTGAGGGGGCTACAACAAAAACCACACCGAGAAGAGTTACTGGCATGCATGTGCTCTCTTCTATCCTACAGAGACACAAGCAGCACATGGGTGACACACAAGGAGACTTCACATGTTCAGTGATAACATTACTGCAGCTGCTGTTGGCCAGAAATGACCTTTAAATGGCAGCTGAAGGACATACAGAGTGAGGAGTGTGAGGAGATGGATTCCTCTTCCTGCTAATTAGCAAGTTTCTTTAGAGACCTGCCCGAAGGGCTCTGCACATGACTCCCAGCACCCTGCCAGGGGATGGCTGAGCGTGGGAGCAGGGACCGCTGGATTCCCCAAGCAAAGTGCAGAGACTGTGGGGACAAGCACATGAAAAGGCTTATTGTGCTTATCTGCATTTCCACATTCCTTAAAAAGAAAAAAAAGGCCATCCTTCCCTTATACCCCATGCCAGGAATTCTCTGAGTGCCTGGAAGAAAGGCAGCAGGAATGGTGGGGTGTTCTCCCTGGCTGTGAGGCCTGGTGGTCTCCCAGGCTGTGGGCGTCATCTACCAGAGCAGCACTGCTGCCATGGGATCCCGTGCTCTTGTTCAGTCACCCATGCCTGGAGGAGGCAGATTGTGTGACCAGTGGGGCCACAGGCCAGAGGCTGCCTCCTGAAACACCAGTTGTGGCTGCCAGGCCCTCCCACAGGGCCGTACTGCCCGGCTCTCCTGTCCACCTGGGCTTGCCCAGCCCACGGTCCCATTGCCACCCTGGTACATCCCATCTCATCACATCCCTGGAAATATTCAAGGTCAGGTTAGACAGGGCTCTGAGCAAACTAATCTAGTTGAATGTGTCCCTGCTAGTGGCAGGGGGGTTGGACTAGATGGCCTTTAAAAGGTCCTTTCCAACCCAAACCATTCTCTGATCCTACCAGCAGTCCTGGCTGAGTCTCTGCCCCTTCCCACCGCAGGTGCTGAACCCATATAGAAATGAGGGCTGAGCCTCGTGCAAGATGCAGAACCTCCGGCTCTGACACTTACTTGTCCAGTCACTGATGTTCCCTGCAGAGGCTGCATAGGGCCCTGCCACGGACACCACTTCCAGCAGGTATTTGTGTCCTGGAGCCAGCCCCGAAAAGGTAAATTTGCTGGTGCCTTTCCCAACAGAGACATTGGCTGCCACAATACCCGACCCCGAATGATACAGGAGGAGCCTGTAACTGTCTTGTCCTTGGGGTTCAGCTCGCCAGGACGCACTCAGCCTGTTGGGATACCCCTGGTTGGTCATGTACACGTTACGGGGTGCCAGGGGGTCTGCAGAGACAGGAGGGGAGACACGTCAGCAAAGGGCCCGAGGACATTGCCTGGGTCTCTTGGCAGTGCCGTCAGAAGGGATGCACCACACCGGACAGGACCCAGCCTTGGCTGCGTGGCTGCAGCCACCAGCCTAGAGGCAGCTCAAAGCTTCTGCAAACTTCTCTGTGCTTGTGTGAGCGGGGACAGCCCTGTCCCAGCTGGAGCGAGATCCCTGGCGAGGGGTGAGGAGGGAACACACGGCCAGCTAAAGGACAGGGGGAAGGTGAACACCCCGTCTGCAGCCCCCTCCTCCATGGCCCTCCCCTAAAACATGGCTCTGGAGCTCCGGCTGCCCTCACCCAGGCTGGTGGAGCTGATGATGAGGGTGGGAGGAGCCCTGCTCCGCTCATGGCACTGACATGCCCCAGGCAGGGCTGGGAAGGTCACTGGGGCCATGTTCTTGGCCATGAGCTTTCGTGACTGCCCAGAAAGGCACAAAGGTACTCACACGTCCAGTTGCTGACATTCCCTGCAGGTGTCCTGAAGGACCCAGCCACAGACGCCACCTCCAGCACGTATTTGCTTCCAGGACCCAGTCCCGTGAAGGTGAAGTTGTGGGTGTCTCTGCCAAGCGAGGCCGTAGCTGCCACAGTGCCCAGCCGTGCGTGGTACAGGGTCAGTGTGTATCCATCTCTGCCCCCGGCCGTGGCCCCCCAGGCCACGCTCAGCCTGTCGGGGTGCCCCGTGCTCAGCAAGCGCACGGCAGCCGGGGGCAGCGGGCCTGGGGAAACACCACACCTGATGTCAGGGACTGGACACAGTGCAGAAGGAAACGGACATCTGAAAGGCCACTGTGCAGCAGGACAGGCGCTCCCTCGGGGAGGATCCCGTCTGGCACGTGCCTCCTCATCCTCACTTTTCTCTTTTCCACTCCCATCTCACCTCACCTTTAACGATGCTCACCCTTACTGGTCCCTCATATGCCACCCCCTCCTCATCCAGGTCACCCTCGTTCCCCCAGCCCAGCTGGGGACACACCCAGCTGCAGGGCAGGTGCCCAGGCTGCACTGGCACAGCCTCTGCACTCTGACCAGCCCTAAAATCTTTCTGGGTGGGGGGAAGTGCTGAATTAGCCCATCACCAGAGCAAAGACCCATTCTCCTGGGAGGACTGTGGAGCGGCTTCTTGTACTTCTACACTGATTCATTTCATAAACCTTTAAGGTAAGGTGGTTTCTATCTGCTGGAGAACACTCAGCGAGTGTCCTGTACACAGGTAGAGTGCAGGTGCCCTGTACACTTCTGTGCTCCTGTACACGGGGAGATGGGTCAGCACAGGCAGGGAATGTCCCAGTGCAGGCAGGGAATGTCCCAGCACAGGCAGGGAATGTCCCAGCGCAGGCAGGGAATGTCCCAGCACAGACAGGGAATGTCCCAGCACAGACAGGGAATGTCCCAGCACAGACACAGCAGGGCAGCCCTGTTTCATCAGCACGTCCTTGTGCAAGCCTACAGCTGAACATCCCAGTGCCATGCAGACAGCACTGTGTCCCTGCACTACCTGCTGTGTGTCACACCTGTGCACGGCTGTGGGCACATCTCCAAAGCCACCAGGTGCCCTGTGAACCTCTGAGCTCTCCTCAGGACAGCCCAGTGGTGTGCCATCTCCCACCCCTCTGCAGGGGACACTGCTCCAGGTACTCACGTGTCCAGCCACTGATTCTGGGTGCTGCTGCCTGGTACTGTCCGGCTGTGGCAGTGGCTTCCAGGGAGTACTCGTGTCCTGGGGCCAGTCCCGTGAAGGTGAAGTTGTGGGTGTCTCTGCCAAGCGAGGCCGTAGCTGCCACAGTGCCCAGCCGTGCGTGGTACAGGGTCAGTGTGTATCCATCTCTGCCCCCGGCCGTGGCCCCCCAGGCCACGCTCAGCCTGTCGGGGTGCCCCGTGCTCAGCCAGCGCAGGGCGGCCGGGGGCAGCGGGCCTGGGGGGAAACACAAATCACTGCCAGGAGCCACATCTGGGCTGAGCACAGGAGATGTTCCATTCTGTGCCAAGCCTGTGCTGCAGGAGCTGGGTCTGGCTGTGACTCTGGGGCAGCTGCCTCCTCCCTGGCTGCTGTCTGAGACTGTGGGTCACTGAGGGTGGCTACCAGGGACAGGGAGGGGCACAGGATCCTGCACAGACTCCTCGTGCTGCATCCAGCAGGGAATAAGCACGGGGTGTTTGCATGGATGGGAGAGGCGAGCACGAGGGCTGCACCGGTCTGGTCCCTGACTGAACTGGCAAGGGGAGATGTGGTGAAGGACACCTGGCTGCAAGGAGAGCATCACACTCACGTGTGCAGTGGGTGAGGTTGGGGGTGCTGGCGTGGAAGGGCCCGGCTGTGGCCCTCACTGCCACGCTGTAGCGGGTGCCGGGGCTCAGGCTCCTCAGGATGTGACTCCTGGCATCGCCACCCAGCACCACGTGCCCGACGGGAGTGCCGGACGCTGCAGCATGGACGTCCACCATGAAGCCTTCTGCCCCCCGGCCCACCACGGCCCAGGACACCACCAGCGCTGAGGCTGAGGGGCTGCTCAGGGTGAGCTTGACAGGGGCCAAGGGATCTGGAAAGCAACAGGGACACAGTGAGCCCTCCTCTGCAGCGCTGAGAGCTGGCTGCTGTGCCCAGGGTTCCTCCAAGCAGTGGGCAGGCTGGACCAGAGATCCTCTGGAGAGAAGCCTGGGCACAAAGGGGCGGGCAGGGCACATGGCTTTGAGCATATCATCCCTGGGGTCTGCAGCTGGATGTGGTGGGGGAGACACCCAGAGCCTCTGGGGTGGATGGGGGGATTGGCTCTGTGTCAAGGATGGAGTGAGGGCAGTGAGCAGAAAGGTGGGACCATCCCATAGAAGCTGTGGGCATGGCTTGGGATGGGGAAGGTGGCAGTGGGTGCTCTGCAAGGCCCAGGTGGAGGCTCACACTGGGGCCCTGTGCCCAACCCAGCCCTTCAGACTCACATGTCCATTGGGTGACGTTGATGGAAGAGGCTTCTAATGAGCCTTTCACAGCAGTGACCTGCACGGCAAATTTGCTGCCTGCCTCCAGGTGAGTCCAGGTGACATTCAGGGCATCTGGACTCAAGGTCTGGACCTGAATCCTGCTCTGGGTGCTGAGGCTGTACAGAGTAAGGCGGTAGTGGTCCCTCCTGCCTGGGGGCTGGTTCCAGGATGTGTAAAGCTCTGAGGAGCTGCCTGGGTTGGTAAGGCTCAGGTTTGTTGGTGCAGCAGGAACTGCAAGGAAAAACAGACACACGAGTCAGAGAGGAAAAGATCCATTTCTGAACATGCAGCCATCTGGGTACAAGGAGGCTGGGAGAGGCAGGAGGTGAATACAGACCAGCTTCATCAGAAACCAGGCCAGGGTGCCCTTCTCCCCTCATCTCCCCTCCTCTAATTTCCCCTCCCCAGGTGCCAACACTGATCCCATCACCTGTAGGTGTCACAGATGCCGACCTGTGCAGCTGGTGATGTTCTTGGGGAGGGAGCGGTAGGGTCCAGCCACTGCCCAGATCCCAACAAGGTAGCATGTTCCTGGTTCCAGCTGTGACACGGTGACATTGGTGCTGTCCTTCCCTGCTTCCAGCTTCCTCGGCAGTGCAGAAGAGCCCTCCTTGAGCACGCTGAGCACGTATCCATCCCTCTGCCCGGGAGCAGCCTCCCAGTGCACAGCCAGAGCCCAGGCCATGCTGACAGGGCTGGCAGACAGGGAATGCGGAGGCAGCGGGACTGTGGGAGAGAAACAGTGTCACTGGGGACAAAGCTGGGGTGCTCAGGCCTGACTCTAGTTTGGGAATGAAGCTGGGAGCTGGACGACTGTGGGCATCCAGGACAATGTCTAAAGGCTGGTGGGAGCAGGGGAGCTGTGTTTCTACCGGTGTAGCCGATGACAGTCTGAGAGGAGATGCGATGAGGCCCAGCCTGAGAAATGATCTCCACGCGGTACCGGGACCCCGGCACCAGCCCCTCCAGGTCGAGCTGGGTGACTCCACGGGGGACAGACACGTTCCTGATGATGGACAGGGACTCAGCCACTGAGAGCTGCACCAAGTGGTCTCTGCCACCTCCGGACTCCACCCAGCTCACGTGCAGCTCCTGGGGTTTCCGGCCAGGCTGGACACTCACATTAGCCAGGGACAGCGGATCTGGAGGAAAGCAGAGCATGGAGACCCCATGAGGTCGTGGAGAAGCCATCTGGAGAAGCCAGGGCACAGCCTGCACCTCTGCACAGGGCTAAAAGAGAAGTGGTGGCACCTGACCACCAGATCTCCTGTTCTCCTGGGGGACACGCAAGCTGCCTGTGCATGTCCCCAGGGTGCTTCTGGCAGGCAGGCACTGAGAGCAGTCTCTGCTCTGCTCCATGGACAGGGAGCAGCAAGACCATACAGGTCTTTGTGCTTCCTCTCACATCCCTCCCATCAGTCACCGGCTGGCCTTGAGATCACCAGGCAGAAGGCTCAGCTTGACTGGGGAAAACCTAAGCTGGGGAAAATGGTCTTTTGGGGCCCAGCAGCCAGCACACAGCACCTAACCTATGGCACATGCTCCGTCTTCCAGGACAGAGAGCATGTGGGTCTCACCACAGCCCTCCCTCCACCCAGACAAGTCTGTGTCACTGCTAGTCTTGCAGGCAGTGACAGGATGTCCCATCCCTGCAAGAGACTGGGAATACTTCTGACTCACATGTCCACTCAGTGGCAAAGTGTGATGAGGATCTGTATGGGCCAGCGAGGACAGTCACTTTCAGGAAGTACTGAGTGCCAGGGGACAGCCCCAGGAATGTGAAGTTGTGGGTGTTTGGCCCCACTGAGGTGTTCCTCTGTGCTGCATGGCTCTTGCTGTAGAGCTGGAGGTGGAACTGGTCCACATCGCCAGCAGCCTTGTCCCAGAAGGCCAAGAGCCCCATTGGGCGCCGGGTGTTGGTCAGGGTCACGCCGGCCGGAGCCAGGGGGTCTGGGAGAGAAGAGACACACAGGCAGTGAGAGGTGGCTGTGCACACATGTCCTGGGCACACTGCCTGTGCCTGCTGGGGTTAGGTCAGGAGTCAGGCCTGGCACATCAAACCCAGAGCAGCCAGACCTCCTGCTCCGCAGCAGACACAGGAGCAGCTCCCCACCCTCCCCCAGGTGACATCTGGAAATGTTTTCTGTTCAGTTATGGGTTCCTCCTGCACTGCAGACCCTTTTACTTACAACACGGCTGAATGTGGCTCCAGCTGACTTCCCATTCTGTCTGTCTGTGCACCCCTGTCCCTGTTCCCCACCTCCCCACACGTGGGCCACCGTCATGCTGTGAATGCTCTGCTCTCACAGGCAGGTGGAGATTGTGCTCTGCAGGAGGGTGAGGTAGGACTGTCACACTCACACGTCCAGTCGGTGGCTGATCGCACAGGGGAGCTGTAAGGCCCAGCCACAGCAGCCATCTCCAGTGTGTACTGTCGCCCAGGGACCAGGTTCTCCAAGGTGACATTTGTCCAGTCATTCCCCACAGTCACATTCCTAACGTGCTCCTGGGACTTGGTTTCCCAGAGGGTGCCTGTGTAGCCAGTGCTGCCAGAGGAAGCTGCTCTCCAGGAGGCTTGCAGAGAGGTGCTGTGGCCCCCATTGCTGAGGGTCAGCTGCTCTAGGGGCAAAGGGTCTAGAAAAGGAAAGGTCTAGAATCACCTGGCAGAAGTGCAACTCCAAATGTGCTGAGGCAGGAGCCCTGTCCCTGGGAAAAACCACATCCAGGTGCTTTGACCACCGTCACCCCTGCTGACACCCACACACCAGTTCAGCAGGGACTGGGTCAGCACAGAGGAAAATTTGTTGTGGTGCTGGAGGGGGCAGTGGGTGGTGCAGGGGTGGCTCAAGGCAGTGGCAGCCCAAGCAGTGCCACAGCAGGGTGGGCCGAGGAGGAGACGGGCACTGGGCTTGGCTGCCCCTTGTGCCTGGTGATTGGGGAACAGAGCAGGGTCAGACACATCCAGCAGCACCTCTGCCTCCTCCTGAGCCTTTTCCCCAGTTATTGGACGAAGCTGGAGAAGATGTGTGCTGTCAGTGCCCTGAGGCATGACATCGGGGGGAGGGCAGGATCCAGTGGGAGCCCGGGGCCATGGCACTCACATGTCCAGTTGGAGATGCTGCGGGGTGAGGATGTGTAGGGACCAGCCACAGTGCTGACCTCAAAGGTGTAGAGGGTCCCAGGGTGGAGGCCTTCGTAGGTGAAGCTCGTGACACCCCTGAGCAAGGAGCTGTTCTTCACGGGGTGCTCTGCGAGGCTGAGGGCCAGCAGATAGCCCTCCCCTACGGCCTCCTCCCAGCTGGCCAGCAGGCTGTGGGGGCTGCCCTGGCTGGACAGGCTCACGCCAGATGGTGCTCGTGGCTCTGCAAGTGACAAGGACAGCATGACATGGGGCAGTACATCGGGCAGGCAGATTGCTTTCATGAGATTTTTTCTGCTTTTCACATTGTTCTAGGTGACCCTAGAGCAGGGGTGTTGAACTAGATGATCTCCAGAGGTCCCTTCCAACCCTAACCATTCTGTGGTTCTGTGACACTGCAGTTGTCTCCATCCCACACAGGGGCAGCTGGGGCTGCAGGGAGAGCTCTAAGTGTCCCCAGCACCACGGGTTGGGTGGGCACATCCCCACACTGTGTACAACTCCAATTGTCCCCTCCCAGAGCAGCAGCTCTGGGACAGCACCAACTGTGGCTCCACGAGTCACCCAGGAGAGACTGGGCACAGGGACATGCTGATCTGGGGGGCTGGTGGCCCTTCCCTGCCCACCGACCCAGCTGTGGTGAGGGGAAGGGAGGAAGCTGCCCAGAACCTGCCAAGCACCGAGTCCAAAAGGTATGAAGCAGGATCTGGTCTTGATTTCTGCCTGACACCAGCTGGCACAAGCCTGCCCAGGACCTCTGAGCCCACCCTCACCAAGAATTTGGGAGGCAGCTTTTGCTGCTCTGATCCACATCCTGCCCTTGAGACCAGGTGCCACAGGTGCCCTGTCTCTGATCCTGTCCCCCCCAGCCCCCTCCAGGCAGCAGGAACAGCCCCAAGGGCCCACACGGGCTCTCTGCTCACCTGTCCAGGCTGCTGTGCTGTGTGCTGGTGCCCGGTACGGCCCTGCCACCACCACCACCTGGACAGAGTACTGCTGGCCAGGGCTCAGCCCGTGGAAGGTGACATGGTCATTGTCCCCACCAACGGAGATGTTCCTCATGGGAACGCTGTCCTCTCCCTCTAGCAGCGTCACCAGGTAGAAGTCCCTCTGTCCCACTGGGATGCTCCAGCGAGCCTGCAAGGAGTTCGGCTCCTCTGCACTGCTCAGGGTCACATTGCCAGGGCTCAGGGGGTCTAGAAGGGAATAGGATTGTGTGAGTCAGGATTATGGGGTGTTCTGTACCTCACACACCCCTGAGCTTCATTCCCAGCAGGATTACGTCCAGCCTTAGACATCCTTTTGGAGCGTGCCATCTCCACTCCCCAGCACAAGCATTCCTGGACTAACAGAGTCCAGACAAAGCTGGCAGCCTCGCTGGGAAATTCCTAAAAGTCTCCCTCCACTCCACTCACATCCCACCATGAGCTTGCTGATATTCCCAGGAACTGGCCCGGACCAAACTCCTGGCCAGATGCCCCTGGCTCGTGTATCTGGCACAGGGGAATTCTGTTCAGAGGAGCAGGTCAGAGCTGCAGACAGCAACAGCGGGAATCAGCCTCACTTCAGAGCAGAAACAAACCAGCTGGAGCTCTGGAGGCCTTCCAAAATCCCATCTGCAGAGTCAGCAGGGAGCAGGCTCCAGCCTCCCGGGCTGGCAGGTGGAGCAGGAGGGAGCTGGAGACTTGGCAGCTGGTGGCACCCAGCTCCTCCCAGCATACACCTGACCAGTGACTGGCCAGTGCTGGGATGAGTCACTGGCCACAGCAGCTCTGAGTGTGCAGCTTGGCACCTCCATCATTTGAGGGCCAACACTACCTTGGTGTTTGGCGTGAATCTGCTCTGCCCTCTGCATTTCCCTCCTGGTTTCCCTGGAAACATCTGGGAGAGCAAGTTCAGGAATGGAACTGTTTACTGTGCTATGGACACAGTGTCAGCAGCAAAGTCCTGCTCTTTCAGGGGCCTCATCAGCTTGAGGCCAGAGCAGGGAGTGGGCTGGGGGAATGGTGCAATAGTGGGGTTTGGGAGGGCTGCCCTCACTGTTTTGACCTGCCAGAGGCTCCTGGATTCCTTGGCTGTATTTGCACAGTCCCATCATGCTGGGAACATCCAACAGGACGAGGTTATCAGGTGCTACCACAACATGCCTTTGACAGCAATCAAAGAGCACCAAAAATCCATTTCATAAAATCACAGAATTATGGAATGGTTTGGGCTGGAAAGGACCTTAAAGCTCATTAATTCCAGCCCCCTGCCATGGGCAGGGACACCTTCCACTATCCCAGGTTGCTCCAAACCCTGTCCAACCTGGCCTTGGACACTGCCAGGGATCCAGGGGCAGCCACAGCTTCTCTGGGCAGCCTGTGCCAGGGCCTCAGCACCCTCACAAGGAAGAATTTCTTCCTAACATCTAATTTAAACCTCCTATTTTAGTGTAAAACCATTCACCCCTTGTCCTATCATTGTCTGCCCATGTAAAAAGCCATTCTTGCTCTTTTATAAGCCCCTCCAGAGGCCTCCAACTCAAACCAGCTCAACTGCTGCCCCCTTGCCCCATTTTTCCTGCTGCCCATGTACAGCCCTGAGGCACAAGAGTGCCAAGCCCCAGCAGCACTGAACACTGGTGGGATCTGCTGCCTTTCCATCCTCCTCCTTAGGGAGAGGCCACAGGCTGCTCCCACTGCACCCCAGAGAGAAGCAGGCCAGCACAGGCAACCCACCTGCTGAAGGGATTCACTGGCCCCACTGTAGCAGTGCCCCAGAGCTGGCTCCTGGAGCAGCTTTCAGCCAGGTCCAAGCAGAACCACCCTGTGCACCCGAGGTTCTGGCAGGAGACCTTTGGATTCAGAGGGTGGGCCAGAGGCAGGGAGAAAGCTGGGGCCACCAGGTCCATACTCACATGTCCAGGCAGTGGCATTGGGTCCCACCACGGTGTAGGACCCAGCCATGGCGCTGAGCCCCAGCCAGTACTGAGTGCCGGGGTGGAGATGCTGGAAGGTGTAGCTGGAGAGGCCCCTCCTGGCTGACAGGGTGGTGGTGACCGTCTGGGTGAGGAGGTTGCGCAGCTCAAGGTGCAGCCAGGCAGCCCCTGCAGCACCTGCCCAGGAGGCGACGAGGCTGGTGCTGGAACCCGGGCTGAGCCTCAGCTGGGTGGGGATGGAGGGAGCTGAGGGGAAGAGCAGGACACAGTGAGGTTCAACACAGGCTGGGGGTCCCTGGACCCTCCTCTCTCCCCAGGACCCCCTGTGCCCACAGCTCTCCATGGCGTGGGGGCTGAAGGTCTGGTGGGAGTCTGCTGAGGGATGTCCCTCCCGTGCCCCCTCCCGTGCAGGCTGGGGGCCCTTGAGGTCCCTCCAGACTGTCAGGTCCTTTCAGGCTGCAGGGCAGAGGGGGGACAGCCTGGGTAACGCAGCATTCCTGCAGCTCTCAGCAGCCAGGAGATCCAGGATCCCCAGACTGCCCCTCTCCCTTGGGAACACACCAATCCAAGCTGCGGGTGCCACAAGGCAGGCCCAAGGTGCAAAGTTTTCCCCTTGGCCCAGACACTGGGCTCACAGCAGGGATGTGAAATGCTCCAGCTGCTCCCCACCCTACACAAGCTCCCCATCCCAAGCCTGAAGACCTCCTCCCCTTGCCAGCCCGGCACAAGTGCTGCATCCTGCCTGCCAAACCCCTTCCACCACCCCTTCCTCCTTGGGCAGGCACACCCATCACTGCCTACCTGTCCACTGGTGGACACTGGTGCTGGCCTGGCTGGACCCAGCCAGCGTGCTGACCTTCAAGGCATACTCGCTGCCGGCCAGCAGCCCATCGAACAGGAAGGCAGAGGCGCTGGGCAGGAGGGACACGTTCCTCACCAGGGTCTGGGAGTCGCTGTGCCACAGGGCCAAGCGGTACCCGTCGCGCTGGCCGTGCCCGTGTGCCCAGGCCGCTCGCAGCGCGGCAGAGCTCCCGCCGCTGCTCAGGCTCAGGTTGCGGACAGGTGCCGGACCTGCATCGGACATGGCACAGGCAGGGTTGGCTGCTGCCCTGCGAGTGCCTGACCTGGCAAGCTGCTCACAGGCTGGGGGAACTTGCCTTTGCCCGGTGAGGTGCTGCCAGCCAGCCCCACAGGACCCAACCACAGAATCCTGGAATGCTTTAGGACCTTAAAGCTCATCCCGTCCCACCCCCTTCCATGGGCAGGGACACCTTTCACTACCCCAGGCTGCTCCAAGCCCCATCCAGCCTGGCCTTGGACACTTCCAGGAATCCAGGGGCTGCCACAACTTCTCTGGGCACCCTGTGCCAGGGCCTCCCCACCCTCACAGGGAAGAATTTCTTTCTAAGATCTGATCTAAACTTCTCCTCTGTCAGTTTTAAACTCTTCCCTCTTGTCCTGCCCATATCCATCCATGTAAAAAGTCTCTCTATTTTCAAATCCCCTTTAGGTATTAAAAGGGGCTCTGTGGTCACCCTGGAGACTTCTCTTCCCCAAACTGAACGACCCCAGCTCTCTCAGCCTGTCTCCAAGAGCAGAGGGGCTCCAGCAAGGACCCCCAAGCACAGCCCCATCACCTCCCTGACCGTGCACCAGCCTCCCATGGGCGGTGTGGGCGGCAGGATCCCCTTGGATCAGTCTCAGCAGTTACTCTGAACTGAGCAGGGAGCCTTGGTCAGGGCCAACACATAAAGGCAAAGCCATCATCACCTGGAAGCTCACCTGCTGACAGGTCCTCTGTTCCTGCTGGCTCTGTGGGTCCTGCCACCTGCCTTTCTGTGAGGAACAGCTTCTGCTTCTGCCACTGCTGCCCGACACCAGCCCTTCCACTCTCCAATCTCCTCCCTCCAGCTCTACTCTCCTTTGCTATATTTCCCACCTTCACCTGCACTGATTTACTCAAGGATCTTCTGGAGAGGTGCAGACATCCCCACAGGGGATCCCCAGAGGGGCTGCCATCCCCACCTGAGCTGTAGAGCCACCAGCCCTGTCCCCTTCCCTAGCCTGTGACACTGAGCAAGGCCTGGGGGTGCGCAGTGATTGACAGAGATGTGCCAAAATTGTGGAGCAGATGCTCCTTCCTTGTTGCTATTTCTAGACCTCCAGGCATGACATTTTCCACCCCTCAGCTCTCTGCAAGCCACGTAATGGTCTGGTCCATCATTAGCTCCATTATTCTAGGAGGAGGAGATACAGCATGAACCCAGCCCTTCCAAGGTGCAGGGGCAGGACCCTTCCTCCACGAGGATGAGGGAGTGACACCTGGGACTCTGGGGACCAAGGAAGGAGCCTAGTTCTAGTGAAAGTGAGGAAAAGCCCAACTCCCCATGAACTAGGACTCCAAACAGCACAGCACCCTCCCCAGAGCAGCACAACGATCACTGAGACCCTGGGGAGCCCTTACTTGTCTGTGCTGTGACGGTCTGGCTGGTGGTGTCCATGCAGGCCAGCGTGGCTGTCACCTCGATCTCATAGCGCGTGCCAGGGGTCAGCCCATGGAACCAGAAGCTGGTGGTGTTGGCCCCAGCAGACCAATTCTGCTGCAGCGTGCCTAGCCCCAGGGAGGAGAGGGCGAGCAAATATCCCTTGGCTCCCTCTGGCTCATCCCAGGACAGGAG
Organism: Pardalotus punctatus; assembly: GCA_013400915.1. Taxonomy (NCBI): domain Eukaryota; kingdom Metazoa; phylum Chordata; class Aves; order Passeriformes; family Pardalotidae; genus Pardalotus; species Pardalotus punctatus. Next base: position 17,752 of record VZTX01000347.1, read on the forward strand.
GAGGGAGTCTGACCGGCCATGGTCACTCACACTGACGTTCAGAAGGGTGCCTGCAGAGGCAAATCCGAAACTCTCAGCAGGGAGTGGTGGTGCTGGGTGCCAGCCTGCAGGTCCAGCTCCCTGCCCACCCACCCTTGCTGGGGTACACCAGGCACCGGCCACTGCCCTGACCCTGAGGGCTCTGAACAGCCTTTGGGAAACACAGGAACATTCAGAAACCCTCATGGACTCAGGTCAAAGGAAAATGTCAAAGAGATGCAGGAGCATCTGCTCCTTTGGCGAAAGACCAGAAGGCTTCAGGTCATCACATTCTTCGTCCAGACAGTCCTGGTTTAAGGCAGAGAAGTTCCCTGGCTGGCTATAATCCATTGCTCATCACCTTGGTTGGCCTGAGCCCCACAAAAAGATGACGAAGGCTCTGGATCCACCATGGAGAAGCAAGACAGTGGCCAGTTAGGGGGCAGGATGGATATGGTGGGGGGGCCGTTACGCTCCCTGCAATAGTCTCTGCCTCTGTGTGGGCTCTGACAGAGGAGGGGGCAAATGCTGCTTTGGGGGCATCCAGACAATGAATCACCCCTGTCCTGCTCAGTGCAGAGGTGACATGGGAGGAGTGGGACACTGCAGACATGGGAGGAAATGTGGGACCAGACTGGCCCCAGCCCCTGCTGAGGTGTGTCCCTGCCTTGGTTGTGATTCAGAAGCCAGCTCAGCGCTCTGGGGCTGTGGGGCCGGTGCTGTGGTGTCCCAGTGGAGAGTGTCTGGGGACAGGGAAGTGGCATACAGGGCTTGGCCTAATTGTTGGGTCAGTGGCCAAACCTGCTATTGAATCCCTGCCCTTAGAGCCGCTCAGGAGCCACCTACACAACAGGAGCCAGGCAGAGCCTGTCTGTCAGGGCCAAGCTGGTGGCACGACCAGGGCAGGGTCCATCTTGGCCTCCCCGTGTCTCCAGCAGATTGTTACACACTCCCATCCTCAGCCTTGCTGTCAGTCATGGAATCATTTAGGTTGGAAAAGCCCTTTAAGAGCATTGAGCACTGTTCCCCCAGCACTAACCCAAGTCCCCAGGTGCCACGTCCATGAGCTCTCTATTGCTCTCAGCCTTTGGAAAATGTTAGGACAGCTCTAGTGCTAATAAGACACTTGTGTAATAATTAGCACTTATAATTTATGGCGTGAAACATGTTGTGATAGACTTACACAGGGTCTGGCACAGTGAGACAGCATGAACCAAGGACAATGACTGCCCCAGAGGTCTGCCCAGGGGCACCCTTTACACAGCCAGGGAGGAACAGTGCGGGGTGAGCCTGGGGCAGGGACACCTTTGTGTGCATCTTTCCAGAGCTGAACATTTCCAGAACTACAGACAACTTCTGTTCCAGGCAATGCTGTGGTTCGGAGCCTGCTGGTGAGGACAAAGGGACCAGAGGACATCAGATGGACACAAACAGGAACATGTAGTTCCCGTGGGAAAGGCTTTCTCAGTGCCATCCCTGAGAAGTTCAAGTGCAGATTTAGGATCAGAGTGCTCAGGAAGGGTTAGCTGGGTGCCCATGGGTGAGGTGTCTATCCCTGGGCCAGCTGTCCTGGGCTACCCTCGCTGTCAGCAGACACCCAGAGCACCGGGCACAGCTGACCTCCTCCTGCAGGCAGCCCACACGATGCCGCCCTGCCCGGTGGACAAGCAGGGCTGGTTTGTTCCTGCAGGCTCTTTCTTATTTCCTGAAGGTATGAGCCCTCAACCCATGTTTCTCTGCCTCTCCTGAGCTTCCACCAGCTTCCTCACATGCCTCCCTCTGTCACCTTCCCCACATCTGCAGCACAAATGCACCTAAAATGGGCCAGAGGCATGTGACCCCAGCACTGCTCATGTCCCCACTAACCACACTGCAGACAGCCACATCAGGTACACCACACGCCCTGACAGGTGCCTGTGGATCATCCAGGAGATTTCTCACAGGCATAGGCCGATGCCATGTGGGCACCCTGCTGGCTCCAGGCTCACAGCAGCCGTGGGGCTGCCTTATAGACTATGATCCCACCCAGGCAACTCCAGGGCTCTGAGCAGGGCACCTGTGCTGCTGCTGAGCCCACCTGGTGCTCTGTGGAAGCAGAGAGCTCTGGAGCCTTGTCCATTGCCGGGCGAGCCCCTCACACAGCTGGTTGCTGGAGAAGATGGGACTGACTCTCCCCCTTCCCTGGGCATGATCTGTAGCCTGCAGTCAGACTAAAGCAGAGTATTTACAAAGCTGCTCTTTAATCCAAGAGTCCAGGTCCAGCACATCTGCTCATCTCACCACACCAGGCACCAAGAGCACCCCACCCTCCTCAGCCTGGGAACCTCATTCCTGTGACTTACCTCTTTCACCACGGGCATCCTGGCCCTCCAGCCCTGCCTGTGCTGTGTGGTTGCACCCCTTGCCCTGGGGGAAGTGAGAGAGGGGCAAGATTAGGGGGGCTGAGCTGAGACCAACACCTGGGAGAGATGCCCTGTGCCAGGCCAGGGGTCAGGCTGGCCAGGCACAGCTCCCACCCCAACATGGCATCCGTGGGCTGTGACCCCTTTTCCTAGGAGAGCCTGGGTCACTTCTCACACCATCTCCCTTAGGCAAGGCAGGGAGACAGACTTGGCAGATGCAGCTCGTGGGCTGCCCTGGCTTTTTGCACGGGTCCTGGGGCTGCAGACTAACACGAGGCCATGCCCACAGGGGAAGACTCAGCCAAATCAGCCAGGGCACAGAAAATCTGGAGAGGGAGCAAGGGAGTGAGCTCTGGACAGGGCCTGTCAATCTGATTCCAGGCACACCTCCTTCCCACCATCATGAGAGGACCCCAGACCTCAGTCCAGCTGTCACCCCCCACGGGCAGAACAGAGCCCCCAGAGCCCCCTGCACCATCCCCCGGCAGCGGGGACACCCGTTGTCTCACAGCCTGCTCCAGCAGGGTGTGCCCGGCTTTGGGCTGGCGTCAGTTCCCCCCACGTTAAAGGAAATGTCTCTGCCCACTCCCTGTCCTGCAACAAGCCACGGCAGAGCCATCATCTTCCTGGAGTTCTTTCCCCTCGGCTCTGCGGGCGGACTCCTTCTGGCTCCCCACCGATGGCGGGGCTTTTGGGAGAGGAGAGCGAAGGGGCCGGGGACCCCTGGGAACAGCCCATTGCCGGGCGAGGAGCCGCGCAGCCATGGCAGCAGGGACACGCTGCGGTCCCCGGCGCCGGGGCGAGGGGCAGCGGGGGGAGCACCCGGGATGGCCAAGGCCGCTGATGTGGCGCAGCTGCACGGCCAGAGGCCCCCGGAGCCGAGCGGGGCAGGACCGTGCGAAGCCCCCCGCGGCAGCGAGCTGGGAGCCAAGAGCTGCGGGGCCAAAGCGGGGGTGGGGAGTCAAGCGCTTACCTCTGCCAGGGTCCCCGGGAGCCGCGGCGCACACAGCACCAGCAGCGGCAGCAGCAGTGACCTCATGGGGACCTGGTGGCTGCAGATCAGAGGGATGACAAGTTGGGGGGGGGAGGCAGCTTCTTAGCAGTGGCTGTCCCCAGCCAGCCCCTTCTCCCACGGCAGCCAGGAGCCGCGTCCCCACATGCTTTCCGAGCGCGGGTGACAAGATGACATCAATGGGGACCGGCCAGCGAGTGGCACCTCGGCCGGGCCCGCTGCCCCTGGGCAGGGGCAGAGCTCGCCTCCGGCCCGGGAGAAGCCCAGCGGGGGCGGCTCCCTCTCGCCGGGCGCATTTGCTGTTGTCCCCGCGGGTCCGTGTCCTCTGCGGTGACTCCGCAGCTGGCCCGGAGCGAGCGGGTGCGGGCTGCGGGCAGAGCTGCCGGCTGGGGATGGGGGGCTCGCTGCTGGCCGGGGTCTTGGGGGACCTCGCTGCAGCGGGGGCTCCGCGGGGCTGGAGCCCGCTCTGGCATCAGCAGGAGCTCTGGGAGCTGGAGCGGGAGGAGCGGGAGGAGCCGGAGGGGCGGGAGGGGTGGAGACAGAAGTGCACTGATGGCGGCTCCAGGCTGCGAGGGAGCGCTCGAACCAGCCCCCAGCGCGGGGAGCGAGGGCAGGAGGGCGCAGCGATGGGCTGGGATGCTGCGGGGAGCGAGGGCAGGAGGGCGCAGCGATGGGCTGGGATGCTGCGGGGAGCGAGGGCACGAGTGCGGCCGCGGGGTGCTGTGCACCCTCGGTCTCTGTGCCGCACCTCCAGGCACCCTTGGGCTCCGTGCGCATGGATTCCTGCGCGGGTGCGGCGGGGAGCGGGGTTTGGGTACGCCGAGGGGCAGGGCTGGGGGTGTCTCTGTGCCGTGTCCATGGCACGGCGGCCCGCGGGCTGCGGGGGGGAGTGCGCACTCTGAGGGGCTCCTGGGCACGACATCTCTCGCACAGAGGTGCCCAAACCACGCTGTGCCCATCCGAGGGGGTGGCTAAAGTGAGCTGTGCCCGGGGTGGGTGGGCGCTGTACTTTGGGGGGTTGCCCTGGGGAGCAGGCTGTGCCCCCCGAGCTGCGTGCAGGGCCGTGCTCTGCGATGCTCTGCGGTGTCTGTGCAATGCGGGGCAGAATGCCAGCTCTGATTCAGAGCAGAGATGCCATTGGCTTCACATCAGCGCTGGAGATCTGGGACAGTGCTGGAAGAGGTTCAGTGATGCATCAGTCCGGAAGCCAGTGCAGCCTTTGTGGCCGTGGGAGTCTGTCCCGGTGGCCAGCACGGCCACCTATGAGGACTGTTCAAGCTCTGCTCATTACTGTGAGCCACCGAGCTGTCAGAGGGGGACACATCCCCCACCTGTCCTCTGGAACACCGGAATCCCTCGACAAAAGACTCAGAAGTTTGTCAAGTGGGACCTGGGACAGACAGAACAACCGCCAGTATCTGGACAAAGACACGGGAAAGCTCCAGCTCTTGCAAGCAATCGAGAAGAGAGGGGGACACAGGGGACCTGGTCTAGGACCCATCTCCAACCCCAGGTCCAGACCCCAACCCTTCTGACAGCCCCCAGGCTGATGGAGCCAGTTGGAAAGGGGACAGAGAACATGAATCCCCTTCCCTTTGCATGGGTGACAGTTAATTTCCCAGGTCCCAGCCAAATGGGACTGGTGCCAGGAGTCCGGGTCCGTGGTCACAGTCACGTCCCTGCAGAGGTCCCTGCCTGGAATAGGCTGAGGATAAAGAAGCCCTGGCCCTGCAGCTCAGCCCAGCAGGTAGGGCTTGTTTGTCACTTCTGTCTAGGACTCAGATGTTCCCCCAGCAGAAAGGTACAGCTCTACCACCAGAGCCCCTTTGTGTCACTCTGTCTCCAGACCTACCCTTCCTCTGCACCCTGAGCACAAAGATCAGGGTGGGAGCAGAAGGCCATGCCTTGGCTCCAGCACTGGCAAGATTAATGCCCTTAATGCCTTATTAATTTTTTAAATTAATTAACCACCTTTAGTGCCCACAGTTCCAAGGACTGAATGCCGAAAATGCCATAGGTGCATTTGCTCAAGTGATGGATGCCCAGGGTAAGAGCTCTGGCTCTTAAAGATCCCCTGATAAGCATTTGGGACTGAGGTCCATCAGCATCTGGGGTGATGAGGCTGACCCATCAACCAGTGCCACAGCCAGCTCTGGGGATACCCATCCCTGCCACTGGACACCAGTTTGATGGGCAGCTGGCCACCCCCCCTGAGATCTGAGTGCAAGGTGAAGGCTCACAGGTACTGAAGGTGATGTCCTCCAGCCCCTGAGATGGAGTAGCCTCCCAGAAACCAGACAGGGGGAGACTTGGGCCTGATCGCTGCCGTCTCCAGTGGGCTGGGGACTGTTTTTAAAGGCCCCTTTCCAGAGCTGGGCGGCTGCAGCCAGCTGGGAGGAGGCTGGGGCTCCTCGCTGCAGCGAGGGTTTGCCAGGCTTACCCAGGGGCCCAGGGTGGGATCAAGGAGGTTACAGCTGGCTGGTCCCCAAAACACGTTTACAAAGAGGCTTTCAGTGGATGTCCCCATGCAGGTCCATTGTGGGGTGCAGGCTGCCAGCACAGGTGACCCCACTTTGGATGGGGAGCGTGGGGTTGTTTGCTGCCATGAGCAGCCTGGAGGGTCACCTGGAGGGTGGCTGTGATGGAGGCAGCGCAGGCGGTGCTGGGCACTGTGGTGTCCCTGGAGCATGGCAGGTGACGGCAGAGCTGAATTTGAGGAGCCCCTAGCTGATGAAGCAGAGGCTGGAGGTGAGGATGGAGGGCCTTTGGTGGACTGAGAATTCTGATCCAGGGACATGGGGCAGGAGGGACCCTTGACTGGAAAAAGAGATGTTGCATTCCCCAGTGTCGAAGGCAGTGTCCCCTGCAGTGGTGGCACAGACAGGAGGTTTTCCCAGGCTACAGAGTCAAGGTGGGGCTCCTGCAGCTTCAAAGCATACCAAAGAGCAGCTCCAGGCCAACGAGAGGACAAACCCAGGCACTGGAGTCCTGGGACACTCCAGCTGGGCTGTGCCTGCCCAGCCCAGCTGGAGAGAAGCTGAACCTGTGCGTCCTTACTGCACCTGCCTGGGCACAGCCTTGGTGCCCCTGCACCGACCCCTCTGCAAAGGCAGCTGTCTCCACCTCCAGCCACAGCCTTTGCTGCTGCAGCCCTGCATGGGAGCACAGCTCCCCCACTGAGGCAGTTTGTCTGGACCCTGGATTGCCCAAGGAGCAAAGGGACTGTTCTACCTGCCCTGCTGTCTGGGCTGGGCAGCCAAGCAGGGGCTCCTGGAACAGTGTCTGTTCCTTTGGATCTTGCTGCTGTGCTGTGCTGCTGCCCTGCACCTCCCCAGCCAGGAGGTGAGGTTACTCACTCGGCATGAGGACAGGCTTGGGGGATGCCTTGCTGCCCACCAGGTTGGGATTGACCTCTGAGCACAGACCAGGAGACATCGCAGCAGCTTTCACAGCCGCTGCACGTCCTGGTGGCACAGCAAGCTGTCACCCCCTGCCATGGGAACACACATGTATTCCAGCCCCGCTTATTTAACCTCGGGTCCCAGTGGCTGTGCTCCCTGAGCTCAGGGAGTTTGGGCTGTGGCTGCAGTGGAAACAGCCCAAAGCGCTGCTGGGAGCCAAGCCCAGGCCCCATCCCTGGCGCCGCAGGGCTCAGCAGCCTCCACACGGCACAGAAGCTGCTCCTCCTGTGCCAGCACTGCCTTCCCCACGGCCACCCCAGTGACACCGTGCCACCTCAGGTAGGGACAGAGAGAGCCCTCCTTCAGCTGGGGATATCAGATCTCCCCTCCGGTCCCCCCGACAATGAAGCCTTCATCTGTGCCAAACCCAAAGACAACTGCAGAAGATTTCTCCACCCAGCAGCTGGAACCAGGCCTGGAAACTCAGGGGCTGCCGAGTCATCACATTTTCCGCGAAGCAGAGAACGCTACCACAAGGCGCAGGGGGATGGGGACGCCCCGCGGTCCGGGATGGCTGCAGAGCTCGGCTGGCCAGAGCTGGCAGGGGACTGGGGCTGTGCAGCCAAGCCACCGCCTCTGGCAAGGGGCAGAGCCTCAGCAAGGGACATGCTCATGCCCTGTGCTCTGGAGGGAGCAGAGATGGGGAAGGGGACCCCCGACAGCGTGTCTGTCACTGTGGTGTCAGGTCTTGCTGTGCTGAGGTGAGGGACAATAGCCACAGTGCAGTGGCGAAGGCCCTGCCCGGCAAAGGTTCTGGGCTGTCCCCCCAAGCACAGCCAACCCCAGAGCAGAGCAGGGCTCACCCACTTTCCATGCACTCTCCAGGTGCCCTGGGCATGGAGCTGGCAGCCTGGGTTTGTCCCTGCTGGGGCATCTCCCCAACCTGAGGTCCTGCACACCTGGCAGGAGTTGAGGCCTCCCTGGGAAGCACCTGCTGGAGTGAGGATGGGCAGGGTGGGCAGCAGAGTGCCCACCTCAGCCAAGGGTCCCAGTTGTGTCACAGGGTCTGTGCAAGGTGACAGTGGTGGGTGATACTCCCAAGGCTGGGCACGGGCAGAGCCTTGCAGGGTGCCTGTCAGAGGACAGCATGTGGCCAAGGACACTCCCACAGGGACTCAACCTGTCACTCAGGGCACAGCCATGACCTGGGCAATGTTGTCATGGTGCAGAGGAGCCTCTGCTGCTGTCTGGACAGGCAGCCCTGATATCTCTGTGGGAGCTCTGCCATCCCTCCCTGGGCAGGTTCTGTGCATCCAGCCTGGCACCCTATGACAATATATGCCCAGGGGCCCATGATATGTGGGGCACTGGTGCCAGTGGGATGGGGCTGGGAACAGCTCTGGGGCTCCTGCCCAACAACAACCCTTTGGTCCCTGTTCCTCCATCCCTCCCAGTGCTCACCAGCACTGTGAACTGCCCCAGGCCACAGTTTCTCCCCTCTGCCTCTCTGAGGTGCTGAGTGCTGCCCAGGGCTGTGAGAGAGGAACAAGAGGAACAGGCTGCTCCCAGGGCAGAGCCTGCAGAAGATGCAGGTGCTGCTGGGACCTCTCCCTTTGCAAGGTTCACACGCCACGGTTCTCCAACCCTAAACCCTGGAGCACTGGGATGCTCCTTCTCCAACCCCTTGCAAGTGTTTAATCATTCCCACATGGAGCCGTGCCAGCGCCGCTGCTGCCTCCTGACCCACGCTTTGATACCTTGGAGCTCTTCCCATTTTGCGGAGGGGGGAGGGCAGGCAGGCAGCGGGGGACGTCACCCCTCTGCAGGGCAGGGCACAGCCACGCTGTCCGGGCTGGGGGACAGCCAGGAGTGGCAGGAGTGACCCTGTTACCGTCACCTGGGTGATGCTCTTCGCTCCCCCACCCGCTGCTGAAGCCCTGGCAGCTGAGCCCGGGATGCCTGCGGGTGCGACCCAGGCGCCGTGCAGAGCTGGGAGCGCGGGGCTGCGGTGACTCAGAGCACGCCCAAAGCCGGCAGAGCCGGGCAGACCTGCTCTGCACCCCCGGGGTGCGGGTGCCGCCCCTGGGGCTGAGCAGGCTCCGCTTCCCCTGGCCAGGCAATAGCAGCGCGCTGGGGAGGGCTGAGAGCAGCCCGGACAGTGCCTGCCCCAGACCAGTCGTGCAGCCAGCAGCACCTGGCTCCAAAATCACCCACGCCAGTCGCCAACAGCCTGTGGAACCCTGTGGGGCTCTGCTCCCGCCTCGTGGTGCAGGGCCAGCACAGCTGGCAGCGAGGGTGCCCGACGCTGCAAGGATGCCATGAACACGGAGCCGTGAAGCAGCTCCCGGTGCCCGCTTGTGCCGCACCACGCCGAGGGGCCCGGGCACCACATTGCCCCGGTGCGGGCACCGCCTCGGAGTGCCAGGCTCGGCTCCTGGCACAGCCGTGCTCGGAGGTTGCCCATCCCCTGCCGCCCACCCCGCGGCTGGGGCACCGGGTTTGCCCGCACTGTGCCAGCGCACGGGAGGGTCCGCGCTGCTCTCCCCGCCGCACACATCCTGCCTTCGACCACGCGTCTGGGAAGAGGAAGGGGACAAGGAATGGGACCCATACCTCAGTTGGGGGTGTTCCTGGCCCGGTCCACAGCCCGTTCCTGCGCGCCGGGCGCGTGCGGTGTCAACTTGGCACGCTCGCACTCGCCCGTTTGCTCTGCTTGTGCACGGCCCTGACGTTCAAGTCTGGGCTGGACCGGCGGGAAGGCCCGCCTGGGCTCGCCCAGCTCTCAGCTGCAGGATGCTGGGGAGGAGGGATCAGCTGGACAGGGATGTGTCCTATGGCCCCTTGAGGGCAAGGGTCTGCGCTCCAGGGGCAGGAGCTGCGTGCCAAAGCAGCAGGTTGGGCATGGCTCACTCCTATCTGCACCTTGCCAGAGTTTGTCCCACGTGCTGTGGGTTCAGGCAGGTGCTGGGGACCCTCGGTGAGCATCCCCTCGTGCTGCTGCTGCCAAGAGGAACAGGGAGAGCCCCAGGACAGTGATGGAGTCAGCACAGGCACCCAGCCCATGCACCAGCCCTGGAGGTGTCTGTGGGCTGTGGTTGCCAAAGGCTTTGCTGCCCTGAGCCCCATCAGACCAGGCACCATCCTGGAGTGAAGACATCCTGTCCCCCTCAGTCCCCCACCAAGGGGGATGGAGAGGAGCTGATGCATTGGGGCAGGAGGTGCAGAGCATTCCAAGAGCTTGTCCAGAATCACACTTATCCTCACCCTGGTGAACAGGCAGCAGCTGGTCCCTGGGAGCAAGGAGAAGGGTGCTGCCAGTGGGTTTGGAGGAGAGCTGGGAGCAGGTCCCAAGGCACTCCTACTCCAGTCTTGATGGATGCGGCAGGAGGAGGTGTGAGGCACTGAGTGTGAGGACTCCTATCTCCTTCAGTCCCAGCTGCGAGCAAGGTCTGGATGTCAGAGGTCCTGTCCCACCTTGGACCTCACAGGTCCTGTCTCACCTTCAGCCTCACAGGTCCTGTCTCACCTTGAACCTCACAGGTCCCATCCCACCTTGAACCTCACAGGTCCTGTCTCACCTTGAACCTCACAGGTCCTGTCTCACCTTTGACCTCACAGGTCCTGTCCCACCTTGGACCTCACCTTGGACCATCTCCTTGCTGGAGGCTGGCAGGATGAACCCAGCTCAGCCCTGCATGGGAGCAGTGGGTTCCTGCACTGCTGTGCAGCACTTGGTGAAGGAGTTCTGCACCCAACCCTTCCCAGTCCCACAAGGGAGGGTCACACATTTCAGCTGCCACTCGAGGTATTCAGCCTTCCCCAAAAGGGCACGCATCCCCGCCTCGGCTGGGCTGAACTTTCTGCAGAGAGGGAGAGGGACAGCAACAGGAAGCCCTGGACACTGCTGCCACACTCAGCAGTGATATGAAAACCTAGACTCCAAATTTGGAAAGTGGCTCAGTTTCCAAATACCGCCATGAGCTGAAAATCCCAAGTCAAAACGAAACCAGCCCCAGCCTCTGGTTCAAAGTTTCCTGTATAAAAACAAACCTGCAGACGGCCGCATTTGCATACAAAAGGTTTTGTTTTCAGGAGGAAGGTCTCTTTTTCAGAGGAGTAAACACAAAGCCTGCCCATCTTCCATGTCACAGGGTAGGAAGGAGTTCTGCCTGGCAGCTCAGGTCACAGGCAGGGCATTGTCCCCTCTTACTGCCAGGCTGCTGTCCCTCTCCCATGTACCCTGGCCTGTGCCAGCGCTACCACCAACACCCCCACCAATGCCACAACCAACACCACCACCATACCCAGCAGCAAGCCATGGACTGAGCCTTTTCACACCTGTTCCTGTAGCTATGACACCTTTGAGTGTCCCAGGGCATGGGGACAGGCCTTTGCACTGCGGCGGTCCTGGGAAGCTGTGGCATGGCACCCAGGGGCGCTCCTGTCCCTGCAGTGTGGCTGCAGCCTTGGCAGTGCCTGCTTCTGCAGCTCCTCGGCTTCTCCCTGGCATCTCCCGCAGCTCCTGGAGCCAAACACAACACGAGTCCATTTTGTAGACTGTCAGCAGTGCCTGCTGCTTTCTGCATCCAGCCCCCTGCAGGAGCTGCTCTGCTTCTTCACAGGAGCAGCTGGGGGACCCCTTCTGGGTTCTACTCCCCCAGCCCAGCTGCAGGGACCCCCAACACCACTGGCCTCGGGCTGAGGCACATTTGGGGCTGGCCCAGGCTGGCTGCTCCCCAGGGTGCTGCTGTGGGCAGTCACACATCCCAGTGGCAGCTGCTTCTTGGGATACATCTTGGCCACAGGCATGGGTCCCAGAGCCATCGATTGCCAAAGGCTTTTCTGGCACATGCTCAGCCTCGCCCGGTGGCTGCTGCAGTTCTGGAGCATGGGTGAGGCGGTTGCAGAAGGATGCAGGATCAGCACCCTGCACTGTTGCCTGCTGGCAATTTTGTCTGTCCTTTCAGCCACAACCTCTGCTGCTTGACTAGGGTCAGTGGGACCATTCACAGCTCTTCCAGATGGGCACAGAGCTCAGCCTTGTCTCTCCAGGAGTCCCCAGTGAAGTGTCCATTGAGCTGGACATCCTGGTTTGAGATGGAGTGTCTGCGAGGCTTGGAGACCTGCCCAGGTGGCACACTTGGAGAGCTGGTCCCTATCCAAAGACTGGCAGAAGCTGTTTTCATCTCTGAGCTGGAACATACCTGCCTTGCCTCAGTTTATCATCCACACACCAGGAAGCAGAGATGCTCTACTGCTGGAGGGGAGGGAGGGAGAGCAGGCTGGTAACGGGGATGCATCAAGCTTTTCTGAGCCTCCTCATTCCCTCCTGGGCTTTCATTAGCCGCGTTTGGCATCTGGGCTGCAAAGCCACGCTGTCCTGCATCTCTCGTGGGTGGTGGCTGGGTTGGGCTGGGCTGGGCTCGCTGCAGACGGCCCCAAGGCTCGGAGGGATCAGCCAGGCTGCCGTTCAGCTTGAGCCACTTGGCTGGGAGAGCCTAAAACAACAAACATCGCAGAATAAGGGAATGTTTCACTGCTTCTTCTGGTTGAGTGGTTTCCTGTTTTCTAAGGGGTTCTTCCAGCACCTCTGGGGCAGAGGACTTGCCTACCCAGAGCAAGTCCCAGAGCAGACCCCTGTCCCGGAGGCAAGTTCTGCTGCTTGACATCTGGCAGAGGAAGAGGTTGCAAAAGATCGGCTGTGACCTTTGCCAGAGACCTGCAGCAGGAGACAGCTCTATTCCTTTCCCCTCTGGGCCAAAAGCATCCGTGAACGTGTGGTCTCACCCAGGCCAAGGACACCGCTTGCGTGCACAGCCTGGCTGGTGATTCTTACAGACAGCTTCCCATGGCCTGACAAAGTCCTCACAGGCATGGCCAACAGCTCCTCAGGCTGCTCAGCCCGGCAAGGGGGCAATCCTGGGCTCAGCACAGTCTGGCTGCTGCTGTGGGGAGCAGGAACAGCTCAGTGCTGCAGATCTGCAGGCAGAGACGAGGGCAGGGCACCCCAGAGCACACCCCTGCTGTCTCCATGCCCCCACCCCTGCTCCACCCAGCCCAGGCCATGCAGCCCGGCTGTGTGTAGGGTGCTGAGCAGAGCCCTGTGCAGTTTCAGTGCTACTCCAGCCTGGGCTCCATCCCTGCTCCCCCGAGCCCATCTGCAGCGCTGTGCACGGGTCAGGTCACCCTGCCTGGTGGTGCCCACCCGCTCCTGTCACCGCTCCTCTGCTCCAGCCTGGAGCCCTCTGCCCAGCTCTCCTGCTTCTTCCCTGCCTGTCACTGAAACTCCCCTCTGCCCTGGGGGTACCAGGGCTGGTGGAACCATCCCCCCAGCTCTCCAGGGAAACACACAGATATTTTGTCCACGGACAAACATACCTTTCCCCTCCTTTACTGCACACTATTAAAAGAGGCCATGGCAGAGTCTGCGCTGTGTCAGCCCCTGGGGCCTGGCTGATCCCTGGGGAAGAGGCAGCAGAGAGGATGCTGACACACAGGGTGGCTGTCACTGCTTGAATGTGTCCTGGCTCCTCGTGGGAGACAGGATCCATCTGGACCTCCTCAGGGTCCAATCCTGGATCCTTACAGGCTCAGTCATCCCTGACCGTGACAAAAACATGAACCAGCTCCCTGCAGGGATAGAGCAAGAGGCAGACACGAGGGGTCCTGTCAGAGCCCCAGAGCCAGTCAGTTCTGCAGGATACAGCCCCAAACACGACATCTCCTGCCCAGGCTGCTGCATCAAGGATCTGTGGGACCTCTGGCTGGACTCCAGCTCCCCAAAGTTGAGCAACCCCAAAGCCCACTGAGGTGTCCCCAGTACTGCTTCTGGGGACAGGCTCAGGAGGCCCACAGGAGAGGGGCAGACAGAGCTGCCCAAGGGGCTGTGGGAGGAGCTGGAGATGCCCCTGGCAGGGGTAGTGCCCACCAAGGGGGACATGATCTGCTGCAGTGTTATGGTGCCAAGCTGGCTGCTGGCGTGGCAGGGCAGGGGTGGCCTGTCCCAGCTGAGAGCAGAGCTTGCTGCCCTCACACCCTTCTCTGCAGCCTTGTGGGTGTTCAGCTGCTGCTCTCCATCCTCTCCCTCACCCACCAGCAGCACAGGTCCCTCCTGCCCTGTCCTGGTATCGCAGACCTGGGCCCCAGCACCACAGGTAGGCTCAGCATTACACAGGCACCCACTCTGCCCCAAAATGCCCCTCAAAAGGCTGAGGTGAGGTATGGGGGTAGAAGGATGGTGGAGCAGCAGCTGCAGCTCTGCACAGTGACCGGCCCACCAGGCACCACGTCCGTGATCTGCTGCTGTCCCTCGTGGTGGGAGACCCAGTCCTTTATTTGGGGCCACTGAAAACACCACCCTGGTGCCAGCCCCGTGGCTTGACCCTGTGCCCCCTCTGGCAGGAGCAGGGCAGGGTGCTCAGCAGCCCTGGGGGATGGAGACAGCTGCTGTCTGGCAAGGCACAGCTCTCATGGGCAAGAAGCCCAACACTTCTGCTGCACCTGGGGCTCTGGTGACACAAGCTGCTGCCTCGATTTCTCCTCCAGTGCTGAAAGCTCCGTGGCTCCATCCTTGGACTTGTTGGCAGGAAAGGTGTCCCCAGCCCCAGAGCAGACAGAGACCCCTCTCAGCCCCAACAGCAGATGAAACTAAAAAGCTCACAGTTTCTTTGCTTTTCCTCCAGATCTGGGGCATCTGTGGCTCCAAGCACCATGGCTCCCCCACTGTGAGCAGACAGGAATATTTCTGGTGCCTGGAACTGGGACAAAGCCAACCTCATGTGCTGCAAGCTCCCGTGGCTCACACCTACGGCCACAAAGCTGCAGCAAGACCAAGGCGACTCATAGGAATTGCAGAGCATCTCTCAGCAGGAGCATGCGTGACCCAACATGGCAGCTTCCTGAATTTCTGAGGCCAGAAAGCACAATCCAGAACAGCTTTCAAAAGCAGACAGGCTCACGTTCTGTCATGGCCAGAAACCGGGGGAGCAGCACTGGGCAGATCCATCATCTCTGCGTTGCTGCCCTCTGGCTGCCTCTGCTTATCCATGGCCAGTCCCCTCCAGCTGGAGAGAAGGGCCCTGCCGTGGCTGCCGGGGGCTCTGCCTCTTGCTGTGCAAGAATCATCATAGAATTGTTCAGGCTGGAAAAGCCCTCTAAGATCGTCAAGTTCAGTCACTGCCCCAGCACTGCCATTTTCGCCACTAAACCATGTCCCTAAGTGCCACATTTAGATGTCTTTGACTCCACTCTGGGCAGCCTCTGATCACCCTTTCAGTGAATATATTTTTCCTAAAATAAAAGCTGCTGGCACATCCTCCCCAGCCCTTTGGCCCCAGGCAGCTGCATCCACAGATCCACCCTGTGCTGGGGCCGGAGGGCACAGGCAGCATCACTGCACAGTCTGTCTTTATCGAGGTTAAGAATCTTAACCCCCGAGCAGTGACTCACTTGCCATCAGCTGGACTCACCACACCTATTTCTGCACCGGACATCGGCTGAGTATGGGCTATTTTAACTACATTTCTAGCTGTTGTCAAAGGCTAGAAGAGGATCTGTGCCTCTGTCATAAACACTCAGACCGGCCTGCGGAAGGGCAGCTCTGTTCCCCGCGCCCGTCGCTGCGTGGGCGCAGGTTCTCTCGCAGCAAAAATGGAAGTGACGGCTTTCTAACCGCTTCCTTTCTTTCTGGGTCTCTCTCTTGCCTGCCCCTCCTGCCCAGCTCGTTTCCTGTTATTGATAATGGCCCCTGCACCCGGCGAGAGGTCACTGGGCTCGCTGTCCCCCGCAGGAGCAGCCCAGGGACTGGGGCAGCAGGGCTGTGCTGGGCAAACCCAGCAGGGCTCGGCTGGGCTGGGCACAAGGCTCAGCCCACGTGCTGGCTGCCAAGGTCCCCACTGCTGCAGCGTGCCAAGGGACCCAGGATAGGGATAACTTGATGAGTCTTCAGGATTTTCAGGCCTTTTGGTGCCTTTTTCACTGAGATCTGCTTTGCCCTGTGTACTGCGGGGATAGAGAGGAGCTGGGGGATTTCCTGTTCCTAGGAGACTTCTTTCTGCCCACACCGCTCACAGGGTTTTGCAGGCAGCTGCTGTGGTCTGGAGCCTCCTGAGAGGACATGTGTGTGCCTCCTGGCCAGCCCACAGGTGTCCAGGCAAGGCAGACAGCTCAGTCCCCAAGGGAAATGGAAGCTCACAGCTTTTTCCAGATGGCCTTTCTAAAAGCACAGCTCTCTTGGAGGCAGCCAGGGAAGCACAGGACAAGGCCAGGTGACCCATGGATGAGACAGGTGCTGCCACCGGTGCTGGGGCTGTGTCCCCAGCAGTCTGTTCTGGTGACCAAGTTGTGCTGTGGCTCTTGCTGTCCCTCTGTGCCTTCTCCACTGGCATTTGTTGGCTGGAGTGTCAAAGTCTCAGCACCTTGGAGGTCTCGTTGCATGTGTTGGCTTAGATCCCCTTTATCCTCACCCCTTGGGGACATGATTCAGTGGTGAACATGGCAGTGCTCAGTTAACAGCTGGACTTAATGACCTTAGAGGGATTTTTCAACCTTAATTTTTCTGTCATTTCATGGTTCTAGACACCTGACTTAGGAACAGTCCTCCATGCAATTGCTCCACTGTCAAATGAATGGGGAGAGCTTCTTCCCACATGAGAAGAGGAACAAACCAAGCTGATATAAAACACCTTCACTCTGGGAGATCACCACTCCCAGAGGAGCTGTTCCTGTGCCAAGGCTCCTTCTTTAGTCCACAGCAGCACCAGCTCTGCATCCGTGTTAGCCCAGCCCAGTGGTGCTGGTGGTTCACCTGCTCGGCCTTTCTCTTGGCAAATTTGGAGGGAAGCTCAGCTTGTTTGTGGGAGATACAGGAGGATACAGGAGAGTATCTAATTCCAGAGAGCAAAAGTGGTTCTACTCAGCAGTCATAGACTCATAGAATACACTGAGTTGAAAGGGACCCATCAGGGTTATCAAGCCCGACTCTTGGCCCTGCACAGACACCCCAACAATCCCACCCTGTGCCTGAGAGCGCTGTCCAAACGCTCCTTTGAGCTCAGACAGGTTTGGAGCTGTGGCCACTTCCCTGGGGAGCCCGTTCCAGTGCTCAACCACTCTTTGGGGGATAAACTTTTTCCTTTCTAATTTAAACCTTCCCTGACACAGATCCAGCTGTTCCCTCTAGTCCTGTAACTGGTCACAGAGAGCAGAGACTGGAGCTGCCCCTCCACTGCCCCTCATGAGGATGTTGAAGAGCTCAGTGAGGTCTCCCCTCAGTCTCCTCTTCTCTAGGCTGAAAAAACCGAGTGATTCAAAGAAAACAATCCAGCAGTAAAGCAGGAAATCCAGGTCCTAAACTCTCCCGGTTCTCCTTGAGGAGAGGGCAGAAGCACAGGGGCTGGCAGGATCAGCGGCAATGCCTTGGCAAAACGACCCAGCAATTCCTTAATTGCTCCCAGCTCAAGCCAGGCAGCAGCAGGAGCAAACTCTGCACGGACCGGCCGCGGGGAGAAAGGTCACCCATCCGCTGCCTCCGCCGCGCCGCCCAGGATCAGCTCCATCCCGGGGGGATGCCCGGGGGTCCGGGCTCGCAGGCGGAGCTGCGCTGCGGGCTCTGAGCTCCCGCAGCCCCGCGAGCACGGGCCGCGGCAGGAGGATGCTTCTGCCGGGGCTGTCCTTGGCAATGCGCTCCCGTGGAGGACGCTGGAACGGCCAGACGCTGCTCTCCGGAAAAGCAACCCGCGGAGGTGCTTCCCGCAGCTGCCGGGTCCTGGCTGTCCCCAGGTAAGGTGCCGTCCCTCGGATGGTCACTCCCCCACGTTCGGCTCTGCGGGATGCTCGGCATGTTTGCACCGTCCTCCTCTCCCCTGCCGGGAGCCGATCGGGCAATTTGCACGGAGTCTGCTCAGTCCCGAGACAGCTGCTTCACCTTCAAGCCTGCGAGCGATGTTTAGACAGTGGAGGAGATGGGCTCATTTCCAAAAGCCTGCAGGACATCCTGAATCCCAGTCGTGTCAACGGAAGCAGGACCAGCCCTTCCTGAGTGCCGGACCCAAAGGTGACGGGGCCTGATGGGACAAAGCCACGGTGTGCGAGGCAATCCTGGGGAGTGAGACTTTGGGGCAGCATCTGTGCTTTGGGTGCCAGCTCATTGCCTGCCTGAGCTGAGGTGACTTTGGGGCTACAGCGCTGTTTGGAGAGGGTGAGGAGAAGGTGCTGGGGTGTGTGGATCAGGGCAGGGAGGCTGGGGGGCAGAGAAGGGCATAAGGGCTGGCTGGGCATTAGTGGGAAAACAGGTGCCAGTCTGGAGCTGGAGGGTGCTCTTTGCACAAAGGGAACTGGCTATGAAATCATGGCCAGAGGTGCAAGATGACCCCGTGGAAGCAGTTTTAAAATGCAAGTGAACAAACAGCAAGTACCAGTCAGGGGTAAATCCAGATCTTCCTCCCCAGAGTACCAACTCCACAGGGTCCCCATATCTTGCTGAAAGTAAACCCACAGCCATATGAACCCTTCAAGGCCTCTAAGATTCTGTCACAGACCTCTCTAGTCCCAACAGATAATCATAAGGCACAGATGTCCATGGACAGAGGACACAGGGATGCCATGTCTGGCACATCTCCAGTTGGACCAGGGTGAATGGCTGGTGTGATAACAGTTGGGACTCTTCCCTCCATGTCCATGCCTCCATCACCAACCCTCCCAGCACCACTCTGGGCATCATCATCACCCCTGACACCCCAGTGCCACCAAGGTCAGAGCAGAAAGGAGAGCTGGGGGACAAGGGATGTTCCTGCTCTGGGACCTCACCAATCCTTCCTCACCACAGGAGGGTGAGGGGCACAGCTGTGACCCTATGGGACCCCCTGTCCAGAGCCATTTCCTTCAGTGTTGCTTCCTCCCATCCCCTCCTGGGTTTTGCCCACCAGAGACTGCCGGGTTCCTCTTTGCCCACACCAGATTGCAATGGCTGTCCTGGTGTCCTGGTCCTGTCCTTACAGCAAATTGACCCTGGCTTGGGATCTGCCCCCAGACTAGACACCATCTCCCCTCCCCTGTGTTTTAACAGCCAGGTCCTCCCTGGCCCCAGCAGTCCCTGCTTGTAGGATCCAGCAGCTCCCCCTCTGCTCCCTGGGCCAGCCTGATGCAGCTGGTGCAGAGCTGGTGATGTGACACGGGACAAGCACGGCTGCACACGAAAGGCACAGTCCCCAGCCAGAGCATCTCCCAGCTCTTTGCTCCCCACCACACCCCTCTGCGAACTCAGCCAGCGTCCCTCGGGAGGAGCCAGATTGACAGCATCATGTTCCAAGCAGGGGCTCAGAGGTGGCCAGAAGTGATGTGCCCAAAAGTGTATTTGGGAGGAGGGAGGAAGAGAGGGCAAGTCTGGGCTTCACTGTTCGAGGTCTCTGCTCACCCACACGGATGGGCACTGATGAGTGACCAGGGACGTGTGCTCTGCACGTGCGGGTGTGCATCCGCCGTGTACCCCGGCAGGCGGGCAGGAGGGGGACAGGCACCATTCCCAGGAGGGCAGCAGACACCCACCACCACCGTAGGTGGGTGCAACGAGGTGCTGGGGACAGCTTGCCCAGGAGTGGCACTGAGAGCGGAAAAATGCCCTGGGTCAGGCAGTGTGTTCTGGCTCCATCTGCTCCTGGTCTCCCTCCATCCAGTCTATCTCTACCAGCTCATGCCTTGTTTGTCACTGAGCCTTCCTTTTCATGCTGTGGGTCTCCACAGGTCTGTGTCCCCTCCCATGATTTCTCCCTTTAAATGCACCTCCTCAGCGTGCTGGTGCTTTGGCAGAAGGGAGGAAGAGCAGCCATGCTGGCAGGGGGGAGCACACTGGGGTCCAGCTCTGCACCATCAGAGGCACAGAAGGGTCAGGACATCTCAGCAGTGCAGGCTTTCCTGCTCCTGGAAGCCTGGGTACATCCCTACCTCCCTCCTGCATTCCTTCTATCCTGGGTGATTTGCCATGGCCAGGACAGTCCCTTCAGTCGCCATCAGAGTTTTCTGCATAAGGAAAAGCCAAAGTGGGCCACGTGTGGTTTCCAGGCTGTGTCCTGGGTGTCCTGCTTAGTCGCAGCCGGCACAGGAACATGCATGACTGGTAGAGCCAAGCAGCAGCATGGGGAGGTCTGTGAGCAGCAGAGGGAAAGTGCTGCAAGGCTTTTTGGGGGATGTCCCTGAGCATGAGTGATGCTTTGGAGGTGTTGTGATGCTTTGGAGGCAGAGGATACACTGCAGCCCAGCACCTCATTTTCCTCTTTTTATCCTGAGTGTGGTCCACTGTCATGACCAAATTCAAGTGGAACCAAATAAGCCATTTTGCAAAGGAAGTGCATCAGCATCTTTCCTGCAGCATCCAGAGGCATTTCATGACCTGGCGGGAGGAAGAAGGGAGTTACTGCTGAGGGGATCCCAAATCCTTTGAAATGCCCATCAAATCTCTTAAGTCACACTGGGCCACAGATCATTGAAATGAGCAGCACACAGAGAGCTCTGGGCTTCCATAAAACCCTTTGTTCCATATCCTTTTGCAGCTGGAGTTTGTGTTTGGCATAAAACCATATGTTGGTAAAAGGTTCCCATTCCCTTTGGAGAAAACCAGCCAAAATCCATGTCCCAAAGGCCAGTGCTGTCCCAGGTGTCCTGCTCACTGTGCTCTGTGAAGAGGATTAGGATGTGCTGTGATGCCTCCTGGGTCCAGCGAGAGACCCTGGACAGCCCAGCTGTCACAGCCCCATTCTTTGCTGCTGTGGGGTCCTGGCAGATTTGTGGACGTTCCCTGGCCCCTACGAGGTCTGTGAGGGTCAGCTGTCTCCATCCTCCCTGTCACAGATGCCTGGCAGCTGGGGAAGTTGGAAGGAGTGTGAGGGCACAGATGCCGCTGACACATTTCCAGTGACTTCCTTGTGCTGGCTGCCCTGTGGTGTCTGCCCCAATGCCACACTGAGCTTGTCCCTCCCTTGTCCACCAGCGGCAGAGGAATAGGGCAGTGAGGAGGCAGCAAGATCAGGCCAGCAAAAGGCAGGAAAAGCAGCTCTAGAGGTTTGCATCTTGACTGCATCCTCAGGAACCCCTTAAGCTCAAAGACACCCAGATGGGACAGGTGCCCTCCACACGTAGAGGGCAGGTACAATCCCAGCCTCAGGAAGCTTCTGCATGTCTGGCAGCCTGTTACTCCAGCAAAGAACCCTGTTTGTTTACTCTGGTTCCTACTGAGGGCAAGTTTATGCAGAGACCTTGTTAAGTCCTGCAGTGCTGGTCATCTTAGGAATTCCTGAGTTCTGTCAGAGACAGGTGGGAGGGAATGGCAGTGCCTGATGGGGTTGCCTCTAGGCCTTACTGATGTGTTCTTTCATCCCACATAGGGCAGGGAGCAATTCCTCAGCCCATCCTCTGGCCGCTCTGGGATCTGCAGGTAAGACACAGGTGCTGGGGCTCTTGTCTCCAGGATAAGGCTCCCCTGCTGCTGGCCAAGCCCAGCCCTTTGCTCTGGAGCTTGGGCCCTCTGATCTCCTAGCCCTTGGGTAGAAGGTGGCACTGCCAGGGTCTCCCAGGGCTGCAGAGGGAAGATGTTGTTCGGGCACACCTGCAAACACACAGGTGTGCACGGGGTGAGCGGCAGTGCCAGCACCGCACAGCCCGGGGACAGAGGATTCACCACAGTGAGCTGGGCTGGAGGGGGCTCGGACCGGGGGCTCCCCGGGGCAGGCACGGGGAAGGTGTTTGAGGTGCGGGGTCCGTGGTGGCTGTGGGGCGCAGCGGGAGCTGCGGGGTGGGAGCTGAGGAGGAAGGAAGCGTGCAGAGCCCGGGCAAGAGCAAACAGGAAGAGCAGTGGGGATGCGTCAGGAAGGATGTGCGGTGCCCCAAGGGCAGACCTGTCCTACCTGAGCCAGACCCCCAGGGACCTTCCTCCCCCAATACACCCCTGCGCTTCCCTGCTGGGGAGGGACAGCCCACACGTCTTCCTCTGAGGTACCCAGGGGTGGCCGTGGGTGCAGAGGGCTGTCCCCACGTGGGCATGGGTTGGGGACGGTGGGGTGGCACAAGGAGCACACTGCACATGGGCAGGCACGGAGGGTGGGAGGCAGCGAGTGAGCCCTGGCACATTCCACAGCAGGATGGGGAACAGGCTGGGCAGGGGGACACGGGAAGGACAGCAGGGATGGGAGGATTCATTCTGGCTTCCTGTGGGGCAGGTGGGGTCTGGTGGCCCCAGAGCAGCACCACTGCACCGTGTGAAGCATCCTGCCTCAACCCTCCTGCCGGTGGCCCCCCATGGCTGAGCCTTGCCCGTCCCTCCATGCCCCATGGCTGGCACCAGTGCTGGCCATGGCTTGTCACAGAGGGCGGCAAGCACACCCCGCCAGCCCCACCGGAGATGCCTGTGGAGACACTGCAGGGTTTTGGGGGAGGCCGGGCCGTGCCCACAGGCGCAGGACGGAGGTTCGTCAGTGGGGAGCAGGGCTGGGTGTGCAGGCGGCCCAGCAGAGCCGAGCTGCAGAGATGTGGCCGGTATGTGTGTGGGCGGCAGTCGGGGTGGGGGAGAAGGAGGGAGAGGAAGCAGCAGAGGCAGCAGCTCCTTTGATAAGCAGCTTCCTGAACACTTTCAAACCGTGGTGTCAGACCGACACGCGCCGTGTCTGCGGGCCTGTGCCGGGACCGACAAGCCCACGCCACGGGGCAGCAGGTAGGCAGCCCCCCAGCCCACCCACGCTGCCCGCTGGAGAGGAGACCCCGCTGGGCAGTGCTGGGCCCTGGTGCCCAGGGGCGGTGGGCATGTGCTTGCGGATGGGCAGCCCCAGGCAGGGCTGGGATGCTGGGCAGGTGATGTGAGCACTGT
Organism: Pardalotus punctatus; assembly: GCA_013400915.1. Lineage (NCBI taxonomy): Eukaryota > Metazoa > Chordata > Aves > Passeriformes > Pardalotidae > Pardalotus > Pardalotus punctatus. Next base: position 40,435 of record VZTX01000347.1, read on the forward strand.
CCCTGCAGGTGCTGGCAGCTGAGGTACTTCCCAGGGCCCCTCTGCTAGCCAGGGCATCTGCCAGGTGTTTCCTGGCCAGAGTGTGAGGGACAGCTGCTGGGATGGGAGCCTGGGCTGTCTCTGGTCAGGATCTCTCCTGGTGCTGCCGCTCTTGTCCTGCCTGGATGGAGAACACTGGGACAGCCTGCATGGGGCATGGGGACGGTGTGTGTGGCAGTGGTGGCATTGCCGCTCCCAGAAATGCCACTGGGCTGCAGGGAATCTTGGGGAACAGCTCCTGCCCGAGCTGTGTTCCCAACCACCATGTGGACCTGGCTCTCCACAAGACCTCCCTGAGCAGCTGGGCTGCCTGGGATCGCCTTCTTTGCTCACCAAAAACTCTGACCCTGCATCATTCCCTGTCTCTGTGGGTCTGTCCTCTCCTCATGGAGGAAGCTGGGAATGAGAAGGAGGCTCAGGATCCCAGAGTGCTGCCTGCACCGTGAGGAGCTCTGCCCAGAGGTGAATCAGCATCACCTGCATCTCCCCGGCCCTGCCAGGGGCCAGCCCCAGGCTGGTGATGGAGGATCTCTGGCTCCTTCTCCAGCTGGGCTGCCCTGTCGCCTCTTGCTCAACGGCCCAGATAAAGCAGTTTCCTCTTGACAGTTGCTGAGACCTGCAGGATGGAGGAGACTGTCCCAGGGCCATCCCTCCCTTGCCAGAGCCATGAGGCTGTTGAGGGTGCCTGGTCTGTGTCTCCCTGCAGCAGGAGCTGGCCAGACTCTGTGTAGTGGCTACAGCCCACCTGGTGTCACCTGCTGGACGCTGCTGTGCTCATGAGTTCCAGCTCTCTTACTCCCCATGTCCCCAGGCCGGAGCAGGGGGACACGGTGGGGAAGGGCTGGAAACACGGGGCACGTGCTTCCATGGAGGTGGAGAGCATCTGGGGCTCCCCCAGACCAGCCTGCACCCTGCCAGCACAGGGAGGGGGTGTCCTCCCCTCAGGGGAAGCGGGTGGTCCTCGGTGCCAGGCCCAGGGTCACCGGTGGCGTCTGTGTGGGCTGCAGTACTGCAGGCATCCCAGAGGGTGAATGTGCTGGGAGCTCTCCATCTGCCTGGATACAGGGGCTGGGGGTCCTGGTTCCAGGACAACAGAGCACTCAAAACCCCTGCTTGTGGATCGTCTGTTGGGGGCTCCACCCAGCCTTGTGGTATCTCTCAGATCTGACTTTTCTTTTCCAGCTGCTTTTCCTCTGATGGCTCCATGATTTCCCAGGAGCTGAGGGCTCTCCGTGTCCCCCTGCTGTGCTTCAGGACGAGGGCTCTGTGGCTGCTGCAGCATGGTCCAAGCCTGCTTGGTGTGCTCCAGAGTTCATAAGGGCAGCCTGGCAGCCCGGGCAGCTGCAGCAGACATGGACAAGCCGGACAAGCCCAGTCCCTCTGCCAAGAAGCACGTGCGTCTCCAGGAGAGGTGAGCATGGCTCAGCCCTGGTCTGGACATCCATGGTTCTGCTCATCCCCAGGTGCTGCTCATCCTTTCGATTCCTCCCCCAAAATTCCTTCCTGCCAGCCCTCTGCCTGCCAGCATGGCCAGTGCCAGGTCTGAGTGTGCAGGCAGCCCTGGCCCCCACCAGCCCAGGACAAATCTCAACACTGTCCCCAAGGGCCTTACCAGCAAAAAGGCAAAATGATCAGCTAGTTCCTTGTTCCTCAATCCCCCCATCTCCTGGGGTCTCTATCTGGCTTTTGCTCAGTGTGGGGTGTTTTTAACTGATGATACAGTGGGATGGGCTGTCCTTCTGTCCCAGGGTGGCAGTGGCTCAGCCAGGGACCCCTTTGCCTTTCAGGAGGGGCTCCAATGTATCGCTAGTGCTGGACATGAGCTCTCTAGGGAACGTGGAGCCCATCCAGCCTGTCTGCACACCACGGGACATCACAATGAAGTTCCTGAGGACATCCAGCCATGTGCTGAGGAAGCAGGAGCTCCAGCAGCACGCCCAGAGCCTGGCACAGCTCCAGGAGGAGTTTTCGGTGCGACAATTCCCTCTCCCTCCTCACAGGATGGGTGGCAGGGGCTGGTGGTGGTGGCACTGACAGGGGTAAACACCTCTGAGGGAGGCTCTGAGCCCAGCTGTGCCCCACAGCCCCAGCGGGAGGGCAGGTGGTGTGGGCAAACAGAGGGGAGACGTGCCCAGGTAGCACCTGCTCCTCGGTGCACACATGTCCCGCTGGGTCCCTGTAAAACCCTGTCCTGCCATCCCATGCCACGCTCATCCCCCAAGGTTGTGAGTAAAGACAGGACTCATCCCAGGAGCTGGCAGCTCTGGTAGTGCTACTGGGTCCCTGGGTCAGCTGTGCCCTGCTGGGTGGCAGGTCTGCCACCACCAGCGCACACAAGTGGCAGTGACGGGCTTTTCCTCATGGCTGTTTTCTCCCCCTGCAGAAAATCCCACCCAACTTCGTGAGTCCGGAGGAGCTGGAAATCCCTGGACGTGCCTTCAAGGACAGATACAAAACCATTCTCCCCAGTATGTGCCCCTGTGTCCCTTTGCCTCCCATTTGCCCGTGTTTGCTTGTGGGACAGGGATGCCCACCAGGGTGGGCACTCCTGGGTGCTCTGGCTGTTGCTGCCGTGCCTGCTCCTCCTGCCCACGTTGCAGGAGCTGGGTGCCGTGTTTCAGGGGTGTACACAGTGCTGTGGGGTGGCACAGGGGGAGCTGCTCCCTGGGGTGTCCTGCCCAGGTGTGCAGCACACGTGGGGCCTTATATGTCCCAAGGGCATGGCCCTAAGGGTGTAAAGGCTGAGGATGGCACAGAAGGGCTCAGCGGGGCTCCAGTCAGGTGCTGTGGGTGAGGTACCCCACCTGCTCCCGGCAGCACCTGCAGGTTTGGGCTGTAGCCGAGCTGTGCCCTGCCAGGGCAGTGGGGCTGAAGTGGGACAAGAACCGGCCTGAGGGAGGGTGCAGACAGCTCTGAGCATGGCATGGAGCGGGAGGACTCAGCCTCCAGCCCCTGAGGGTGAGGCAGGGTCAGCCCCTGGGGTAATACCTGTGACATCTTTCAGATCCCGAGAGCCGGGTCTGCCTCAGGAGGGCAGGGAAGCAGGAGGAAGACAGCTACATAAATGCCAACTACATCACGGTGAGTGTCCTGCCCGCCCAGAGAGTGGGTGGGCTCCCAGGGCCTGCAGCCCCGGGCTCACGGGGCATCGGCTGCAGGTGCCACACTGGGTCACACATGCCAGGGCACTGTCACCTGCTGTCCTGTGGCTGCCCTAGGGCAGCAGACCTATCTTGCCACCCCTTTTGGAGCTGGAGAAATGTGGCTCCATCTGCACAGGGCAGAGACACTGCTCCTTCTGGTGGGAGAGTCTCATGAGGGAGCTGCTCTGGGCTCCTGGGCAGACTGAGCACCCCGATCAGCTCCGTTCCAGGGGCTTCTCCATCTCCTCCGCACACACTGCCCCATTGTCTGGCAAAGCCATGGGAGGCAAGCTGTGTCAGCAGATTCTGGCAGCTCAGAGATCCTCAAACCTCACACGTCCTGGGATTTCCTCTCTATTCAGAGAGCTTGTTGCAATTTCCCTAGAGGAGAGATAATGAAGATGGGGTGTGGCTTATTTTTGGCACCCAGCGGGGTCCCTTTCCAGAGACTGAGAAATCCCCAGCTCCTAGGGTGTTATTCAGACAACCATATTTTGGTATCCATCCCTGTGCAAACCCTGCCAGGCTGCAGTCTCTCCCGGAACGGGCCCTCATGTCAGCCAGGTGCCAGCTTTGCCGGATGGGCAGGCTTCTTTCAGAGCAATTCATCTCACTTCAGCACCCTTCCCTTGGGACTGGCCAGGGCACTGGGAAGCAAAGGTGGGGCCATGGATGCTGTGAGTTCTTGGCAGACAGAAGGCAGAACTTGGAAAAGTAGCCCACAAAAAGTGCTGTCTGATGTGACAGACAGACCCCTGGGAGGTGGCTGGAGGGTGCAGCTTGGAGCTGGAGGGCAGCTAGGAGCATTTCTGATGACACTGGTGGCTGAGATCCACCGAGACAGCAGCCACCAGCACCCTGCAGGGAGGGTCAGAGCACCTTTGGACCAGAGCACTGTGCCCAAAGCTGCTGCGAGCCGTGTCTGACCCAGGGGCAGTTTGCCCGTGGGCAGCAGAGGAGCTGTCAGTCCTCCTGAGGCAGCCTGGCAGCGTGTAGCTGCACATCAGGGGACACTGGCACATCAGGGGACACTGACACTCTGACCCTACACCCCGGGGTGTACGTGGCACCTCCTCTGTCTCACAGGACAGAATACAATGCACCAGCACTGCCCATCCCCGTGACGCACACACCTGCACACAGATGTGCGCACCTGAGCACACACGTGCCCACACATCCCTGCATGGAGCTGGTATTTCCTGACCCCCTCCTTCCCCTTACCTCTCCAAGAGTGGATTGGTGCAGGAATTTGTGGGCACATCAGAAAATTAGCAACCCAGCCTGCCTGGGCGTGCCTGGGAGGCACAGGAATCTGGGAGGGCTCTGCAGGTGTTTGATCACATCAGCCCCACCTGGGATTGATGCTCTTCCAGCTGATGATGTTCCTGGAAATGTTTTTGAGCATGGGTGGTGGGGGGAAGGTGGAATTCCCAGGGCTGACGCTTCCAGGTCTCCTGAATAGAAAATCATGTTCCCTAGGAAAAAGAAATAATCTTGAGGCATGAAAATAGGGCTCTGCAAAATGTTCCTGAAAATATTCCTGTGCTTTAGCTGGGCCAGTGCAACTTCTTGTGAGACCAAATCATTAACAAGATTGCTGGGAAGGGCTGCATTTTCGATACCTTTGGCAATTTTTTTACTAGGAGAGGAAGTGACAGCAGAGACAGGGGATGCCTGGAGCTGTGAAAGAGGGACTCTTGCTTGTTCTTGTGGAAATGTCCACAGAGAGGAGTGCAGCTTCCTCCATGAGCTTTGCCTCACCAAGGCATCCATCACACTGGTTATTGTCACACTGATAGCCTGGGGATGCTTGCAGGAATTTGGGTGTATGAGGCCAGCTTCAGGGACTTGCTCCTGGAGGACAGGAGCAGTGGGATGGGGAGGATGCCTGGTAGCTCCTCATCAGAGCTATAAAAGCACTTTAAGGACAGGTTTACTAGGAAACAGCACGTGTGGCTCAGCCTCTGAAGTGTAGAGGCAGAAAAGCACCGTGAGGGCTGGAGTGACCTGGAGAGAGGCCCCACTCCTCCAGGTCCCCCCGGTTCCCTGACGGGCCACGTGCTCGGCAGGGCTACGCGGGGCGGCCCCGGGAGTACATCGCCACGCAGGGACCCATGCTGAACACCGTGACCGACTTCTGGCAGATGGTGTGGCAGGAGGAGGCGCCTCTCATCGTCATGATCACCAAGCTCCAGGAGCGCAAGGAGGTACCACCGACCCTCCCCAGGCCCAGGCACCGCCCAGCCGGGGGCACAGAGCAAAGTGGGGTACTGATGGCAGCAGAGGCCAAATGTGGGGTCTGTGCACCCACTCCTCGTGCTTTCTTCTCAGAGGAGTCCCTGATGAATCACAGGTGGAGGAGGAGAGTCCCAGGGCTGCAGCCTTGGCCCTATCCGGCAAAGCTTTTCCTCCTTGCATGGCTTTGTGCTCTGGGCATGCTTTACCAGCAGGATAATAGGATAAAGGGTTTAGGGCAACCCCTGGGATGGGGCAGAAGCAGTGGGCAGCAGTGCTCCTCTGGCCCCCCACAGCTCTCCCCTGGGCTGGGAGCTCTCAGCCTGGGGATCCAGCTGGGATGGGAGCTGACAGCACCTGCCTGGGGGAACTGAGAGCTGGAAACTCACTCTCTTTCCTGGCCATGTCCTTGCTCCGTTCTTTCCCAGCTGACAGCCTCCGTGTGCCCTGGGTCCTGCTGGGTCTGGAAGCTCCGAGGGCTGAGGAGGGATGTGCATCCCTGGGGCCTGAAAGCCAGGGCAGGGCATGGGAGAGGGCAAAGGGCAGCAGATGCAGGGACAGGGACCTATCCCTTCCTTGCTTTCCCTCTGTATCACTTTACATCCACCTTCCCCACTCCCCTAGCACCCCAAGGTGATGCCCCTCCCCAGAACACTGACCCAAGCACACTGCAAACACCCAATGTGCCTTGAGCATCTCCACAGCCACAAACCTGCCTTGTCCTCCAGAAATGTGTCCACTACTGGCCCGAGAAGGACGGCACCTACGGCCCCTTCACCATCCACGTGCAGGGGCTGAGCGAGTATGCGGAGTACGTGGTCCGGGATCTCTCCATCCAGGTGGGTTCGAGCCTCATCCTGGGGTCAGAGAGGGAGCACATTGGGGCCCAGCAGTGTTCCTGACACCCCTGGGATCTCTAGTGAGATGGCAATGCTGTGTGACAGGCAAGAGGAGGGCTCATGGTTCTCAGGAGCCCCCGCCAGAGGAGGGGTCTGCAGAGCCCCTCCTGCCTGGGGAGGCTGGGAGGGAGCAGGACCCAGCCCTGGGGTGCAGAGGAGAAGGGGTCAGCTGGGCAGAGCAGCGCTACCAGCCCAGTGTTTTTGCACTGTGTTGTTGGGCTCTGCCCCATGGGCTCTCTGTAGTCACCCTGGGCTCACACTAGCCTAAAGGATCTTGCTTGTTTTGCCTGGACTCTGGGGACAGTATTGGGACACTGCATCTGTTTTCATCTTCTGGGATGAGATACATCCATTGTCTCTGGCCATGGGGTCTCTCCCTCATGTCTGGCAGAGGCTGAGATGGGTACAGGCTGCTTGGCCTCCACTTGAGCCATGCTCTCACTCTGCCCATGCTCTCACATCCCGATTTCTCTTTTTTCTGTGCTGGAAAAGCTTGAAAAGGAATGCCGCAAGGTCAAACACATCCTCTTCCCTTCCTGGCCGGACCAGCAAACACCCGAGTCAGCCAAGCCCCTGCTGCACCTGGTGTCCAAGGTGGAGGAGACTCTGCAGACTGCAGCCAGCCCAGGGCCCATCGTGGTGCACTGCAGGTAAGAGCTTGCACCTCACCTGAGCCCTATCTGTGCTTCACCTCGGGGTCAGGCTGCAAATGTCAGAGGGGAAAATCCCACATGTGATTGTGCATGGCTCCCACTGTGGTGTGGAAATCCCAGGGCACAGCCACCCCATGGCAGAGGTGTCAATCAGCAGCTCCTGTCCTGGCAGCAGGATGGTGGCATTAGCATGGCATATCCTACATCAGGGTCCACAGACAGCAGGGTGGGAACAGGAGAGCTCTGCATTTGGGACCCAGCCACCAGCCCCACAGCACGCCCACAGCTCTGGCTCTGGACGACCCTGCTTGAGCAGGGGGACAGAACCAGATGACTCCATGGCTGGTCCCTTTGAACCTGACCCATTTGATGATTCCGTGACTCCTGCTCCCTGTGTCACCCAAGCTGTGGCTTGGATGTGGAGCTGTGTTTCAGGACAGCCCTCCTGCAGGAGGTGGCCTCTGCCAATTTTCTCTCCTTGCTAAGTGAATTTGGGAAGAGTGGAGCAGAGCATCCGGTTGTCCCTGTGCATCACACTCAGCATGCACTGCTGCAGGCTGAGTGCAAACCACTGGTGCTGGGGTTAGAGCCCAGCTGGGAGGGGAAGGGGCTGCAGAGCCCCCTGCACTGCACAGGGATGGGGCACAGACTGGTTTTGTGCTTCCAGAGCAGCCTCAGCCAGGCTGTGCAACATGGCAAGAGCTCCTTGCCAAGGCAGAGTGACCCCAACCCATGGCTTTTGGTGCCTGGTTAAGAAGCTTGGTCTGGCAGCTGGGGCCAGGACATCAGCATCCCTCTAGGAAGAAATCACAGCAGTGAACCAATCCAGGAGTGCATCCAGCTCAGCAAGATGCAGGTCTAGGCAGGGGATGCTGTCAGTGCTCAGCACAGCTCTGTCTGTCCTGCAGCGCGGGCATTGGCCGCACCGGCTGCTTCATTGCCACCAGGATTGGGTGCCAGCAGCTGAAGGACAAGGGGGAAGTGGATATCCTCGGAATTGTGTGCCGTCTCCGCATAGACAGGTGGGTACTCAGAGTGGGTGGCTCCTTGGAGGGTCCTGCTGGGTGCCAAGCCTGGGCTGAGGGATGTGGGAGGGATGTGGCAGAGATGTGGGGATGAGCATCCTAAGGGGGCATGGGGACTATTTCTGATGGAAACCAGAAGGGTTGCTGGAGGATGCAGATGGGTGGATAGCAAACAATTCCCAGTGCTGGGCTGGTTCTGCTGTCAGAGCTGTTGTAGCTCTGACCGGAGGATGTGAGGGAGAGGAGAGGGGCTGTGAACCTGGCAGCCATCTGCTCCTCCCTTCCAGCCTAGCCACTAAATCCAGAAACACTCCATCTGGCCACTTTTCAAGAAGTACTGGTGAAAATTAGAACCAAATCAGTTGCTAATCTCATTTTGAACAGCCCAGCAATGCTTCTGAACGCCTGTACTCTTTGGGCTGCTCTGGTGCCTGTTTCAGAGGCATCTTGATGTTGCTGGTGAAGTGGGAATATTTGTGCCTGGGGAGCAGAGAGCTGGGAATGGGGTTCTGTGTTTGGTGAAGGGTCAGTGGGCCCTGCCTTTCCCTTGCAGAGGTGGGATGATCCAGACGAGCGAGCAGTACCAGTTCCTCCATCACACACTAGCTCTCTACGCTTCCCAGCTGCCAGAGGTGGGAGGCCGCTAGTGCGGGGCTCCCACCGGGCTTCTGGCTCCCCACTCTGACCTCTCCTGCACCAGCCTCGGGGATACCATCACCAAAACCTCTCCTGATGCTGCCAGGCCACACAGCAGCAGCATGAACCTCCCTCGGGATGAGTACAGCTGAGCGAACCCACGGGAACCGTGGCTTTGGACCTGGGGATGAGCAAGGGGTGGTGGTGCAGTGGGTGCAGCAGGTGCTCAAGGTGGCCATTGCTGCTGGCTCGAGGCAGATTTCACCCATGGGAGGAAGCTTTGGCTTTTGAGAGGTATGAGATCCTGAACCAGAAGAGCAAGCTGTGCGGAGGAACTGCAGCTGGCAAGCACCGGGAGCACGGTTTGCCCTTCAGCTGCACACAAATGTTCACCCCGTTAGATGCAGTGCTGGTAGAACTACCCTGAAATAAACGGAGCCTCTGTCCTGGCTGTACATCCGCTGTGGGCAGGGCTGGGCTTGCTCCAAACGTGCACCATGAGGCTCTTCTTGCTAAGGACACACCTTGATGGCTTAGTACAACAGGTGCACAGTCGGCTAACAGTGTTCCACGGCTTGCTTTCCTCTCCACCTTCAGCCAACACCTTCTCAGCAGCCTAAAAGTAGAATCATTGAATTATTAAGGTTGGAAAAGACCTCCAAAATCATTGAGTCAAACTCCTGATTGAATCCTACTGTGCCCACTAAACTGTGTCATGGATTGCCATGTATAGTTGTTTCTCAAACACCTCCAGGGATGGTGACTCCACCACCTCACTGGGCAGCCTGTGCCACTGCCTGACCACCCTTTCAGGGAAGAAATTTTCCCTAATATCCAACCCAAACCTCCCTTCTTCCTAGCAGGGGAGACTCCTAAGCACAGGTTGCAAATGTTGCCTTCCCAATTGCCTTCTGTTACACGAGGGTGGGGATTTTGAATTCTTGGGTTTTTTTCTGAAATAAGAACAGAATAGTATTTGGAGTTTATTAGGTTGTCTTTTTAACTGATAAATCCGGGGGGGGGGAATATAGAAAAATATTTTGGCATAAAGCGCAGAGATGGAAATATTCTGTGAAGTATTTTGAAGCTATTCAAAGCTGCCCTTGGCCGATGGGCATCTCACACCTGCTTGGGCAGTGAGGACTGGGAAGGAGATGAGATCTGCCCAGCCTGTGCCCACCCATGTCACAAGCCCTGACATGACCCAGTGTGACATCCAGGAAAAAACAGTCAATCATCCTGCGGAATGAATCTGACCTTGCTGGGCTCCCTGAGCTTCCCCAGCTCAGAGTGTGCATGACCTACCCCTTCACCACTCCGTGGGGCCCCAAAATGCAGCTGAATCACTGCCCAATGTTCTTCCCTGTCCAGTTCCCTCCCTTGGCACCAGGAATAAATCCACTTCTGGGCCCCACAGCAGGAAAAGGAACAGATCTGAAGTAATGTCCTTTCACCTGCTGCATTTCGATCACCCTGGCAGAGAAATCCCCCTGTTCTAGTGCCATGTCAGCCCTCCCTCATGCCTGAGGCTGCCCAGCCAGGTGCTTTGGGGAGGAATTGTGTTCTCTGTGGCACTCCTATGTGATGCTTGGGCTTTTGGAGAGGCTGTGGAGCTTCTGCAAGCTCCCTGAAGGTCAGTGCGTGGTTCGGGACTTCGCCTTCTCAGGTAATTTGGTGTAACACTGGTGCCTTTAATGGTGTCTCTGGAGACACCAATTGAGGTGTGACGTGTGAGACAGGCTTTATTCAGCATCCCCCCTGCAAGTCTTTCCACCTGTGCCACCATCAGGCAGGGGAACTTGCAAACTGCACCTGGACAGTTTTCCTGCACTCCCTGGACAGCAGGACACACCCCATTTTCCTCATGTTTTCAGTTTACTATCCAGAGGAGAGCTCTTAGGGCAGGCTTAGGCCACGAGCTGCATGAGGGTCGCCCCAAGGCATGCAGGAGCAGCGCCAGGATTGTGGCTGGGCCAGGGGTGTTGTCACCCCCTCCCAGATTCCCCATCAGGTGCTGGGAGTTTTTCCAGTTCAGCTGTCTGATGCAGATTATGATCAGTTAAGCAGGTTTCCTGCCTTTTGATCTCAATTCCTACCAGCTCCCTCTGTTCCACGCTTACATGGCCACTATGTGAGTTCCCTCCGTCCTCTCTGCACTGACTCCCTGAGCAGTGCTGGGGCTGTGCTGCACCATCGCCTGTGTTAATGCAAAACCCCATCCTGTGCTCACCCCACGTCAGGGGTTTGATCTGCTGTGGCTCATGAGGATAGATCTGTGTCCTGAGAAACTGCCTCACCCACTCCATAAAGACCACAGGGTGCCCAGCAGACAAAGGAAAGGAATCTCTCCAAAATCTTGTGCTTCCCCATGCCCTGGGCTAGGATTAGGCCCCTGAGCTTGGCCAGGGGTTTCAGCACAGCCAAGATTGCTCCTGTTCCTCTCTCCCCCACTTAAAACCAGGAATGGACCCAGCTGTCCTTATCCTTCTTGTGGTGTTCCTGTGCTTCACAGGAGGTACAGCCCAGCCAGGCAGGCAGAGCACGCTGGTGCTGGGGGCCCTGGGCTGCAGCATCCTGAGAACCATGTCCCCAGGAGGCCAGGTCCTGCCCAGGGTTCAGAAAAAGTCCTTCCTCCATAAAATCATAGAACAGTTTTTCCTGGAAGGCCATCTAGTCTCAACCTCTTCCACTACACCAGGTTGCTCCAAGCCCCATCCCACCTGGCCTTGGACACTCCCAGGGATGGGACAGCCACAGCTTCTCTGGGCTACCTGTGCCAGGGCATCCCCACCCTCTGGGTAAAAAATTTCTTTCTTACAGCTAAGAAAATATCTTAGGTATAAAGATATAAGATAGGAGATCATGTCCTATCCACATGACTGTAATTTTGGCCTGGGGTTTCCCAGGCTGGTAACACATTCCCTCCCCTTGCAACAACTCACCAGGATGGGAGGAAAAAACATGGTGGCCAAATGGCACACAGCACCATTGTGGCACACAGCACCGTTGTGGCACACAGCACTGTTGTGGCACACAGCACCGTTGTGGCACACACCAGCATTGGTGGTGGCAAGTAGACCCAGAATGCTCCAAATTCACTTGCAGCTGACAGAAAGCTTTAATGCCATTGAACACAGCACTGCTTCAGCAGGTCTTTGAAAGGCAGAGCACATGCCAAAATCCAGTGTTTTGAGTATTTAACAACAGCTTTGCTCTCAGGTCAGTGATGGTAACCACAGCTCCAACAGCACCTGTGGGCTCCAAGTAATCAGTGACCAAGTCATCACCTGGAAAGGAGACATTTCAGGGCATGCTTTGACATTTCCAGGCCGCACTGGGGTCCCAGGATCTCAGGAAGGCCATGTGAGAGCACCTGCAGCAGGCACAACCCCAAAGAGGATGCAGCAGCACTCACCCAGCACCAGAGGGAGAGTTGACCTGGTGGCTGGGAGCACCAGGAACACTGTAGGACACGGCAGTGACGCCTCTGTGCTGCTCCTTGGTAGCCCAGGGGTTAAACTAGGAGCCAGGATAAGGCACCCATTACCCATGTGGGCTGGGTGAAGCCTGACCTCTCTGTTTCCTTAAGGAACTTGGTTGAGCAACCACATCAAAACCTCCTGGGAATGTCAAATATGCTCTTGTCTGGAGAGGTCCTGGAGTGGTGCCAGCTCTTGCACAAGACTCTGCCCAGTCCCAAACTCTTGGCATGGAGACCAAAGGTGACACAGTGGGGGACAGTGCTGCAAGGGCACAGCCATGGGGACCAGATTTGGTGTGTGCATCCCTGCATGTGCCACCATGGGCCCTCTGCAGGGAATAGAGCTTGGGACCCAGGGTCAGAGCAGTGGGAAACAGCCAGATGTCCCCAAACCTGTCAGGGCTGGCTCTCTTTGATGGAAATAAGAGAAATAGGGTGGGTGGAATTGTGGTGCATGAAAATGACCTTTGCTCATTTGTTCATGTCTCTCCTGGCATGGAGATGGTCAACAACCTGCTGTTGTCCCTGCTGTGAGAGGTGAGTTTGGTTTGAGCGCTGGATGGGCAGTTTTTGTGGCAGGGGCTGCAGGAACATCCCTGTGATCCAAGGGCAATCTCCAACAGCTTCAGTGCTACACACATGCTTGGGGGGAAGCCCCAGACTGGTGTAGGGACATTCTTTGGGCTGGAATGTTATGCAAAAATCTGTTTTCCCCCTGTATTTGTGGGGCCCCAAATCGAATGCTGGGTAATGTTTTGGACGCCTCATGACAAGAAAGACACCTCAAGTGCTGAAGCGTGTCCAGAGAAGGGCAACATAGCTGGGGAAGGGTCTGGAGCCCAGGTCTGATGAAGAGCTGCTGAGGGAGCTGGTGGGGTTCATCCCAGAGAAAAGGAGGCTCAGAGGGGACCTTCTGGTTCTCCACAACTCCCTGAGAGAGGAGGGTGCAGCCAACAGGGGGTCAGGTTCTGCTCCCAGGAAACAAGGGACAGGACCAGAGGAAATGGCCTCAGGTTGCACTGGGGGCAGTTAGATTGGATATTAGGAAAGATTTCTTCACCAAAACGCTGGCCAGGCCCTGGCACAGGCTGCTCAGGGCAGTGGTGGAGTCACCATCCCTGCAAGATGATGACTTGTGGACATGGTTCAGTGGTGATCATGGCACTGCTGGGAAAATGGTTGGACTTGATGATTTAGAGGTCTTTTCCAACCTGAACAATTCTCTGATTCTAAGAAAAAAAATATCTTCAAGCAGAAATTACATGCAATATGGGATGATGATTTTTTCAGTGGTATGAGGAGTTATGATGAGGTAATTACAGAAAATAATTATATTTCTTCTTCCTCGGGCCTCCCTTCAAGAGCACAGGGATTTTGAGCACGCTGCAGCAGTTCAGAAAGCAAAATGCTTTCTGTCTCAGAAAACAAAGGCAGTTTCCCAGTGACTTGTAGCACATGATGGAAACTCTTTCCCACCATTGTCAGGGGCTGAGACACCCCCTGTGAGGTGAACCGAACCCCAGTGCAGTTTACCTGTTTTCTGTGGATATACATTTGTAACTCCAGCAGTGGATTCAACATCCTCGTCTCTTGTGAGAGCACGAGCAACCTCTACACGTGGGCTCTCTCCAGCAACTGATGGAATAAAGGATGTGGTGTAAGGGAGTTGCAAATGGCCCAGTGTGTCAGTCCTCACTTTAGGACTGGCTGAAATCCCGTGTGGGTGGAACTGAGCCCTGTTGGCATGGCACAGCCGGGCAGCCCTGCCCTGGGCACTCAGCACTGTGTGGGAGAGCACAGCAGAGTGAAGGCACAGCCAGCACAGACACCTGGAGCGGCTCTGCATCCCCCCCAGCCCAGCAGAGCGGAGCAGGGGGAAGGCAAAGGGGTTTTGAGGCTGCAGGGCCCAACCTTGATGGCTAAAGGCTGCTGTGGCAGCAGGCTGGGCAAAGGTCTCACAGGAACATCCTTCAAGGAAGCTGTGCCTTTGGGATGTGTCTCATTCTCCAGGTGGGAATCGTCAGCTTCTGTGGCATCACTCAGGGCTCCTGGCACCCACTACACCCCACACTGCCCACCCTGCCTGCTGGCACCCAGCACTTCTATACATCCTGCACCCCCAGCACCCCCAGTTCTCCTGCACTGATCACACCCTGCACCCTCAAGCACCCCAGGATTTCTGCAACCCCAGCATCACTGCACCCCTGTGCCCTGCATCTCCCCCACCCAGCACTGCCCACACCACCTGCACCCCTCGAACACCTGCACCCCCAGTACCCCCAGAACCCCTGCTACCTGCACCCGAATCATCCCTGCCCCTGCACCCACTGCACCCACTGCACCCACTGCACCCAAACCATCACACAGGCATTACCTGGGGAAACTGAGGCCTGAGGCCAAGCATCAGGTCAAAGCACAGCCTCCAAAGCCACAAAACCAGTGACTGGCCCACGACTGAAAAAATCAGCAGGTGGATGAGGTCCTCTCTCTGCCCATTGAGGTCTCATCACACCAGGATGCACCTCCCTTGGGGCTGGACCCCCAGGTCCCCCCACTTCACCTGCTGGTGTTCCCCAAGTCTCAGGAGCCAGGGTCCGATCTGCAACCTTGCCACCACTGGTGTTACCTTGCCACACCATCCTTCGGACACACCTGCCACCAGCCCTGAGCAAGGCCCACCCGTGGCCAGGGGCGGCTCCTGCCTTGGCCTCTAGCCGGGTGCTGGTTTTTCTGCCATGGCCGTACCTGTGGCAGGTGATGACAGGGGGACAGGTAACATCAGGGGGGCAGTGGCGTGGGCTGCAGCAGGGCAAGAGGGCTCAGTCCTGCTGTGCGTGCCAGTGGGCCCAGGGCAGTCCCAGGTGTGTGGATGGGCTGGGGTCCAAGGGGGGCTGGTGTAGGTGCAGGATTGGGGTGTGCCCAGCGGCGTGGCTGGAGGGGCAGGTGCCAGCTGTGGCAGGGCACAGCCACGGGTGCAGGGTATGTCCCTGCCGGTGCTGGGTGCAGGTGACCAGTGCGGGGTCCCTGCGGCACAAGGGGTGATGGAGG
>VZTX01000350.1:0-10902 GCA_013400915.1 Pardalotus punctatus
TTGTGTCAGACATGGCAGGATCTCTGTCCATGTACTTCAGTGCTGGAATGCAGAGCTGGAAAAGAGGCCCTGGCACAGCTGACTTTTGTTCATCTCTGCCATCTGGGTATTAATGATTTGTTTTTATGCCTTTCTGTTTTTGCAGAAACTCCCTTTCCTCGACGGCCCCTTGCCCAGCCAGGGCTGCTCCTCAGCCAAGGCAGGACCTGCTGCTGCCAAAGCCCCAAGGCCTCCCCAGGACTGTGCAGAGGGAGCAGCTCCTGTGCTGAGCAATGGCCCCTCCCTGGGGCACCAGAAGCACAAGAAGAGCCCAGCCCAGCCCCGGGATGTGCCGGAGCTCGGAGCTTCCATGGAAGATGGGAAGGCTCAGCACCAGGGATGAGCTCTGGGAATTGCTGGCTGAAGCTCTGGTGGGAGCTGGTGCAGCCCCCGTTTCCAGCTGAGTGTGAGTAGGGGTGTGCAGGGCTGCCACGGGAACACATTCCCTGCAGCTCAGACATGCAGAGCTGCCCAGGAGGCTGCCTGGCATTCCTGTAAACTTGGCTTTCAGTGGGAACACGTGTATTCCTGAGGTTCATGCCTGCCTGCCTGCCAGCACTGGTGGTTGAGGCTGGAAGAAATCTTGGCCAATTCCATGAGGAGTTGGGCAGTGTTTGTAACTGCAGGAGGATGGATGCAAATCCCTCTGTTCTCAGTGGTGGTCCAAGGTCATCTTAAAATGAGAAAAAATTCCAGTCCGTCTTCAAATGATAAAAAAAACCCCAACCTTTCTTAGCTGTGAATGAATCTCTGCATGGACCCTTGCCTTGTAGCAGAACTGATCCATGTTTTGTCTCCTATGCATATTTGTTACACAAAACCAAACCCCTGTGCCTTTTCTGAGACTGTGTCAATGTCCAGCCAGGCCATTGCTGTTTGTGGTGTTGGGTCCTCTCTGTAGTCAGTGTTTTTGAGAAAGTTTTCACCTGCTGCAGCTTCTCCAGGGTTTTTGCTGATCCCCTGAGTTCAGTAGCTTCTTTCCAAGGTGATCTATTGAAGAATAAGCTTTTGTGGACCTCCTTTATTGATGGGAGTGCATCAAGCCACTGAGCCAGCCTGTAACACATGGATTTGTGATAAGAGGGAAGATTAGAAATGAGGAAAGACAGGAGAACATTCATGTGGGATTTTTCTCTCCTATTTTATGATCTTGGTTAAACTGAAGCAAGAGAGTAACTCTGTTCTAAGCTGGAATCATTGATGAGACAGCAGTTACAGATGGGCTGTGCTCTGTAACTGAAATGGGGCTTAAAATGATTAAATCACTTGCTGAGTGATTCGAGGGAATGTTCAAATTCCTGGAAGTTTAGAGATCTTTTGTCTGTCTCCTGACCAGTATCTCTCATGGCAATGAACTGTGTAAGAAACTAAGCAGAGGCAAGGACTTCTCTCCGCAGGGATTGGGTGTCCCAGTGTCACAAAGGAGTGTTTGAAGGTCACCCAAACAATCCTTGGGAGAGGCATCAGCAAAAGCAGATTTCATATAAAAAACCATGACCAAATTCATTGGCAAGGTTCGCTTTGTTACTTATTAAATGGTTAAAGCACAGAGAAAACAAAATAAAAAATCGAGCAATCTAAAACTAAAATCAACCAATGTGGAGGCTGGGGCTGGAAAAAGGGTCAGGATGAAAGGGATAAGGGAGACCCTCCTGTTGAGTCATGGGGTGCAGAGTGGACCAGCCTGGCCCTGGAATTGGCAACAGTTGAGGCCTTAAAGTTTCCTAGAATCAGAGAATCAGTGGCAGCACTTAAGCTTAACAGCAGTGAATCAATAGGGAAGGAATTGAACAAGGGTTTTTTATAGGATTTCCTATAAGCATAACAGGAACTCCTGGAGAGGCTGAACTTACACATCTAAAGTGCTCCAGGTGTATCCCTGGGAAAAATTCCCCTCAAGTTCCCTGTTAAGAGAGCTGGTTTTAGTCAGAGTCATTTCCCAGCCTGTGCAATTTGGGCCAATATCTTCCTTTGAAAGGTCAATAACAAAAACATTCCACTTGGCTTGTTATTCAGGCAAGAAAAATCAGATTGCAGGGCTGGTGGTTGAAGCCAGGAATTTGTTCTCCAGCCCTGGGAGCAGCCAGTGTTCCTGATAAGCTCAGGGAGCTCAGCCTGGGTGCTGCGTATCGAGGTCGTTTCTGAGATCGTGCTGTGGCCCTGGGGGTTGGATATTCCAAACCAGCCCCAGCAAAGCTGTGCCACTGTCTTTGTTCTGTGCTGAATTGCACAGAATATCCCCATGTGCAGCTTTATTCAGGATGCTTCTCTGCTCTCTTTATAACCTGTTGTTTAAATGAGGTGCCGCCATTAAGTTCTTTCAAATCAGTTTTTCTCTGTTATTTGGAAGCCAGCTGAAAATATTTGAGTCTTCCCAATCTCCAGTAAAAGTAGAAACATTCCATTAAAACGCCAGAAAATGCAATAGCTGTGCTTGTGTGCTTCTAACCTGTGGTGAAATCACTGGGTAGATCCAGTGTCCAAAAACCAGCCCAATACTCCCCTGAGTGGCTCATTTTGGGTAAGAAAATATCTATTTTACAAAGCACATCAAAAGACCCAAGGAACAAGAGACCACAGAGCTTCTCCACTGCCTGGAATGGCAAAGGAGAAGTTTTTTAATATTGAGGATTTGTCAGACTTAAATAGAGTTGTTGTGAAGGAGTGGGAGCCACAAGGGCTGATTGATTAAAAATTAATTTTCTAATCACTTGGAACACTGACCCTGGGTGTGACTGCTGGATCAGCCCTGCCTTTCCTTTCCAGGAAAGTGTAGGGGTTAACATTCCCAAATTTGGAGAGAAAATGGGACATGAGGCCAAGATGGGCACTTTTTAGGACCAGTTATTCTATGGATCATCAGTTCTTTCAATATCTTTAATATATTCTCTAATTTTCATTAGAGATACAAAACTGGAGAGGATTTTGACTGGCTACTGAAGGATTTAAACATGCCATGGTTAATTACTGTAAAAACCCAGCTTGCAGAATGTTTCTGTCGATGTTTATATGTTGCCTTGCCTTTGGAATTGCCATTGGAGGTGTTTCAAAGTCTTTCCTTACTCCTAAAGCTGATGTCTCTGCACCACTACAGTGTTACTACAGGTGTGTGTAACCACCACCAGTTAAACAGTGGTGTAAGCTTGGAGTAACCTTGCTGCTTTTAATCCAGTGACAAAACACTGGGTGGCAAAACAGAGCCCAAGCCCCAGATTAACATCTTTTAAACCTCTTGCATTTCATGTGTGCAGGCTCAGGCAAAGGCTGTAGTGCATTCCAAGTCTTTCCTGCTGGTGCTGTCATTTAGGAGCTGGAAAAGATTCCAGGCTTTCCTCTCTTTCCACAAGCTCATGGTTGGAAAACCGAGGACCAAGAAGCTGTTTGTGTTTGAAGAGCAGAAATGAGGAGTTGTTCAGGGCACTGCAGTGTCCTGAGCTCAGGTGGGACCTGCTTCCCAGAGCCTCCCCAAAAAGCTGTGTCCCCTGCTCCTGGAGCATCCTCCTGCCAGCAGGGACTGGATGCTCTGCTCCTGGAAGGAATGTGACGTGGGAATCTGCTGCTGCAAGCCCTGGGCTGGGCAAAGTTACTGCAACTTATTTATTCCTAGGGGAGCATCGCTGCTTTGTGAGGTCACAAATCCTCGTTTTATTTGGAGCTGTCAAGGGTGCAGTGCAACTTCTTTCCATTTGCATTCCTGGGACTGGGAGAACTGGGAGTGAGGAGGGATCTGGTTTGCTGCAGAAGAGCTCTGGTTGTGTAAAACTCCCTTTTGTGGAGCTCCTCCTGCTTCTCCAGGACATTCCACAGCTCTCTGCCTGTTCCCAGTGTCTCCTGTGCTACAACCAGGTGTAACCTTACAGTGGGCCTGTCACATCCTGCGTTAAAACTCCTCCTTTGAAGCACAAGAGGGAGCTTCATTTGAAATGTCTTTAGTGTGAACTTCATTCCGGTGGGTTCTTAAATTGGGTTTTCTTTTGCAGTTGTCACCTGTGGGAGAGAAAATCCAATTGGTGCTGTTTGCTCTGCAGGAAAAAAGGGAATAATTGGGTTGTCCATAGTTTTAGTTCTCCATGGCCTCTTTAGGGATGAGGAAAAGCAGTTTGTGGAAGCTTTTAGGTATGATTTCCTGTTACTGTGCTTAGTGATTGCCTTTCCAAGGAATTCTTGGAATAAAAATCCACCTGCTCTGCTCCACAGAGCCCCCCTGACTGGGATGGAGGAGGAGATGGGCTTGGAGGGAGCTGGGAAGCTTTGGAAAGCCTCAGGAAGCTTCCCAAGTCCTGCAGAGCAGGATTTGTCAGGAGCTGAAGGCGCACAGAGCTCCCCAGGATCTCCGGCTGCAGCCATGGGGCTCGGGGGGGAATGCTGCTGTTGAGGAGCCCTGGGGCTGTTGTTTCCATCAGCTCTGGAAGCAGTGACCCCTCAGAGGGGCTCCCAAGGCTCAGCCTCCCCCAGGAAAAACATGGGAAAGGGAAGAGCTCCTGTTCCAGGCGCTGCTGCCCTTCAGCTGCTGGCAAACCTGGCCTTGGGCAGCCTCAGTCCCCGCAGGAATTTCGTAGCACAACGCAGTGCTGGATATCCAGGGGTGCCCAGGAGAATTCCAGTCATGTTTTCTTCCTCCCAGCCCCTCTGCTCTGTGCTGAGGGCTGGCATTGTTTTTGTAGGACCTAGCCCGGTTACTCCTGCTTTCCATCCATCCCTCACGCACATCCAGGCATTCCCTGGGGGGAAGAACCTGTCTGAATGTACTGTTTATGTTTTAATTATCAGCCAGCACTTGATTAATTAGCTGAGGAAGCAGGTGATGTTCAAGCCTGTGTTTGGGAGCAAGCAGCCGGCTGGGCCCTTCATTAGGGCAGGTTTGCTAATGACATTAATTGAACGTGTCCTCCTGGGAGCTGCAGGGCAGGGTCAAGGGCTTCTTGCATCTCTTTTGCCATCATTTCTCTGTATTGCCATCTATTTAATGGAGCAGATACTACTGGAGTAACTCAGCGCTGGCTGCCATCCTACAGCTGCGTTCCCCTGCCATCCCCAACCCCATCCTTGTAGGAATGTCCCTGTCCCCTTCCGTGTGTCCTGCTGGCTGGGAAATGTCCCTGCTGCTCTTTGTGTCACTGTCACTGCTGAGGGACATTTGTGGGTGACGAGCCCCAGTTTGGAACGTGCTCAGTTCAGTTCCTGCACTGCTTGAACCCAGTCTTGTCTAGAGGAGAATTGTGTCCTTCATCTCGGTGTTTGTCTCACTTGTATTACAGGTATTTTTATTCCTGACAAAAATAAACACCTCGCCTTTTTAAAGGAAGTGGCTGCTCTGTTTATTGGGTAATTAACTCAGAACTTCACGCTTGGAAAGGTGAAGTCAATTAATGGATCCTAATTAATGAAGTGAGTGTGGAGCCACTTCCCCTCTACAGAACAGAAACTGGGTGATCCCCCTGGTTTGGGGGGAATGGGGACACAGGAGCTTAAAAACAACCCAGAAAGGAGTATAACTAATGGAAAAAGGAGTATAACTAATGGAAAAAAGAATATAACTAATGGAAAAAAGGAATATAACCAATGGAACTGTATTAAATCTTAGTGTCTTGTGTACACTCTGCTATGCTGGAGGGGTTTTTATTTAGATTTTTTGTTCTATATTAAAACCAAGTATCTTCTCAGTGTTTCCTTCCTCCTGGAGAGCTCTGTCCCTCACCCCCCTGGCCCCACGTGTCTCCACACTGACTTCCAAAGCTTTCTGAGGAGCAACCTGAGTTTCTGGAAGGAGCTCACCCCAACCTTTGTGGGTCCTGTGAAGAGATTTTTTTCTCATGGCTACAGAGTGAAGAATCCACAGTCCAACTGCTGAGGGAAAAATGTTCTTTTATGCCATTCTTTTTCATCATGGATAGTGAGGTGTTAAAGTTCTTGATGCAGAAAACCTGAGTGAGGTGGGAGAATGCTCAAGGAAGGGGGAGATTCACTTCCCTGTGAACCCCAGGAACAGACTCCAGACACCTCATCCAACCCCTGATTAATATTTTCCACTCTAAAAATTGATATTTTCTATGTTTTAAGGCAATAAAATAGGCCTGACACTGGGGTATACTCAGTCCCTGGGTGTTTCACAGGCTTTTTCTCTTCTTGCTAGTTTTAAATGTTCTTAATGCTGCCAGTGAAATCCTTCATTTACCTTAATTAGACTCGCCTTGCATTTAATTGGATTATTAGCATTAACACTGGCTAGAATTGATAAAACTGCAATTTAATTTGGGGGGAATTTGAATAAAAGGTGTGTTAATTGGAGCTCCTCTTGCCTGCAACCACCTCATGGATTCCAGTGTTCTCCTGGAATCTGTTTTCCTTCTCTTTGGGGAAATGAAGGGGATACAAAACCTCTCTCTCAACAGCAGATCTCGGATCTGTGGGAGAGAGGGGAGGGATCCAGCGTGAGTGGGAATCAATAAAAATGGAACAATAACAAAACAACCCCATGGGTGGATCTGCAGCAGCGTGGGACGCTGCTCCCAGCTGGGGGCTCTGGAGCCCTGGAAGTGCCCGGGGCCAGGCCGGGACAGGGGAAGGTGGCCCGGGCCAGGGCAGGACGTGGCACTGCGTGGGTTTTAAGGTTCCTCCCACCCTAAGGCATCCTGCGCTCCTGTTTTCCACAGGGAAAGGGGCTCTGGGTGCAGGGAGCTGAACTCCTGGGGCTCCCATGCTGCCAAAACTCCTCAAGGACTCGTGGAGGAGAAGAAACATCCCTGGATTCTTCCTTCATTTCTACGTCTACATTTTGTGTGTTAATACACCAAAAAAAACTGGGAATTTCCATCAGCAAGGCTCTGGGAGGGATGTGCAGTGCAGCCAAAAGATGCTGTGTCCTCTCCTGGATAACAACACCTGGATCACAGCTGGATCCCAGTGCTGCTGGAGCCAAGTCCATGCGGGGGCTGAGCAGGCAGCCGGGAGAACTCCCAGGGACAGTTTTGGAATGCTGGGAGCAGATGTGAGGAATTGCAGAGGCCGGAGCTGTGCTGTGGCAGTGACTCCCGGCTCGAGGGCAGGAGGCAGAGCAGCCCCACTCCCCAACTCTGCTTTCCCGACCTTGAGCACTGTTAGTAAATCCCTAATCCCTGCAAAATCATTTATTTGGGACTGTTTAGCTCTAAACTTTTAAGTGCTTAGCGCTCCTAAATCCACAAGCTCATTAGCTCTCTTCAGCTGCCTTAATAACGATAATCTCTTTAATGGAAGCAACTCTGGCCAGGATTTACCTTCCCAAAAAACCCTCATCGACTGGCATTAAATACCCTTCTGCCCTCTAATTCTTCCCCAATTAACAGAGAGCTGATAAACAGCTGCTCGGGCTGGAGCAGAGGCTGGGTCAGCCCCGGCTCGGGCAGAACTTGGAGGCTTTTCCTGACTCCTCATCCTTCCCTGGAGTCGGAAGCTTTGGGAATCTTATCCAAAACGGCTCAGGCTCGTCTGTCGCCTGTCGCTGGGCTCGTCTGTCGCCTGTCGCTGGGCTCCTGGCGTGGCTCTGCTGGTGGCAGCACCCCGCGGGATGCATGGAGCAGGTTCCTTGGGGGCGTCTGCGTGGGATCCAGCTGCGGGGGTCTCGGCTGTGCCTCATTAGTGCTGGGTTTAATCTGCTCCTCACCACAGAGCTGCTCTTGTTCCTAAGATCTTCCCTGGTTAACAACTCAACAGCAGCAGCAACAACAAAAGAATAAGCAGTTTATCATTAATTTGCCATTCAAGGGCTTTCCTTTCATCTCCGAGTTCCCTACATTTCACATTTTCGAACACTTTTGTTGTCTGCTTTCCCTTTTTTCCCTTTATAACACTCTGTCTTTTTAATGGCTGCTTTGATTTCTGTGTTTTGTGGAAGGGGTTTCCAGCCAGGCTTGGCTTTTGTGGCTGCAGCTCCCTGACACTCCACAAACAACCCCTGCACGCCCCACTCCTGCTCCAGTGTTTATCCACACAACTCTCCATCGTTCCGTTCATGCTGCTGCCTTTGGGGAGCTGACATTTGCGAATCAATCACCTATTTTGGACTGAATTTGGAGAGGGAAACTCTGAGGAAGCCAGAAGTCTAAACCAAATCAATACTGACCATTTTCCTGCTTCCCCGGCCTTCCACAGCGGGGCTCCAAACCAGGAGTGACACGGGGACATCCCACACTTCACTTCCTGCGGCAGTGGAGATTTTCCTGCGGGATAATTTGGCTCTCTCTCGTTATCTCATACCACGATAAGGCTGCCCCAAACTCCCAGCCCCTTCCACCACCAAGGACTTTGGAGGAGATTTAAAGGGAGCTGGATAAAATAGGATTGCACTTCCCAGCTGACAGCTTTTGATAAGAGCCCCAGTGCTGCTCCCCACTCCTTTTGCTTGCCCTGTGTGGTTTCCTGCCTTCCTCTGTCCTGCCAAACTTTGGGAAGCCCTGCCGGTGGTTCCTCCTGGCAGGTGCAGCCGAGAGCAGCTCAGCTGGGAAATCTGGACCACCTTCAGTACCTCTTGTCCTTCTGGTGTTTAATAAAAATTTTGGAGGTTGCAAATGGCCATTTGTATCGCTCTGAAAAGGAGGAGGAAGGGCAGGAGAGGGGTTAAGAGGGAATTTGAGTGCCTGGCAGCAGGGAAGGTGAGGTAGAGGCTGGTGCTGGCCTGGTAGGGACCCCAAACCACCCCATTCCCTGCAATTTCTGTGAGGAAACAGTGGAGAAAAAGCTTTGTGTGCACTCATAGGGGTCGAGCAGCCTCCAGCACCTGTCCCAGCCTCCCCCCACCCTGCTGCCCTCTCTATATTTACCCAGGGGAGCTTTCCAAGAATGGAAGTGGTAAGATAAAACCCCAGAGGGACTAAAATTAGCCCCGACACCCCGGGCCGGTCCCGCCGTGGCATTTCAGCTGTGAGCTCCACAGCCTGCAGGATCCCGGCCCCACAGAGCCCTGTCCATCCCAGCTCTGCAGGATCCTCTCCTCCACCCCTGGTTTTTGGGTTAAAGCACGGCAGGACTCGCCATGGGACCCCCCTGGCCTCAGCTGCTCTGAGCATCCCCCGGGCCCAGGTAAGGCGGCAGCAGTGGGGTCTTGGTCAGCAGCAGGGGACGGGACTGGGAACCAGGGGTACAAAGGGGTGCCCTGGATTCCCTGTCCCAGCCTCCTTTGTGGGGTCTGCAGGTGCCTGGACAGCTTCTGTCAGCTCAGGAGGTGACAGCGGCAGGGAGGGTGGGCAGGTCCTGGCACAGGGTGCCCAGAGCAGCTGGGGCTGCCCTGGATCCCTGGCAGTGCCCAAGGCCAGGCTGGGCTTGGACAAGGAATGGGGCTCGGAGCACCCTGGGATAGTGGAAGGTGTCCCTGCCCATGGCAGGGGTGGGATAGGATGAGCTTCAGGTTCACTTCCAACCCAAACCATCCTGGAATTCCTGAGCTCTGGTTTGGGCTCTTCCGGCTGAGGAAGCTCCCTCAGCTCCCCACACAAGAGCCCAGGCTGCCCAAGGAACCTCCCTCTGGAGATGCTATTTGTGTGTTCAGGGGATGTTCCAGCTGCTCTTTTCCACACCATTCCACTTGGGAATCTAACTGGTAACAGAACTCTTTTGGACTCAAATCTGCAATGAGCCCCCGACCCCGTTATCCGTGTGGATCCCAGAGCTCCAGAGCTCATTACTGGTGTTTCTAATGAAGAGCAGCACTGTCAGAATTTCACCCATTTCTCTGTAAATTGGGGTGACGGGTGGCCCATCAGCCCCGCAGAGCTCCCGCTGCCATCACACTTGTCCCAGTTGCCCCAGAGCTGAGCTGGTGGCCGTGTCACCGTGGCTGATGTGGGACAGGTCCCCCGTGCCTGCCCGGGCCCCGACGGGCTCGGGTGCGCAACGAGGCCAATCGCTCCATGCAGCTCCTCGGCTAATTAACTTTGGTGCGGCTCCTTTGCTAATTAATTGCTCCGTGCAGCTCCGCGGCTCCTCCCAGGGCAGGTCAGAGCCAGCTCTACTCTGCCTCCTCTCCCGAGGAAAGCCGAGATGCCGCAGGGCTGCCCAGAGATTCCTCTGCCCATCCCGAGGTGTCCAGCTGCTCAGGTGCCACCCGGGACATCCCATTCCTGTCCCCCGCTGTCCCTCGCTCCCTGAGACCACATCCTGTGTCCAGGGCCGTCAGGGTTCAGTCCCGCTGGGTGGGATCAGCTCAGCATTCCCACCTTTCCTCCCCCCAAATCCCTCCCTGGGAACATCCCAGCCCCTTCGTGCAGATGTGAGTGTCGGGCTCAAGCAGGCAGGAGAGAGGAAAATGGTGGAATTCTAACGCCGGCATCGCTTTGGGAAGGGCAATGCCAAAAGATGTTTGATCCCTGATCAAACTGACCACATTCTCTTCATCCCCTCTTTTGAAACCCAATCCCTGTAAAAAGTGGCAGGGAGTAAAAGCCTCCCACCGCTGCCAGCTTCCAAACTGAACTCAGCCGAGTTTCCCCAAACACTTGGAAGTTCAGGTGCTGGTGAAGCTCCCAGCAGGAGCCTCAGCCTGTACAAAGCAGAGCTGATTCCTGCTCTTTCCCAATGCTCTTTGCTCAGCAGCTCCCAGGGATAAAACCTGGATGGAGATTTCAGAGGTTTGGGAATTGAGTGCCTTCACCCCGCAGGGGATCCTTGCAGGATCCTGTGGCACCCAGAGCCTTCCTGAGCTCCTGGGCTGAGCATCCCATGAGCAGCCTCACACCTTTACCCTCTCAGGGGGTACAGTATTGGATTTTTTTTAAAAAAGTAAGGAGAAGACTGTGAGTTTCCCAACAGGGAGTTTCAGCTCCAACACCAGACTCAGTTATCTTGGCACACTCTTGATTAAAATACGCAAGGATGTGGAGCTGCTGGAGA
>VZTX01000354.1:0-29227 GCA_013400915.1 Pardalotus punctatus
TTAGAGTCGTACTGACAAAATGTCCTGCAGTCCTCCTGAACATGACCATCACTGGGAAATGCACAATTCCCACAGGACATGGAATGTGGATGGCCACAACCTGACTGACCCTCTTCAAACAGGGCAGTTATTTAGGAATAGGATTGAAAATCCATGGATCATCTCACTGGTCATCTCCCAGCCACACAAGCTTGTGCATTAAAGATTATTGTTGCTTGCCAAAGTGAATGAAAATTGGGTTTTAAGACACAGAATTTTCCAGAGGTTTTTCCATTAAAAGTTCAGCAGTGTAAGATTTGCTGAACATGCTTTTTTACATTGTCACCCAACCCAGACATGCAATGGGTCAGAGAGCAAAGGACAATTTGGGAGCAGTGGAAATTTCCCACCTACTGATTCACAGAACACAAACTTTCACTCGGGAGCTGAAGCATCTACTACAAAAGCAGCCCAAGACAAAGCCAAGTTTCTCTTAAAATCAGAGATAATTTTGTACCTGTCATACCTGCAGCTGTGCCTTAACTTTCACTTGAAAGTTTTCTATTTATTTCTGACCAACATGGTATTTTTATCAGAATGTTTCCTCTCAATCCCAGTACATTTAAGCCAAACTTTCCCCTTATTAAAGCCCCAAGAACCTTTAAAAGGTTGGAACAGCAAACACTCTGTGAAGGACGATTCAAAGGGAAAAACTCCACAGCAGGTAAAGTAAAGCTCACCTTTACTTTGCCAAGAGAACATGCAGGGGTTAACACCGCCATGAACAAGTCTGTCTGTGGTTCATTTACAGGGTTTGATAATTTTACAATTGTGCTGCCCACCCTTGTTTGTTTGCTTATCTAAAAGCTACATTTTTAAGGGCTGGGGTCTTACACAACTTGTGGTTTCTTTTCACGGTTACAAACACGGCACACACTTCATTTTACTGTTCCAAGACTTCTATTCTGTTTATAGCTGTGCTTTATTATGATGTCCAAGACTTCTATTCTGTTTATAGCTATGCTTTATTATGATGTCCAAGACTTCTATTCTGTTTATAGCTATGCTTTATTATGATGTCCAAGACTTCTATTCTGTTTATAGCTATGCTTTATTATGATGTCCTTCTGTTTCCTACCCCTTACAACACAACTTGTTTTTCTAGCCCTTTGTGTCAGTTCCCCTTCTCATTTTCTTGGCCCACCAGGGCTGGACCTTTGCTTACAGAAGTGTTTACACACAGCAGTCACACTCCAGCCTCTTCCATCTTATCTCACCACACCAGGGCCAGACCCTATTTTGCAGAAGTGGCAACAGTTACATTCAAACCCTTCCTTTCTGATCTCCTTAACCCCCTGAGCCTTTATCCCTGCTTTGCAGAGGTGGTTAAATTTATAAGCGGCACTCACACTGAATTCTTTCACTAATTTCCACCTGAATCCATCATAAGGTGCTTATCCAAGCGTGTTCAAGGATACCTTTGCTTTATTCTGTTTTCAGCTTCCAGCCATGCCCGGCAGCAGCAGCAATTCCCTGCTGGAGTTGTTTCCAAGCTGGAAAGTTTCGGCAGGGGAATGGTTAAGGGCAGGAGGAGGAGGAGGAAGAGGAGGAGGCAGGTTCCCAGTTTTCCCAGCCAGCAGGCTCAGCTGGCCGAGCACAGGGGCACAGGTTAAAGGCTCGGGGCTAAAGGAATAATTCGGAATTTCCAGCACTGCTCCCTCCTCATCCCCCCGTCTGACCGCAGCGCTTTCCACGCTGCCTCCCGAAGTTCTGCGTGTTCCCTGCGAGCTGAAGGCACGGAGAATTCCTGCGGGATAAATATGCTAAACACTGCAGGGAGGCACAGGGAGTCGGGATGAAAACATGAAAATATGCAGACATTCCCGTTTAATGGTTAACCTCAGTGCCGGGGCATCGGGACGAGGGACACCGGCTCCTGCTGAAGGACAATGACACCCTGCTTTTATCTTTATTATGCTGCCGTCTCCTGGCTAATTCTGGACGAGGTAAGGCTGCACCAATTCTATCGTAGCGTTTAGTTTTTTTGCTTTTTTCCTTAGGTAAAGTGGCGATTGCACTTATAAAATACTCAAATCTGCACTGAGGTTAATATTTTTCCCCTTCTTTACCATGTCACGGATGCACAGAAGGATGGAGGGCATTACTACTGATTGATTGTATTATAAAAATCACGGTATTTATGCAACTTAGGTTTTTTACAGCCCTGTAACTTAAGGGTTTAAACAGCTTTCGTAGTATTTGTTTTGAATTACTGTGAGGTCAAATACACAAGGGAAAAAAACCCAGGAGAAATAGCAAAGATGAACACTAAAACTCCGTAAATTTGTTGAATATGTATCAGTAAATTCTAACGCAGTGTTTTAAAATAAGAATGATTTAAATAACGAGGTTTGATGAAGAAATGTTTTTACTCAGTGCATATCAAAATCCAGAAGCAGACTCCTGTGTTCTGACCCCCGCTTAAACAAAAAACAAAGCAATAGAAAAAGCACTTAAAAGCACTGATTTTAGCATTTTTTAAAGGATTGACTTAGTCCTTCCCTGTTTATAAAACGTCTGCATTAATGCCTGCATAAATACCTTTCAAACAAAAAAAACCCCAAAACAAACCAACATATAAAAAGAGTTGGAAATAAGTATTTAATGCCTTTTCAGCATTTTCTTAGAAGATGATGCATTCACAAGTCGTTTGTCTCACTAAATTACAAGGTCACACGAAGCAAACTTTATCTAAACTAATATTAAGCAAAAGCAAAGAGCACAGAGAAAACAGAGTATTTAGAGATGTAGCCCTAAGTGCAGTGGCAGGAAGAGAGAGCAAAAAGCAAAATGAGTTGTTATGACAAAATGCACAGGCAAGTACGTGCTAATGGGGCCTCGATGAGCTGAGCTGACATGTCACAGGCTTTTTCCAGCCATCATCATAATTCCCCTTCCCTCTAGAGTTTACTTTGTTAATTGAGATGGAGTATCTCAGGCTTACACAATTTTCTGTTAAGTAATATCATTAAGCATCCGCAAAGGTGCTTGAAAACCCCCACATTTTTTTTTTCCAAGAATGTCACACACCCCTCTCAGGATTTTTAAAAATTAATACAACTTCATCCTCCACCTTTACAAAACCTATGCAACAACATAAGAAATGCTGAGTTTCAGAGACATTCTGCCAACAAAAAAAAACCTATTAAAGCACTCTTGCATAATAAGACTCAAGGGCAAGATAGTCCCAGGCTGGGTTATGCTTGGACACTGGACATTCCCACAGGATCTCCTGCTCCTCAAGGGCAGCAGGAAACCTGGGAGAATAATCCTTGCCAGCAGACAGACCTGAGAGAATCTGCTAAACAACAAATTTCATATCCGGTGGCACTGACAGCAGGAATTGCAGCTTTAAATCTGGTAAAACACTACCAAAAATCCACTGCTTTCATTCCATAATATCCTCTGAGGCTGAAAGATGTCAAATTCTGTTTTTGCAGGCCAGGCTTCATCAGTCAGCCATTCCCCATAAACATGTTAACACTGGAGAGGAATTGCTGCCTCTTACCTGATTATGGGGTGTTTGTGTACTTTTATGCTGCCATAAAAATACAATTCCTAGATGTCACACAGTCCAGTAGGAAAAAATCCATAGTAAACACTTAACAGCCTGAAACAGCCCCAGAAGCTATTACTTGAAGGGTAATAAAAATTCAAGTGTATGAAACCAGCAGGTTACAACTTGGCTCCTTAAAACTACACTTTGCAACCTGTCCAAAGTGTATTTAAGGAAAAAACCTGCCAAGCACCCTCATTCTGGACAGGTCCAGAGAATATTCTGAGTTGGAAGGGACCCACAAAGACCACTGAGCCCAGCTCTCAGGTAAATTATCTGTACAGGGACTGAACCCACAATCTTGGTGTGAAGGTGTTTTATATTTGATCAGGTATAAAATCATAAATATTTCTACAGCTGCCCAATGTCCTCTAATATTCAGAATGAACCATCCCTGTGACATAGCAGAGATCTCGTGACATTCACTATTCAGAGGAATCTCAATGCTCCTCCTGCAATAAATTCCCTCAGAACGAAGAGTTTGGCTCCACAGAAATCAATGTTTCCCCGATTTCAGCCCCTGGGTAAATAACTGAGCTCACAGAAATCCCCTCTGGGCTCTGGCACAGGATCCAGCACCGATGAATTCTGTTTGTACAGCACAAATCCTGCTTTTCACCTTGCAGTGGCATCCCTGCTCTCCTGCTTTCTGCCCAGCATCCAAAGGTGGACACAGACTGGATTTGCTGCAGATTTTTGTTGAGATGGATGGAACGCTCCCATCAAGGTTGTTTACCCAGTAAATGGATCCCTGAGGAGCTCTAAGGCAAAAATATCCTCCCGGGACCTGATTTCCTCATGTTTTTCTTTGAGCTGCTGACAGAACATCCCGGGAAAATGGACGAGCCCTCCACCTAACACGCAGCTCCTCTTTCGGGAATGCTCAGTGGAAAAGAGGCATTCTTCCAGCATGAAATCCGCTGCATACCAGTAAGGACCAAAAGATAAATACATTCTTTCCCAACAGCCTAATAAGATGTTAAAAATGTGGTAAGATAGAGGATCCCTTCCCTTGGTTCAGTTTATGCTCTTGATGCTTTTTGAATTTTGTCTCATTGCTGTTTTAACTGCAATGCCCTCTCTATTTTCAAGCTTTTAGGGGAGATACTGATTTTTCATTAAAAAAAAAAAGTATTTTCCACTTCTTTCTAATGAAAACATCGAGCCTTCTAACCACAGCAGCATTCCTATAATGAAACTACCTCTATAAAAATCTATTTTTCTCTCTTCCTATGTAAAGCCAAATGCTTTGTGATTTTGACAGCTGTGAAGCATTAAATATTTCAAGGTGAAATGCAAATTTTGTTTTAAAAAAATCACTGACTAAAAGAAAATAAATTACCTTTAAAATAAAATCAAAATCTTTTAAAATTTAACTCTTCAGCTTAATGGATGGACCTTCTCCTTGGTATTTTCTCTAGGAATTTCAATACCAAATGCTTCAAGGATAAAGATTTCATGTAATTGCTGTAAGGATTCAGGACTGCCACACTCTCATTCTTCTGACTGATCAAACAAGGTAAATGTAAGGAAACAAAACACAGTGGA
The DNA here is from genome assembly GCA_013400915.1 of Pardalotus punctatus. Lineage (NCBI taxonomy): Eukaryota > Metazoa > Chordata > Aves > Passeriformes > Pardalotidae > Pardalotus > Pardalotus punctatus. The sequence goes on from VZTX01000354.1 coordinate 5,144, forward strand.
AAAACGCCTGTGCCCATGTGCTGTAAATTGGTAATCTCTGAATGCCAATACTGGCACTTGTGTCCTCGGGGCAGGCATGTATGCTAAAAATACAAAATGAGCGTTGTCCCCATGTCCAGTTTTCCAAAGCAGTAATACAAAGATCTCAGAGGGGGAAAAAAAAAAAAATCTCAAGAGTCAGAAACATTTGCTGACTTTATAAGGATAAAAGCCAGTGTATTTTGTGGATTACGTTTTAGTCTCTTCCTTCTGTTTATTTAATAAGTTTTCTGTTGATTTAATTTACTGAATTCTGATCCTCTGGCGGAACTTCAGGTTTCCCAGGCTTTGAGGAAATCTCAGCAGCAGCTGTTCCTCAGGAGCACTCAGAGCTCCCATCTTCACTCAGCCCCCACCTCAAAGCTCAGGACATTCCCACCTGATGGGCTGAGTCCCCCTGGCTCAAGAAGTGAAGAATTCAAAGCCCTTTTGGGCTCTTTTGTATCATTTTGGGATAATTTTGTCCTGGAAAGACAAAATTTCTGCCTCACAGCTGTGCAAGTTCCATTCCCAGAGCTGACTGCAGTCAGTGCAGGCACACACAGCTCCTCCTGGTAGTAATCCAGCATTTATAAATGCAGCACTAACGTGGCATCAGTTCTAAAAACAATAAACAGAAAAGTTCTCTCCCTCTATCTCACTTTTCCTTTCAGACTATATCTGAATGTTTAACTGGACTATGATAAGAAGACAGGATCTGGAAATAAAAGATGAACCCACTTCACGCAAAGAAATCAAGATTTTTAGTGTGTGTTGCTGTCTGTATGTTCACCTTCATCTACCTAAAGGTTCCACTTTATGAAGAGCAAAAATTCCATGTCAAAGAAGCGGAGTGTGGTTTTTACCCCGATGAACTTTGCTCAGCTCTTTTTGTGGGGAAGCCTGCTGCCTTCAAAATTGGCAACTTTTGTCAGAAGTCCTACCAGCCCAAACCACTCAGCTGCATTCAGACTTCCTGCAGCTGCTCCACAGTCCTGAAGACTCTGCATTTTATCACCAGACCACTGTCAGATGAAGAAGGAAATTTCTCTTTGGCTTACATTATTACAATTCACAAGGAGCTGGAAATGTTTGTGAGGCTGCTAAGAGCTATTTATATGCCTCAGAATATTTACTGCATCCATATTGATGAAAAGTCACCCAGAGATTATAAAACTGCTGTACAGAACATTGTTAACTGCTTCGAAAATATTTTTATTTCCTCAAAAAGAGAACACGTTGTTTACGCAGGGTTTTCAAGATTACAAGCTGATATTAACTGCATGAGAGACCTGGTAAATTCCAAAGTTCAGTGGAATTACGTTATCAATCTATGTGGTCAAGATTACCCCCTGAAAACAAATAAAGAAATTATACAATACATGAAAAGTAAGTGGAATGGTAAAAACATCACTCCTGGGATAATCCAGCCGCTTCACATGAAATACCGGACCCAGGTCAGCTACAGGGAGTACACCCATTCCGGAGTGCCATACGTGTATCCAGCGAAAATCAGGAAATCCAAACCTCCCCACAACCTGACCATCTATTTTGGCAGTGCCTATTACATCCTCACCAAGGCCTTTGTGGAGTTCACACTGAGCGATGCCCGGGCAAAAGCTCTGCTGGAGTGGTCGAGGGACACCTACAGCCCTGACGAGCACTACTGGGTCACCCTCAATCGTTTACCGGGTAAGGGTTTGGCTTTTCTGCCAGAAATAAGCCCAGCAGGGCAAGGCCTCTGGCAGGGGGAGGTTTTGAGCTCCAACTCGGAGCTTAACAGCATTGAATTGCAGAAATAAAGTCATTTTTTCAGCCTTAGTGCTGCCCTTTTGACAGTCACATCTGGTGGCTGAGAAACAAAGCTTGATGCCAGGGAAGTGCCTAGAAAAATGCTGATGAAAAAGTTTTTTTGCTGCATGAAAGCATCTGCGCTCAAGGAATAAAAAAGGCAATAATGCTGAGAATGATGTCTGTTCTTATGATTAAATATCTGCAAATAAATACTTCATCTGACTACAGGTAAAAGTTTTCAGCAGTGAAAGTTTTCCCTGTAATAAGCAGAAAAGAATCTTAGCAGAGTCTTGTTTTTTAAAGATGCTCCAGGGGCTACACCCAATGCAGGCTGGCAAGGAGACCTAAGAGCCATCAAATGGCAAGATCAAGAAGGATCCTCACACAAAGGCTGCAAAGGTAACGTGAATTTTGATCCCAAGTTCAAGTTTGATTCATTGATGAGCATTAATTGGTGATTGCATATTATTTAAACCAGCTATTAAATGTGCCTCAGTGGTCACATAGAATTTATTTGGGAAGTATCAAATAAAACAGGCACCCTACTAAATTACTGCGCTATATCAAATTAAAGAGGTTTTGAGATAGTACATTTGTTAATATAATATTTAACTGTATATTTTATATAATAATTGAGATGGATATTTTATATTCTATATATTTTGAGGCAATCACAGTATCCATACACTGACAACCCTTCTTCCAGCCCCCACTTACCAGTGCAGTAACTCAGTTTTCAGTGGAGGGGCTTTACCTGACAAGGATATTTGCCAGATACTTCCATCAACATTGGGTTAAATCCCTTCAATCTGAACAACAATTAGAAAGAACAGTGCTGACCACACAGAAAGCATGCAGAAATAATTAAGATCTGTAAGTGTGCAAGCTGAGCACGGTGAAGCACTATGTGACCGAACAGGAGATCAGAACATCTGATCCCCAACTATACGATTTTACTGAGCAGAGCAACATGGCTGGGAAGCAGCTGGAGGTCACAAAAATCTATTTATGTAAAACACAAACCCTCATCTTTATAATAGTATAGCCCTATCCTCCAGCTCAATTTCCATCATGCTCTACCAGAAATCCAAAGGTGAAACTCTTATTAAAAAGAAACATTTCCGTTCATCTTCCTGCTGCTGACCGATCCCTCCTGCTTGTCTCTGCAGGTCACTACGTCAGGGACATCTGCATTTATGGCCCAGGGGACCTGCAGTGGATCATCCAGTCCCCTCATCTGTTTGCCAACAAATTCGAGCCCTCGAGGTACCCGCTGGTGCTGGAGTGCCTGGAGAGGCGGCTGCGCCTCAAGGCGCTGCGCCAGGCGCGGGTGCCCATCGAGGAGCACTGGCGGCTGCAGGAGCACAGCTACTTCGACATGCAGCTGGAGGGGGGAGCTTGAGCTGCACCCCAACACATGGGCAGCAGGAGGATGGAAAATGGGAATATTCACAGCCCTAGGTATTGCTCTGTGTGGTGAAAGTGAAGCACAATGCTGTACTTGCAGAGAAATGAAGAGGTTTTATGTATTCCTGTATTGACTGCTAATGGGTTAATTCCTAAAGAATGTCTAAATCTATGAACTTCCCCCCCGCTGTCTTCAGTCTAATCTATTAAGTGACTTATTTAGCTGGAAAAGTCAATATTCCTCATGTTCACAGCCAAAGCATGATGAACTGGCATGAAAACAATAAAGTGGAAGCGGTGACTGAACAAAGATAAAATAGGGAGAAATAAAGAATTAAAGTCATGGCTACTGAATCTCTTACGAAAAATTTTGAGTAATGAAGTTCATACTAAAGTTTTGGAGCTTGTACTTAAGTGACAGCCAGTTCCTGACACAGTCCATGCCACTGTGGGGTTTGGGTTTGTTTTCATTTCCCATGGCCAGCTGCATCCCTAATTTCATTGTGTAGCATGGCAACATCACTGCTGCCCTTGCCAGGCTTTGCTGCAGTAACAGAGGGATCCTGCATCGCATCTTTATCTCAAAGTCCCTGTTCTGAACCTCTACAGAAGTTCAGGGCACGGAGACACAGAAAATTTGAGGTTAGGGATACAGGAAAACCAAGCAAAAAGCTATTTCTCCATCATTTTTCCATCCTTCCTGAGGGAAGCAAAGAGCCTGCAGCAAGTGCATAACACCTGGCAGGGACCAGGACAACTCACTTGATAAAAAACTAAAAATTGTAAGTAAAAGTCTAGAAGCAATTTAGATGTCAGCTTCAATCTGCACCCAAAACATCCCTCAGTTTTTACAAGAAAACTGGCTATAAACTGAGCTTATTCCAATTAAAAAAAAAAAATCAAATGACCCAAGAACAGGACACGAAAGTTTCTTATTACAAAACTTATTCCCAGGTTGCTGGAACTTTACTGCTCATTTTCCCACACAAGTTTCTCGGAAACATCAATTCTTGCAAATGAACTTTAACCTAAAGAAAGGCCATCTGGTCCCTATTTATTTACAAACTCAACCCAACGGCGTGTGCTCAGTTTCATGGATAATCCAGGATTTATCTTGTGGCTAAATATTGCTGGAGATACTTTTTTATGGAGGGAAATGAATCTAAAAGAGAAAAGGAAAATAAAAGCCACGCACGTGTTCACGCCAAGCTCATTGAGAGTCTCTCTCCAAACCATTACTGAAGCTAATGGGTCTCTGGCATGTATTAATCATAGCAATATTCATAATTAATTTCTCTCCAGTCCAGTGTACGGCACTGCCAGCATTTATCCACTCCATGATGTCTTTTAAAATGGGAATGCAAGGTCCCTTATTGCCACCATTGCAGAAAATCCAGTCTCCAGCTTTCACCTCTGGCACCACCACCCAGAACAATTGCTGTGTATCACTTTCAAATTGAATTAAAATTAAAAATTCAATAGCAAGGCACTATATAACATGGGCTCCTTTGGCAGAAATTGAACCAAGCAAGAACCCTGTACAAAAAGCCCTCTTAAAATACAATTTTGGTATGACTCGACCCATTCCAGCCTAGGAAAATCTTTGCAGCATGATCCTCTTCACTTAAAGGATTTTGTATTTGAAATAAAATTTTAAGAAAATCATCATGAAACCATTCTCAAGCAGTAAGAAATAGTATTCAACTCACTATTCTGATTATCATGACACGTTACCTCCTTGAAACACACGTGAAAAGCCTGCATGAATTCTGTGTAATTATGCTGAGAGCTGATTAATCACAACTTTCAGAGCTCAGCAAGCCATGTTTGCTAATTTGGGTGCCCTAAGAGCAGAAAGTGCCCAAGTGACCCTGGCTCCAGGAAGCGCTGCCGGACACGTGGGTCTGAGAGCCACGTGCACAAATCCTGGCTCACAAAGCTTTCTGTCCAAGTTAAACATGGGATTAAGTGTTTGCCATGGCTCCCTTTCATAGCTAGGGCACTATTTCAAGTGTAGATTTAGTTGACTCTGAAAACAAGTCCAAAATAAACTCTGAAAGTACATTTTAAATGTAATCTTGTCCTGAACTTCCAAAGTGACTCCCAGGACTTCCACCAGCAATTCCATAACCTCAGTCCTGTCCCAAACCACCTCTAGAACACTTTTACATCAATAGGAACTTTTTAGAGTCAACTTCCAAACTGATAATGAATAAAGCGTATTTTTTGTCAAACAACAAACTTCCAATCAGCAGGCATCAAAAACTGCCCATGCAAGAACTTCCAAAACATTTGGGCACCACCAAAATCCACAGACCAACACAGATCACCACAAACTCGCAGTCTCCAACATCCCATCAGATACAAAAAGAGGGAGTAGAGACAGTCTTGCTTGTTCTTTTAAGTTTACTAAAATTAAAATTTAAAATTAAAATTAAAATTCTCCGTTGGAGAATTAAACACCTTGCTTCAAAGTGTGAATTTTATACTGACAGACTCCATCACAAATCATTTTTTCTGAGCAACAGGAAGCAGGAGGCAGCAGAAATCCCAACCTTCAGAGCTGCTGCTCCAGAATCCACATCTGGAAGCAAAGTTATTTCTCTTCCTGCTGACTGAAATGCGACTAAGTCACATTTTAGCACATGACGGTGTTGAGAGTTTAAATTTTGCCTTTTTACTGATCAAAAGCTCAAAAATATGGCTCAAACAAAATCCACTTCTGTGAAAAAGTTATTACAAGATGTATTTGCACTCCTAAGTTGCTGTTTCAGAAAAAAGCTTTTTTCCAACTCTTTTAAGTCTCAGTAGAAGCTACAAAATTTGTCCCAAGCATTTCATTTACCAAGCCTGCTGTCCAACTTAAACCAGCACTAAAAAATTCTGCTCTTTCAAGAAATCTTTGGCCAAGTTTTGTATCTTGGCAAGACAGTTCAAAGGATTTACCCTCCAGGCAATGAGAGACAGATCTCTCTCAACTCTGCTCCAGTGTCTGATTTTGCCTTTGGGCTTTCACATTTCAATGTTATTCTTTAAGATGAACCCTTTAAAATGCTACTTAAGAGGGAAAAACATGTGGGACCCATTTAGTTTTTATAAGATTATCAGACTGGACAAAGCATGGACAAAACATCTCATTCCGGCATCTACTGCTCTGGTTGCACCCATCCATCAACAAAAATTGAGATGCAAACAAAAAACTTCATTAAAAATAAATTAGTGTCTGCCAAGAGGAAACAAAGCCATTAGGACAGAACAAAATGAGCACTGAAAGCAGAAACATGAGAATAAACCTTACAGTATTTTACCAAGACAAAACTTTTTCCTTCACGGGTTTTGTTTAAAATAAATATATTCTGTATTTTATCCAGTATCAGGGTGTTCCCAGAAAAATAACTGCCCAAATGTGACAACTCTCACCACAAATCTTGCTGATAATAAAAGCAGTGATAGGAAAAAAGGGTATTTGCAAGGGTATTCATCATTATTCTTAGCCACAAAGAAACCTGTACAGAGATCAAATCAGTGGTGTGAAATGAAGGGAGCGTTTTCTACAATAATTCATGGAGCTGCTGGAAATTCTACAAAGTTGGCCCCACCCAAAAATAAAAAAAAAGCAACACCCAATGTCCTTTAAAAATACAGGGATCAAAACATGACCTGAACATACAACGAGTTTAAAGACAGAACAGACACTGATAAAACACAAGGCATGTGCATTCAGGAAGAAAAAAACAGTCACACAAAACCCCCAAAATCCCAAAGCAAAACAAATCACCCTTTTAAAAACTGAAATTAGGACCAAATATTGGAAAAAAAAAGGAAATTCTAAAGTAGTTACTGCAAAATCAAGCTCTGAGAACAAAAATACCCATTTTTACGATTACTTAGAAACATTTTTCATTAAGAAAGGCCATGTGGAAATACTTGAGGCCATCATAGAACAGAACTTTTATAAGTTCCATTTCAATCTGCATATTCAGATTAAAAAAACCCCTTCACAGTACTGGATGTGAATGCAGTTGCATAAACACACACACGGCTGCACTGCTTCTAAAGCTGGAAAAACTCACCTTGTGACAAACTTCTGATTTAATTTCTTTGAGAGCACGCTCAGAGAACACGCAGCCACAGTTTCTCAGGAAGCAAAACCTTCAAGGAAAAGACAACACACAATGATTTGAAGAACACAAAGAGAGGGCTGTACAGTGCTGACTGGGCTGGCAGGCCACAGTTCACTTTTCTTTACAAGTTCTTGCCCCTAATCAAACTATCAGTGCATTTAATTTGAATGGGTAATTAATTAATTATTAATTTGTACGATGTAAGAACTGAATGAAAGATATTTGGTACATTAAAGCACAACAGGTATTTCTTTTTTTATCTTGAGTATCTCCTGGCTAATCCCTCTCTGGAGGAAGAATTTCTTTGCAGCCATTCAGCTGTGAACTCATCCTCTTCTCACCCCTCAGCTGACAAAGTCGCTGCTCTGGCCAAACCAGGCTGTGAGGGAATTCCCTGCCCCAGAGCAATAAAATATAGATCTATCACAGGATCAGAGCAGACAATCCACCTCCATTCTGATCCTAACACAGGGACAGGTAGAATGTGAGGACAGGCTGGGAGAGCTGGGATTGCTCAGCCTGGAGAGGAGAAGCTTTGGAGTGACCTCACTGTGGCCTTGCAGGGCCTGAAGGAGCCACAGGGAAGATGGAGAGAGGTTTTGGACAAGGGATGGAGTGGCAGGACAGAGGGAATGGCTTCACACAGACAAGGTTAGATGGGATATTGGGCAGGAATTGTTCCCTGGGAGGGTGGGCAGGCCCTGGCCCAGGGTGCCCAGAGCAGCTGGGGCTGCCCCTGGATCCCTGGCAGTGCCCAAGGCCAGGCTGGACAGGGCTGGAGCAGCCTGGGACAGTGGGAGGTGTCCCTGCCATGGCAGGGGTGGCACTGGGTGAGATTTAAAGTCCATTCCCACCCAACCCATTCCNACAGGGCTGGAGCAGCCTGGGACAGTGGGAGGGGTCCCTGCCATGGCAGGGGTGGCACTGGGTGAGATTTAAAGTCCATTCCCACCCAACCCATTCCACAATTCCAACTGCTTGCTGTCACACACGGGAGGTCACATCCCCTCTGCTGGGGTTTAGCCCCCAAACAACCTGCAGTCACTTTTTCTCTGCCAACATTGCTCTCTACTCCTTTATTACACACCTCAAGGACACCCAGAAGTCTCTTGAACTTTCTCCTGAAAGAAAGACAAATATTCCCCACCACAGCCTGGGTCAGCACATGATTTGCACCGTTATCCATTCCATTTTCCCTGCTCTGTGCTCAGTTTAAACCCCAAATGCAGCCCCTGGAACACTGACCTGTGCCTGCCGTTCATCTCCAGCCCCACCACGGGGCATATGAACCGTGCAGACTGCATGTCATCGTACTTGTCCCCTTTGATACTCTCCTTATCCCCGCTCCAGGCTGGGTTATCCGCCAGGTTCAGTTCTGTCACATTCTGAAAAATAAAAATGCAAACCTTAATTAAGCTTTTCCCAGTGATTTTGAGCCATGATAACATTCCCTTATAATCCTTTCATGGTATTTTGCTGTTTTTAACACTTTAATACACACTGAGAACACAAGCAAATAGAGATTTTGCAGCATGACTGAACTTTCACTCACGACTTTAACATTTTATTTTAACTTCTCATATTAGACACAACCTGTTTACCTTAATGCTCTTGATATGGGATGCAGATTCCATGGGAGTTTTATCAGGGGACTTGTCCAGCAAAAATTCAATGATGGCATCTTTGTTATACAACCTAGAACATAAAAATTTCAGTAATTATATCAGATTGCCATAATTCTTTTATTTATAAATGTATTTATAATTGATTTTTACTCCAGAACTGGACACATTCTCACCTGCCCAGCTCACAGGCCACGATGGGCCGACGTAGCTTCTCCTGGCTCAGGGCACAGTAGAACCACCTGGCCACCAATTCAGCAACTTTGTCAACCTGAAGGGAAAAAAAACTCTCATTATTTAAAAATATTTTTAAATTATTTAAGCATAAAATCAGGTAATACTTGAAGCAATCATCAAATCCCAAGGTTTTGTACCAAACCTGCTTTCTGCACCTGAACGTAGTCATAAAATAACTTCAGCAAAAGTTTTTTGGCAAAATTCATGATCAGTTCTCCATCATCTCCCTGGGCAAACCCTTCTAGTTCCTGACCACCCTTTTCAGGAATAAATTCTTGTTGATGTCCACCCTGAGCCTCCCCTGGCCCAGCCTGAGGCCATTCTGTCCCTGTTCCCTGGGAGCAGAGCCCGACCCCCCCGGCTGTCCCCTCCTGTCAGGAGCTGTGCAGAGCCACAAGGTCCCCCCTGATCCCCCTTTTCTCCAGGCTGAGCCCTTTCCCAGCTCCCTCAGCCGCTCCTGGTGCTCCAGCCCTTTCCCAGCTCCGTTCCCTTCCCTGCACACGCTCCAGCCCCTCCATGTCCTCCGTGCAGGAAGAGCCCAGAACAGGACACAGCATTCGAGCTCCCTCAGCAGCGTCAGCACAGGGAGTCACTGCCCTGGTTCTGCTGCCATGGCTGGTACAGGCCGGGTGCCAGTGGCCCCTCGCCCCCCGGGCTCATGTCCCGCCGTTGTCACCGCCACAACACACACAGGTGCCCTCGGGCCTGCCCACGGCGCTGCCCCGACGCCGCAGCAGCAGGAGCGCCATGCCCGGCTCGCAGCACCGCAGGACGGACCGGATCTCCCTCTCCCCGCTGCCCTCCGACCACCACGGAGCCCCCTCAGACCTTCTCGACTTTGCGGGGCCCCTTGACCAGCTCGTGCCGCTTGGGGATGGTGCCTCCATCGCATCCCATCGCGCTTCCGGGTGCTCCTCGCGCACTTCCGGGTATGGCGTGTGGCTTCCGGCGCACGCCAATGACGATTTCACTGTTGCTCAGCAACCGGTGGCGGGGGGCGTGGCTAGAGGAGGCTGGGCGGGGCGGGCGGGCGAGTCCATCGTGCCGGGGCCGGGGGTGCACGGAACGAACTAACTGAAGGCGGGGGGGGGGTTCCCAGCGCCCTTCCCGCCCCTTTCCCGCAGGTTTATTCCTTGTTTTCATGAGGAACCCCCCTCGAGACCCATTTTTGGGGGATTTCTGGCCAAACGTGGCGCTCCCGGCTCGGCTCGGGCTGGAGGGGGCGTTGAGGAGGCGCGTGCCGCCCTCAGCGATGTCCCGGGTTTGGGGGGGAGCGGGAGCGAGTTTGATCCACACGCCAGATTGGAGGTGGCGTGTGTATGCGAGCAGCGATAGGGGCTCGTGTCGCGATGATAGGGACTCATGTCGGCGATAAATCACGCCAGAAACACGGGGGATGCCAAGGAAAGCTCCCGGCGAGAGGACGCTGAGAGGGGAGCGGGTCCCCGGGGCCGCTCACGCCATTCATTGTCCTTTCTCAGGGCGAACGCACCAGGGAAACGCGGCCAGCGACGGCCAGGCCTTGGCGTTTCGGGTACAAACCGTAAAATAAATTAATTAGGAGAAGTGCAGTTAACACGGGTGTAGCCACGCGGGGCCGCGGTGTCTTTGTCGCTCTGTTTCACATACAGAAAATTGGAGGAAAAAGTTAAAAACTGCACAGCGTGGCTGGGATGGAGCCCTGGGAGCCTCCCCAGCGCGGGGTGTAACTTGCTGGGATTCCAGCAGGGAATAACATCACCTTTCCAGCTGTAGAAAGTTTGTCCAAAGCCTCTGCACATTTAGTGACTTGAATATTTTTTTTTCCCAGCTGGAGAAAGGCTCTGAGAGCTCCGGGCTGCGACAGAGGATGACTGGGATGCTCCCTGTGGATCTGTCAGGAGCCAGGACTTCTCCCAAAGTTTTCCTCTGTGCTCAGGTGCCAGCCTGAAGCACTTCCTTGTCTTTGTGTAGTACCTGCCAGACTTTTTGCCGTGTTTCATTTGTATACTACACCCAAAAATTAGCTTTGCAGCTGTTTAAAAAAACCCAAAACCCAACAAACCTGTAATTACAGATTTTGAGTAAAGTCCTCAGGAAACAATTGATACTGGGATATCATAAGTTACAGAACATTGTGCAGCTACATTTAAAGAGAGACTTTACATGAATAGAAAAAAAAATAAAAAAGGAAAATACATTTATCGGACATACACAGAGACTAAAAATAAGAAACCAGTCCAATAATAAACTACTTTTGCTCCAGTACACAGCAAACATTCCCACCCAGCCACTGTGATGACGACATTTCCAGGCAGGATCTGAACAGCGGAGAACAAAGTACAGATTTCATTCTTCCACATCTGCCGCTGTGGGGATCTTCACCTGCTAAAAGCGCACCAGCACGCAGGGAATTCCCAGCAGGAATTCTGAGAGGAGACTGCAAATTGGTGCCAAAAGGAGCAACAACAGCAGAGAACAGCAGGTCCCTCACTCCATCATTGCCCTGAACTGCTGCGTGTACTTGGCCAGCTCCTCTGTCCGATCCTGGAGCTCCCTCGTGGCCTCCACGCTCGGATATTTGACTGCCGCGTTTTTGGTGGCCACGGCCAGGTTCTTGAGGAGGCTGCAGAAGCGGCTGCTGCTGTGCAGGATGTCGCTCCGAGCGTCCCTCTGCTGGGTTTCCTGGCACAGGGAATCCACCAGCTTCTGCCCCACCATGATGATGAGTTTGCTGTGGGAGATGAAGATTTCGGGGGGCTGCTGGTTGCTGAGGCTGGTGGTGAACACGCCGAGGGCCTTGTGCAGGGCAGCAAAGCACAGCCTGCAGTGCTCTGGGAGAGGGATTTTCCTGGCAGGATTGACAGGTGTTTTTGCACATGGCAAAACCTGGAGAAAGGGTTAAAATAAAAAGAGATTCAGCCCGGTGTCCCACGCTGGTTGTTTCTTTGGTTGCTCTACCCTAAATTCTTGTGGTCTCCAAATTGCCCCACCCTGGAGCCTTTACAGTAATTTCTCTTTCCATAAAGTGCTGGCAATTCTCCCGATTGCCTTTTCCCCCCCTAAATACAATTTTAATAATGGATGGCACACAAAGTGCTGCAGCCAAACACCGTTCCTTTACACAGTCAGGGCTTGAAGCTTTGAAATAATACAAAACATTGATCTTTAATGGACGTAATCAGGGTTATGAATGATTAAAATGCACAAAACAAGAGTCAATTTTGTGCTGGTGCAGGACAAGATATTTTGAAGTACTAATTCTCACAGCCTTATCTCAAATGATGCTGAAAGGCAATTAAATAAACAGTATGACTTTAAACTGCAGTTGTTTGTTTGAGGAAAATAAATGTTTTTCACAGGTTTTCAGCAGTAATTCTGTGAAAATTATCTCTGAGAAGCAAATAAGTCTCTGTGTATAGAGATGTGTGTCTGAATGCAAATTACTCTGAGTTTTAGCAAGCACAGAAATCAGGGACTAAAAGCTCTCATAAATAATAGTTTTCAAAGTCAGAAATACCTTTGGGTTTGACTCTGTGCTCTTCTTTTCTACTTCTTTACCTGAAATGACTTTCTGTGCCTGTTACAAATTAAAATGAAAGCAAAGTTGAAACAATTACATAAAGAATTTAAATAGAAGTGTGTTTTTCTCTTATTTCCTGGGTAAACAATTACTTGTTCTGTAGCCTTTATGTTACACATAGAAATGGTGAATTTATTAGAAGAAACTGTAGGGTTTTTCCTCCTAAAAATGTGCCTGGTCCTGCAAGACCTAAGACTAAAACCAACATCAATAAAACATTTCAACATAACATTCCCCAAATTTTAAGGACAAGCAGCATTTCTTTGGGAAACTAAGGGAGATATTCTTAGTAGATATTTTAGGAATTCTATGGAGATTCTAACAGTCCAGAATTATTCTAACAAATAAATGTGATAATTCACAGAGTTTAATTTCTATGAAAACAGGATTTCCACGACACCTGAAGTTAGGAAGGAACATCTCTTGTCATGCCAGGGCCAAACACAATGGAGGGGCAGGAAGAGAACTGTGAGGGAAAAGAGAAGAAAGGAATTGCTAACTCCCAGATAAAACCTGTTTCCCAAGTGAATTTAAACTGGCATGATGATAAAAATGTTTGATTTTCTCTATTGATTAAAATGACTGCTCACTGTATGTGTGCCAACCAGCACTGCCACAAATTCCTGAATCCTCGTAAAGTCTGGAAAATGGGACATAGTGCAAAATGAATCTGGCCTTGGTGTAAAGGTAAAATAGTGCTGAGAGTTAATAGCTTAATATCTGTGAAGAATATCAGGAGCAAATCCCAGTTTCACTGACCTGTAACTGGACATAATCACAATCCTCAGCAGCATTTTCTTCTGGTTTCTCCAAAGGGGCCCGGCTTTGGCTGCATTTCCAAGGAACATTTCTCTGGAGGGACTCTATTTCTACCCTTCTTGGCACTGGGATTTGTTTTGCCATTTTGCATTCTGGGTTCACTTTTGATTGCTTCGTTTCTTGCTCCTTCTCGTTCTTCCTGAAGAGCAGCTTCCCGTTGGCGATGATGATGGACACAAACCTCTTGATATCCTCTGGAATGGTCCGGGCCACCATAACGAAGCGATCCAGGTCATCAGGGCTGTTCTGGGGCTTCCTGAGCACCAAAGCCTCCAGGGACCAGCTGCAGTTGTTGAGAGCTTCCCTGGTTTCTGTCAGGATTTTGTAGGAGTTCATTAGGATTTCGAGCTGTTTTTTGATTCTGGCCTGCAGGTGGTTATCAGTGAGGTTGGAGGCATTGCCCTTCAGGGCTTGAGCAAAGGTCAGGAACTCTCCCAGGGACACCTTGATGTGGTCCACCGCTCTGTGGATCTCCTCCAGGCTTTTCTCCAGGTGCTCCTGCAACCTCCACTTGCTGCTCACAAAGATCATTAAACTGGCAATGGAGCTGGACACGCTGTGCTGCAGCCGAGTCAGGGTCTCGATGGCTACTTCCAGCTCCAGTTTAATTTCTGGGACAGGCTCTGGTGATGGTGACAGCCTAGAAAATGACTCAGCAGAAGAGCTGGAGGATGAGGAGAGAGTGCTGCTTCTGCTGTCCACACCAGAAACACACAGACTGTCTTTTTCTAATTTGGCTTCCACGGAGAGTTGTGGAGAAGCACCACGTGCTTGGTCTCCAGAGCCCTCACTGTTGTTCTCCATCCCTTTCTTGGAGTGCCCAGCGCTGGGCAAACCTTTGGGAATATCATAAACATTCTCCTCAGAGCTCTGATTCTCAGCCTTGGGAGCCAGGAGACTCGGGGGCACCTCACAGCTGCCGTTCTGCGGCAAAGGGAGCGCGTCCCGAGAGGATGGAACATCGTAAAGGGCGATTTCTGGAAGTGTTGATTTCCTCTGCCTCGGTGGAATGTCGTATAATTGTGGATTTACAGCCTTGGCTTCCGTGGTTGTGGCTGGAGCCTTGTACCTGGCTGGGGGAATGTCATACAGCACCTGCTTCTCCACACACTGACCCGGAGGGTTTGGCTTGAATCCGGAATTTTCAGGGGATACCGGAATATCGTAAATCCATTCTGACTTCCGAGGGTTGGGCAAAGTGTTGTAATGGCCCCAGCACTTTTTCTGAGATTTATTTTCTGAGTCATCAAGTTCTCTTTTGGGAGGGACGTCATATAACTGCAACAGAGCACGGAGGGTTTGTAAACCATCTTTCTAAACAAGAAACGAGGAACAAAACTGAATTTTCAGAGCATGCACATATGTGCAACTCCACTGATGTCAGTGGAACTGCACCACAAAAAGGCTGCCCATATTTTTATATTTTTTAAAATGCACTATCTGCAGGTATAAAAAGTAAATATTTGGAGCACAGATGATTCTATCCTACA
The DNA here is from genome assembly GCA_013400915.1 of Pardalotus punctatus. Classification (NCBI taxonomy): domain Eukaryota; kingdom Metazoa; phylum Chordata; class Aves; order Passeriformes; family Pardalotidae; genus Pardalotus; species Pardalotus punctatus. The sequence goes on from VZTX01000354.1 coordinate 20,217, forward strand.
GCAGAGTCCCCAGCCAGTGAAATCTGCAGACACTTGATTTTCTCCCATTCACATGCATACCCTGACAAACAATAAATCACCAAGAGACGCCACTGACTCTTCTCAAACATCTTCAATGAATTTAAATGTTTACTTGATACAGACATGCGTGTGCACAGCTGGAGTCCAAGCTGGACAAGGGAAATGCAGGAGCATTTTTTGTGGAAGAAACAGTGGGGAAGAGATGGAAACCTGTCCCTGCTCCAAGCCAGGCACTCCACTAGTGACAGATTATTTTCTTGCATCCACCAAACTTTACTTACATTGCCTGCTGGTGATTCTTTCTGGCTGCCAGCTCCTGCTTTTTCTGGGTTGGATGGGATGTTGTAAAGCTGCTTCTGCTCCGCCTGGACACTCTCAGCGGATCTGCCCAGCACGGAGCCCTTCCGTGTGCTGGGGGGAGTGGCACCGCTCTGCTCAAAGGCAAAAATAAAAAGTTGATTTTGATCCTTTTCTGAGCCCACTGGGGGCTTTGGTGGAATCAAAGGGTTTAGGCCTTCCCCTGAGTGGGTTTGGGTGTCTCTGAGCAGGGATCACCCCCTCACACACAGGGGGTGACTCCAGGAAATCTGTGGATAAGTTGATAATGAGGGAGTGGGCTCAACCCCGCAGGTGCACAGGGAGGCTCCCTGGGCGTGCTCCAGCCCCACTCACACTTTTGTGGGGGACGTGACAGGATGGGGCTGGGGGCTGTCCCATCCTGGTGACCTGCACAGGCTGAGGGCTGGAGGAAATGGGACACTCACTGTCCCCAGGAGAGCGGGACAGGACCAAGGACAGGATTGTGTAACAGGACACGTCACGGGGACGTGACCGAATCCAGAGCTTCTTTTTCCCAGGAGGTGGGTGGAGGGGCTGACATTTAGTTTCTTTTTGAACATATACTTGTGACTCTTCTCTGAACATCCCCAAATCCCCCTGACCAGATGACACAACCACATTTCCTTGTGGATTCCGAGGCAGAGAGATTGACACTGATCCTGGGAATTCGGGAAGACATCAGTAGTGTCAGCCCCTCTGCCTTGGCATCCACAGGGAAATGCCTTACTGATGGAAAAAATGGAAGTGTTTTGTAGAAACGTACCAGATTTAAGACACTTTGCTCTAAATTCCTAAGAAACACAGGAGAAGTGAGGTTTTGAGCTAAAAATAGGTGATTTCCTTCCCAATTTTACAAAAAGCGAACAGGGTGAGAGTAGAATTAACCTCCAAATCTATTCTGGGGTGCTTCAGGGTGCCGGCTGCAGGGAGGGGAGCAGGGCAGGACTCACCTGGGTGAGCAGGGACTCACGGTGCTGTGTGGAGGGGACATCGTACACCTCAGCCCTGATGTTTGGGGCTGAAGCTCGGCACGCTCTCGGCAGAGTGAACAGGTGCTTGGAGGGGAGAGAAAACCACTTGTAATAAAACTGCATTGGCAGGAAGGTCAGAACATCTTTGAAAACTCATTTAGCTGATCAATCTATTTTTGGAGTAATCACTCTTAAGTGAGAAAAGCCTTCAGCTCTTCACTGAAGGTGAGAGACAGGAAGTGCCCTCACAAGCAGTGGGATATTTATTCCCCCATAATTCTCCTTTGCTGGTATTTCTGGTACATTTTAGATAAGATCAGACCTGGCACATACATAGCAAAGACAAACTGCCTTATTAACCATGGCACAGAAAAGGTTTGGAGAAAACCCAGCAGCAGTTATTACTTTAAAGTGCCCAAAAGCAGAACCACTTAAAAAAGGAAGTGGGGAAATTTTGACTTCTCCAAGCCCACAGAGTCATTGGGTCAAGACATATTTAATGTAAGAGCAGCAAAAAGGTACAGGCTGAGTATTATTCTGTAGTTATGAAAGATTGACTCGATTGGAAGGAGTAAACCTTGATGTCTTGTCCAGATTCAATTATTTTCTGTAGTCAGTGTCTCGTCTTTGCTTAAAATATAATTGGAGCAGCCATGACCAGATCTGTGGGACAATTAGTTAAGGTCCCAAAATATGAATGTTGGGTTAGGACTTTTCTTTTTTGAAATCAACCACCAAAACATGGAATTTTGTTCATCCTGCCTGTCTTTAGCCTGGCTGCCCTCAGCTAATTTATAAATGGGCTGTTGCAAACCACTGACCTCCCAAAACACTGCTGGAGATAAGATTTTACAGTAAATGATTTAATACTGGAGGGAGTGATTTCCATCATGTAAGTGCTGCAACAACTAAACTCAGGGGAAATGTGGCAGAGGAAGAAGACTGCAGCTTTACTCTTCCTGCTTCAGCTCTCGTCTGAAAATAGGGAATGAGGAGTGAAGACAAATCCCCTTAGTGCTCTGAGATAGAGTCACAGAATGGTTTGGGTTGGAAAGGGATCTTAAAGCCCATCCAGTTCCACCCGTGCCATGGGCAGGGACACCTCCCACTGTCCCAGGCTGCTCCAAACCCCATCCAGCCTGGCCTGGAATATTTCCAGGGATGGGACATCCTGAACAACCTGTGCCTGAACATGAGCGTCTTACTTGCCAACAGAGGACAAGTTCCCTGAGCAGGAAGGGTAAAAGATAAGAGGCATCATGAAAGCCATCCTTAGCCCAGGTCTGTTTTCAGATGGACAAATCTGAGAATACAGCAAAAGGAAACTCACTGGATGTAGTTGCAGTGTTTTAGGATTTTCCTTTCTCTCTCATGGAGAATACAGATAAACTGTACTTTCTTAATCTCTGTGTTTTGTGTTAGAGGTGTACAAGCCATAACCAATAGGTCTTTGGGGGTGGATTGTCTTTGGCCAATAAACACTTGTTTATTACTGTGTATAAAAAGAACTTCTTGTAAATAAAACCTTCTTCTTCGCCATCTTGAAGCCTGTCTGCCTGACCTCTCTACCTGCTTCCACAAATCCCACCAACAACACAAAAGCAAACCATAACTGGACATCACATCTTACTACTTTTTGAAGTGGCAGTGGAACCAGAAGGTGCCCTGTGTGCGAGGCAGGAGAGACGAGGCCTCTCTGTGGGGTGAAAACACACAGGCTCTGAGGGATTTCTTTTTGTTTGATTGCTCAAAGACTTGGAGTGGCTTTGCCCAGCTGCTCAGGGGACAGCTGAGTATTCCAGGAGCTTTGCCAGTTGTCCCCCAGGATCTCTGTGGGATGGTCGGGATCGTTCTGTGCTCCCTGAGCTCCCCTGCCTTGGGGACAGCTTGTGACCACCAGGGTGCAGCTGGTGTGGGGACAGCTGGGACCCTGTGCCACAGGCACTCTGAACTTCTGGAGAATAATCAGAGGCTGGGACATTTCTTTTTCATTCTTAGTTAGACGAGAAATGGCTTAGGTGGATAAATTCATGCAATGAGCCAAGGAGCTCTTCTGCTGGGCCGTTCATCCGGATAATGAACAGATGACATTTTCCACCTGATTTGCTGGCGCAACATGGAAAATTTGTACCAATCTCTCATTCAGTTTGCAAAAGGCTCCTTTAGGTCAGGAATGTGGAGAAATCAGATCACAGCCAGTGCAGAAGGATCTCTTGTAGCTGTGACTGGGTTTGAGTTTGAGTTGTGGTTGTGCGCTGCAGCTGCAGTGCTGAAAATGAGGTTTTGGTCACCAGGGATGCCCTGGGTTTGTCTGTTCTCCAGCACCCACCTGCCACACAGCAGGGTGCAGTACCTTGGTTTCCACTGTTTGCCTTCCACACAGCAGGAGGAAAGGTGGCTGAAGGAGCCCCATAAATCAAATTATTATTAAATCAGCCTCAAAGACTATATAGCTGAATTTTCTTCCTTTTCCTTTTCAGTTAGAATTTCTAATGTGGTTTTCATACCTGGGATAAAGAGTCATCCAGGGCTGAAGAGCTCATGCAATTTAACAAAAACTTGCGCTTGAACTCTGTCCCCACCTGCTCTATTTCCCTTTCATTATGAAACATTCCCCATTCATTTATTTTCCTGAAGAAAGCACAAGTTTTTGATTTTAAGACACTTGATGCAGCGTGTAATCAAATTGCATGTTCCATGTATGTGTTTCATATGAATGTCAAACACGAGGAACTGGGAGAGAGGAGATCCAGGCCAGGGAGCTGTAGTGAAACCCTGGAAAATCAGGTGGTGCTGATTTCCTGGTGGCTGCTCTCATCCTGCACACCCTGGTCACTGTCTCAGCAGCAGCAAAAGCACAGTGGGAGAGAAACTGGTCGAGGGCACACAACAAAACCATGTCCTCCTGCATGTATGACAGGGGCTGCTGCTTCGTGCGAGCCTGGTGACAGCCTTGACAGAGAGGCAGCAGCACCCTGAGCTTGCTGAGCTGCTGGACACAATAAAAACCAGACCAAAGCCAGAAATCACACACCAAGGGGGGATTTTTCAAAAATTATGAATCATGTTCTTGTGCAGATGGATGCAAAGACCACACGTGTGCCCAGAGGACTCTGGATGGTTGCATGCTGTGGCCCATCAGAGGAGAAAGTTCTGTGTCTTGTTGTTTTAACTTTGTAAATCATTTCTAGATTCTCCCAAACAAATGGTATAGTCTTTACTTCCTGCCCTATTTTACAGCTGTTTTAAACTGTCAGAAAGGCGAGGGAGTATGGAATATGGAGACTCTCATATGCTGCCCAAAGCAGCATTTCTCACATTGCGCTGTAAACTGTAGCAGAATTGATGGCCATTTCCTGAACACCATCATTCTGCTGCAAATTCCACTGAAAATCTCAAGCTTTCTCACTTCCCGACTCCCAACGATTGTTTTAACAACACCACCCGTTATTTTTAGCGCTGCCTCCATTCTCACCTGGTGCGTGGAGCGCTTGGTCCTTTCGCTGAGCAGCTGCGCCGCCAGCGCCGGCACCTGGTACACGGCCTGGGCAGGGATGGCCGAGCCCCTGGCCGGGGACTGGACCCAGCCCTCCATCTTCTCGTAGGTGGCCGACAGCGCCGTGGCCTTGGGCACGGAGGGCACCTCGTAGATGTTGTGTCCCGCCGGCGGCTCGGCGGGGTCGCCGCGGGCCGGAGGAGGCCGTGGGCTGGCCGGGGCGGCCGGCAGGAGCTGCAGGCGGTTGGCGGGGGCCAGGCCGTGGCGGCCGTGCAGGGAGCATCGCCACCAGCCCTCGCTGCCCGCCACGTGCTGCTCCAGCACCGTCAGGATGTCGCCCCTGCGGAACGCCAGCTCGTCCGAGCACTCGGCCTTGTTGTCGTAGAGCGCCTTGGCCAGGCTGTGCTGGGGACACGAGGACACCGACATGGTCACAGCCACGCAAGGGCTCTTTGCTGGTGTTTATCCCCACCGTGATCTCGGTTTGATGCACCCACCCATTTTCACACTGAACACCCTCCCTCAGAGCGTTGCTTTCAGAGAGTTCAGCTTTTGCTATTTGTGTCTGCTACGTTCAGTGCGCTAAAGAAATAGATAATAATTACATTACTGTGATATATTTCTCCTCACTTTTCCCCCCAAGGCTCTTGAAGAGCACTTCTAATGTTCATTATTTAGATTTATTATATTACACTTACGTATATTAGACTTGTAAGCTCAAACACAAGAAGTTCCAGCTCAGCATGAGGAAGAACCTCTTCCCATGAGGCAGAGCCCTGGAACACCTGCCCAGTGGAGTCTCCTTCTCTAGAGACATCCCAAACCTGCCTGGATGCATTCCTGTGTCACCTCCTCCATGTGCCCCTGGCTGGGCAGTGGGGCTGGACTGAGGGGTCTCCAGAGGTCCTTTTCAGCTCTGTGATTCTGTGATGACTTATGAACATCCCCACGTGAAAAACAGGTGTTTCTCCCATTGTCATTCTGTGACTTCTTCATCTCATGCTTACTCCTTACAAGATCATAGAATCATGGAATGGTTTGGGTTGGAAGAGACTTAAAGATCTTCCCATTGCACCCCCTGCCATGGGTAGGGACACCTTCCACTATCCTAGGTTGCTCCAAGCCCCATTCAGCCTGGCGCTGGACACTTCCAGGGATGGGGCAGCCACAGCCAGCAGGGAGCTTTAGTCACCCCAGGCATTTGTGCAAAGGGTACGGAAAGCAGTGGATGTCATTTTTTAGGGTTTTTTCAGTACAAGATAAATTTTTCTCTCAGCTTTAAAACAGGATTTCTTCCCAGCCCGTGGGACGCTGGCTGTGTGTCAGCAGGAGTTTCTTATCACAAAGTGCCAGTGATGTCCAGAGAGATAGCACCCAAATAGGAAACGTGATGCCTTGTATTTTTGTCCAGAGCATTTGCTGGGGAGCAGCAGCTGGCTCCAAGCTGCGGCAGAAGAAACCCAATTTGTCAGCTCAGCTGGTGACAAGGGCGCGTTGTTGGCTGCAGGCGTTTGGTGCTCGGGGTGGCCGTGAACAATGGCCTTTTTGTGGGACAAGGGCAGCTGCCAGGGATGGACAGCAGCCCCTTTGGCCTCATATCCCAGCCTGGCTTTTGCCTTGAACATGGGAATCCGCTTTGTGTTTGGACAATGCCAAATTTTGGAGTCGGGCCCCCGGGAATCCCTTCCTGGGGAAGGCCTGGGCTCCACACAGAGGGAAAAAAAGGGAGAACAGCCAACTTTTCCTATTGTTCATCAACACCTCCAGATCCTTGCTTTTGGATGCTGCACAGACACACTCCTGGAAGAGAAACCCTCTTCTTCAGCCCTGAGGAGGCTGGGCAGAGGGAAACTCCCCCTTTTCCAACACAAAGAGCCTTATCCAGGCACACAGGAAATGGGTGGCAGGGCCAGGAAGCCTGGGCTCAGGAACTGAGCCTGAGCAAGGCTGCCCTTCCTACTTCACCCACACAATTGAGAGCAACATGTGGTTCACACTGTGGTTTTAAAGGGCATCTAAATATTGATATTGCCCCAGGCAAGTCTTTCCTGTGGCAGCAGCGCACTGAGATGTTGCTGAGCCTAATTTTATAAGCAGAGACACAAACCTTTCCATCAGAGAGGTTCCTCGCTCATGCAAGATGTGCAAACACCCCAGGGCCAGCAGCCCCCAGCCAGAGGCCAGGCCAAAGCAACGCATGGTGGGGCAGATTTTGTATTTCTGGAGCTCAGACTGGGGCATGAGGGCTCATATCTGTGATCAACATGAACCCAGCTACCTCTGAAATCATCCCAATTGCAAGCCAAGCAGGAGAGTAATTAATGAATCTGTTAAATCATAGAGCACTCTGGGAACCCTGACCTAGCTAGAAAACAGATCTGCTAATGGATCATCTCATATCCCATCCAGAGAGCTGGAATGGAAAAATGAAGACTTTGACAGGACAAGTGATGGGGACAAGCCTCAAATCCAGTCTAGAACATGGACAAACTGGGAGATTGTCAGACCTCTGACAATCAGGGTCAGTGAAGCTCTCAAAAAGAAGAGGTTAAAAAAAAAATCATAAAAAAACAAACCACAAAGGTTTTTCAAGCTAAGGCAGGGCTTAATTAAATTCCACGTTTCAGGACAAATGGCCAATATGATCGAGTTGGAGGGCAGATCTTTGCCATCCACTCTGCGTATTTCAGTATTTCAGAATCAGTGCAGAGCAACAGAGACAGAAGTTGCAGGAGGTGAGGTTTGCTCCCCCTGTCTCCAGGGCTGTGGGGTGAGGTTATCTGCAGTGCAGGCTCTGGATCATCAAACGTGGGGCTGTGTGCCAGAACCCAGACCCTGTCTGCACTCCCAGCTCCCCAGGACGTGTGGGAGGGATCCCTGTGGCAGCCCCTTCCTATGGTGTGAGCAGAGCATCCCTGACCCGCCTGTGACTGTAAACAGCACCGCATTCCCAGGATGGCAGAGCCCTTGGGGTGCTGGGCGAGGAGGGGCTGTGCTCGGAGGGCAGGGGGCTGTGTTTGGTCCCTGGGAGCCAGCAGAGCTCTGGCTGCCCATGTGTCCTCCCCAGCCAGGCCTTGTGGTGCTTCACGAGCTGTGTCCTCAAATAACCAACGGGGAAAAAGCGCTAAAGCAGCGCAGGTGAGGGCAGAGTGGTTTTCCTTCTTTCTTTGCTGCTTCATCCCCATCAGAGCCTTGCAAAACCTCTCCTAAGACAAAGAACATCCTAAAAGCTCCACAAAAAGCACCCTGAGAGGCAGTGCTGGGGCTCTGCCCTCACTGAGCGGGTTTTAGCGAGCTGGTGACGGAGCACAGAGCTAGAAAAGAGGACACGAGTGTCCCCTGCAGCCCCTCCCCGGGGCACTGGGACCCCCAGAGCCCCCAGCAAAGCGAGTGCTTCACACACTGAGGGGATTCACAGTGCAGGGTCTCTGCAACAGCATCACTTCTAAAGTTTTCACGTGGCTGGAAGTGCATCTCCTTTATTGGAGTGTGGCTCAGATGTGGAGAGAGTCATCCCCCCCAAACCGGGCTTTTCACGTCTTTATTGTTTGCATATCCTTATCCAGCACCGGTCCCTCTATAAAACCGAGCAGCCCCTGGGAGTCATAGGAATGAAAGCTGCTAACTCATGTTTATTCATGAAGACAGGGAAAATTGTAATTAAGGGCAGTAAAGCCGGTCAGTGCACAGGTCTATAATGTAAAATTCTATACCCTCAAAGTGGGGCTGCTCACAGAGTGACATCTGTGCTCTGTGTACACAATAGATATTTATGCTAAGGAGAAAATATCCCCCTATTGCTAAAATCTCCTGATGCCTCTCCTATCCCCAGCCCTATCCCAAGCCTATAAGACTATGCAACAGAAAAGAATCCTTATAAAATACACGCAAACATTGCTAGAAAAATCCATGTGATACCTGGTGACAAATAGTACATGATAATTCGAGCATCTTGCCTGCCAGAATAATTTCTCTATGCCCCACTCCCCACACAGATTTGGAAATCTCAATTTCCTACCCTATATTATTTCATGTGAACAGGTACTGCACTATATCACAGTTTAAAATAAAAAAAAATATATATTTTTCATTCGTTGTCTTAAATTTGCTTCTTAAAAACCATACTGACATCAGTTGTAATCCTTGGAGTTTTTGTGGCTTAAGAGAAATATTTCTCCCATTGC
>VZTX01000356.1:981-41799 GCA_013400915.1 Pardalotus punctatus
TGAAAGGAATAAGGGAGTGTCTTTACAAACAAATGGCTGGTAAGGATAAGACCTGAGTCTGCTGGTAAGATAACTTTGATACTGAGAGATAGAAGAAACAATGGGTAGGATTTCCATAGGAATTTCCCTGATTAGATTTACCCAAAACTGTGTTAATAAACTACAAGAACAGAGACACAAGAAGAAGAAGAAAAGGGAAATGTATATTGAAGATTTCTGTATTAGGGGGGGATGCATATTAATTAGGCATTCAGGGAAATCTGTACTTCACGAGTACCGCAGCCAATGGGGAAAAGAGAGAGGGAACATGCGGCCAGGAATTAGGATAAAAGAGGCTGCATCCTCTATCAATCTGAGAGAGACCCCATGGGAAATGCCCACGACCTCTCCCTTTATTCATGAATAAAGCTACAGGACTCCTCTGTCTCCTTTTTGGACATACACCTCTAGCGTTTGTGGATTAATTTTCCTGACAAAACGAAACAAAAATTAAACCCCCGGAGAACTCAAAATTAAGAACAAGACCTCTTTCCCGCTGTCTTTTGTTAAACCAGACTTGTCAGAGATCAGAAAGATTCCTGGCTCAGGACGTTACGCTGGAGTGGACGAGAACATGGATAGCACTCCTGTCAGTTCAGTGCATCTACTAAAATTGGCAGCAAGTAGTCTGGCTCTCCTGCTTGAGCTTCTGAGCTGCCAGTGCAGTGTGTGTCTTCTTTGTACCTCTTTTCGTGCTGAGAGATAACACAGCAATAGTTATTCATAAAAACATGAAGTATATGTCATTTCATAAATGTGGTTATACTGATTAACCTGCTCCATCATGTTCAGATTTGTCTCATCAGAAAAACAATTTGAAAAAATGTGGGTCTTCCAGAACTTTAATGTCTTCTGTTGCAGAGAGGTGACACCAGATCTATATTTCTGTAGTGCACACCTGAATGTCTAGCAGGGGCTTTGAGCACCAGTGCAAATTCCTGCAGCAGTTGGGAGATTTTGGAAAGTGGTCTTTAATGCTTTGGTTATTTTCTCATTAGCCATCATCAGTTAAGGCCTACTCTTTGTATCTGCTCATTTTTCAGGAACATCAAGATAGGACTCAGGTTAGGGAGCAAAGCAAGTAAGAGACAACCAATTTGTCTGTCACACAGTGAGGTTAAACCTGCACCACTGGATATTTATATCTCTATATATATGTATGTGTGTGTGTCTGTGTGTCTGTGTGTGTCTATGATGTTGTGCTTAATGCTGGGAGTTACCAGTTTTCAAGTAAGTATTTAGTCAAACACATAATGTCCAAGGATGAAGAATTTGCAGTGGGACCATCTCTGTGGGAAGTGTTCAAAACTTCCCAAAGCAGCACCTGACACAAGCAGGAAGGTTCACAAGTTAGATTTCGCTCACTGTGGTGAGCATTTTACTTCTTGCCTAAACAAGGAAACAGAGTAAGCTGCTTCATAGCCAAACTGGCTTCTGTTTGCATTGCACTGGAGCTCTGTTTTGGATGACCGTAAAAAAAAAGAGCAGCGTGTTTGTGCTCCTGAGAAATTTATGGTTAGTGGCAGATGCGCTTTTCTGACACATCTAAGCCAAACTAAAAGCTTTCAAATTTTTTCTTCTCCTTTCCAGGACCGGGTTACCATTCCCTCAGCTTTGCCAGCACATCTTCATGTTCAGCACTCCATAACTCACTCAAGGAGGTAAAGTTTACGTTATGAACTCATGGTAGCAGATCTCTGATCACTAGTGGGTGATCTCAGATCATTTTAACTACAATCAGATGTTAAGCAGACTTGGAGAGTTATTTTCCTTCCTTATTCCTTTGATTCTACTCTTTGTAGAATGTATCTACTGCCTCCAAATTACTTCCCACTGTATCAGGAGAAGCCAAACAATAAAATTTTGTGAATGCTAAGAAATTACGTGGTAATTGTAACGCATTTGTTCAATTCAGAGCATTCTTTGGAGAGCTAATTTTTTTTTTTCCTCATAAGGCTGCTAACAATTCTGTGTAAACCATGGTGGCAGTGTACAAGTTGCACAAGATGTTTACAGACTACCCTTGAGGTAATCTTAGCCAACCAGCCCCAGTCAAGCAGTCACCTAGAGAGAAAACAGAACAAAGCATTATCCAACATACATAAGCAATATCTTATGTAGTGCATTCAAACATAATATGGAGTCACAGATAACCATAAAAACAGACAGAGGCATTTTACAAAACCTTAAAATAATTTACCCCAAGTGTGAGTGCAACCGTTTAAAGTGAGGAAGAAGAAACTAGCAATGTAAACATCGTATTCCTTCCAGAGATGGGCTCCACATGCTGACAACCTAGTGTAATATCCTCTCCTCTAGCCACTATCCAAGAATGAAACCAGCAACCTCAGGACCCAGAGCAGCTGTAGAAGAGTGAGCATAGCACCAAGAAAGGGGGTAGGAAGTAAATGTGTGCATAAAAACCATTATTCTTTCTTTTTGTTGTAACAGTGCTGGACTAGTAACGATTCAACATTTAGGATTTCAGTTACACTTTCAACAAATAATTGACGTAGTTATACAGGAGGTATATTTTCTGTGTGCCAACAAACAAGATTTTGAGTGTAACATAGTTTCTATATCTTAAATGCTATCATGATGTATTATCAGTATCTTTGAGAAAGACACATGGACTTTTCTCTAACAAAATACAACACTCTCTAAATTTGTTAGCTATGTGACCACGCCCCTGTTTGCAACAATGGGGAAGGTTATGAATTCATCTACTATAATGTTCTCTAATGCCTCCGTTTTATGAATTTGTGCATATTACAATTGTATCTTCAAGTACAGAGTAAAGTATGCCTTGCGGCAGTAAAAAGAAGATTCAACATAGTGTGAGATGGAAATTTCTTAAAGAGCTGGATTTAACACTCCCTTTGTCTTACAGATTTACCAAGAGCTTCAAAATTACTTTAGGCTCCCATTTTTTTAGACACAGTCCAAGCATGTAGGAAGACGCACTTTTTGCCCAGGAGGTAGTGTGTCATCAGAATAAAAAGCCACAACACAAAGGCTCCAGGAGAGAGACTGAACAGCCTTTTGTGAATTCAGCTGTGGCAGCAGATTTGATGAGGGAGCAGGAGGAATCTCCAGACTTCTGCTAGTCCTATAGTTCTTAGAATAAAGCATTTTTCCTAGGTATAACTCATGATCTGCAGTGGGTGACCAAGAATGCAATGAAATACAGATCATCTACCTGCTACAGTAGTGAATTATGCAAATCTTTCATAGCATGGGACATAGAAGACAGGCTTGCAAGAGTGAGACTAGAAGCTTGCATGGTAAAAAAAAAACAGTTCTTCACAGGCCTACTTTTGTAGGTTTCAGTTTAATTTACTTTCATAGCACCAACACATGATGATAGCATTGCATTTCAAGTTCCTATCATAGCAGCTGGACAGACTTCTTGACTCATCAACCAAAATCTTCTAATGGCCAAAAACCACAACATACACTTGGATTCTAAGACGGACTTGGAGGGGGATTCTAAGAGGCAAAAGATGATGGTGAATTTCCTGGGCTACAGTAGCAAGAGTTTTGGTCCGACTGAGCTTGTGTGTAGCTGGATTTCAGGATGATGAGTTGTTATAAATGAATCAGTCAATTTTATAATTAAACAGAATTTCTTTAATAATCAAAGTATAAAATTTGAAAAAGCCATGAGCAAAAGCAGTGCCGAGCCAGGCAATTGGCACTGGGTGAACTGGGTTCAGACATCGTCCGCTCCAAATCCCTCTAGTTCACCGAAGCTGTCTTTCTGGGGTTTCTTTTTATACATTTTTGGGCTTCGTTAATCTTTAGCATATTAATGTGTTTTTCTTGTCCTGCTGCTGCACCTGACAACAGTTCCTGGAACAAGCAGATGCATATCTTTCATTGCTGGCGACGCATATTATCTTATCGTATTGCTGGGATAAGTTCTTATCCCTGGAATAAGTCTCTTGGCGACGCATATCGTATATGCATATTGAGTGCCTATCGCTGAAAATCCCAGAATACTTTTCTTTGGAATGCATACAGATTATGCTGGTTGAAGTCCACTCAAACGAAAAATCCTTTGAAATGCATATTTTGGAGGCAGCTACATGTCCTTGGTGTCTTTAATTTCTTTCAGCTAAAAAAAATGCTGTAATCTTAACTTTTAGCACGAATTACTTTGCAATATGTACTACATGAGTGATGTTAAGTCTATGCTGCCTCGTTTCCGTCAGCAGTCTGAAATTGAATTGCACAGCAGTTTTCTTGGGCTTCACTGGAACAAGAAGTACAGGCTGGGATTATTTGTGTGTCATTTGTTTCGTAATATTGTCAATGGGGAAGCTCTCTGCTGTCTTCCTTGCAATTCAGCAGTTTTTCCAAGCAGGAGCTATAAATATCTTTAGAGTCTGATATTAACTAGGGTTTCAACTATGGAAAGGATTATCCCAACTTTTTTAAGTACTACCAAGTTAAAACAAACAAACAAAAACAGAAACAACTAAAAACAAAAAAACAACCTAGGATTTAAAATAGTGAATTTCTAAAATGTATTGGCTGGCAGATTCTCCGTGTTGTTTTAGTCTGCTTAGTGTGCTTTGCTCAGTGTTTCCCACCTCGCTGAGCAGGTCAGGAGGCCCACGATAGATCCCTCCGTAGCCAGTCACGTGAAGACCAGGACAGTTTGTTTTGGCAAGGCTCATGTATGCGTTTTGTCACCACACCGACTGCAAAAGCATGTGAGCAAATGAGTGCTTCTTTTTTTGTTTGTTTGTTTGTTTGTTTTCACTAGCGGCATCTCATCAGCCATCACGAGCAAATGCAAATCTTTTCTTCCCGGCACTCGGCTTACGCTTGTCCGTACGGCGAGGACCTCGGGAGCCCGGGCAGGCACACCGCCCCGCCGCCTCCTGGGAACCGTAGTCTTGCGCTCGGCAGCGCCCGCTCGGCTTCCTCGGCGCAGCCGCCCCGGGAACTACGCGGCCCGGCATGCCCGGAGCGGCTGCCGTGCGTCCTGCGGCTGCGGCGGGAGCGCGGCGTCGCCGGGACCGACCGGCAGGTAGAGGAGCTGCGTCCGGCGGGGCGGCTTGGCGGGNGCGGCCACGCCGTGTTCGTGGCAGCACGGGCAGATCGTCAGAGCGGGGGCGGAGGTACGGGAACGGCATGGAAGCCTTTCGGGCGGTCCGTGAAGCAGGGAGATATTTACATCGGTTTTCACGGGCCTGAGGGAGGACCCCTTAAGTTAAAAACAAAAATCGTGTTTAAAACGTAGGTTAGTTTCCCAGGCCATAGTGTTATGTTTCTGTAAATATTTATTTAAAGTCTCCACCAAATTTAAATTAAAAAAAAAATACATATATGTATATATATAAGGCTGTATCCATTGAAGACAAATGTAGTTGAGCATTCCATTTCTTAATTTTACTTGGAATTACCATTTGGCGTTGACCATGTGCCTGTTGGTTCAGTCAGAGCTACACAAAAGCTCAGTGAGGTTCAGCTATTATATTCAAGAGGTTTTTTTTCCTCACATTGCTTAATACAGTTTTAATCGCCTTTGATCAATGCAGTTGTCGGAGAGCATGGACAAGATAAGGTGTCCATAAGGTGCCACAAGAGGCAGCATGCTGTCCCCGTTTTAAGGAGCTTTTAAGGTATACTGCTGCTCTCATTACTACTATAGCATCCTTCAGTCCCTTTTGATGGAGCATTCACTCCTGGGACAGAGGAGCTCTGCTCTCCTGTGTTGAAGTTCTTATCTTTCAGCATAGACCCTGCTTATGTCTCATAATTTATATGGGCACAGCCTGCAGTTTACTTGAGAGTTGCTGCTTTACCTGTATTCATCCTGCTCAGAATTTAAGAGAAGACCAGATCACACCAAGTGGAACTTCTAAAATAAATTTTCCTTGTTTGAACTGAATACTCTGATTAGCAGATTCTGGTATTTAAACCATGAGTATGAGGTGGTTTTTAGAAGCAGTGACTTTAAATAAGAAATTCGGTATAGATAGCTCTCAGTGCTCCAGCTGCTGTTTTTACAGCACCAGGAGGTTGTAGGGGTAGTGATCCTCTCAGCCTTTTGCCTTCTGCCCACTATGGGAGGTTCTCTGATCATTACCACTCCTACAAACACTAAGCACAGTCTGTGCTCATGGGATGGTTGGGATGACTGACTAACTGAACAGTCCTGCTCCTGCTGTGGGGTAAACCAGTTTGGTACTGCTCTTGCTTGGCCTGGGCTGGAACTCTGAATGATCTGTCAAGATGGGTGTCTCATCATAAATCTTTGTCTCCCACAGCTGTAACTGAGCCATAAACTGCCACTGTTAAATTCACAATGCAAGCCAGCTAACATGGTTTTGCCATCCAGTGCCAACATTATTAGATCACAGAACAGCCACCAGGCTACACACCTTGATGCTCTTTAGACTTTGAAACCAGGAGAGAGAACCTTAAGATAGCAAAAGCAGAAGCAAATAGGGACAAGCCAGTGAGGATTAATGAAGGTCTAGTTCTGTTAAGATTACCATCTGAAAGTCATGTGGAGCATAGCCCAGAATGAGACTGTGGAAAAATAACATGCAGAGTCTTAAGTATTGCTTTACAGTTTATGACCAGCCACAGTACACCTGCATTAATAAATTCTGATCCGCTTGTTCCCTTTTGCTGTCCTTCTGATGTACTGCTTCAGATGTTAGTAGGAGAATTACAAATAAGGGAACAGGTCATACTAAGCTTCACTACAGCTGTATTACGAAAAGTTAAGAGATGTGATATTTTTGGTAAAGGAGGGCGGAAAACGGGGAAAAAGAACTTGCAGAAGTGTAGGATGGTGACAAGTAAGTGGCAGAAGACCCCGAGAGAGAAAAAGGATTTTTAGAGGAGAATATTGGGTGCAATATGTTGGCAAGAAAATCCCAATTCACTACCAAATATACTGCAAAGCCATCCCAGTATCTGTGCCAGGATAATAAAACAAATTAACAAACACATTAAACGTGTTTAAAAGGACAGAGGTTGTAAAGTTAAGTGCTCAAAAGTTGGAGTATTAAACTTGTCTGAGTTCGACAAGAATGAATGGACTTAGGCAGCCTTAGTCATCCAGCTGCAGCCTTTACATGTGTGATAACTACATCTGTTTGTAGAGTAGCCAATTCGCTGGTCATAAGCTTGCTGGTCATAAACTTCATTGTTATTAACAATAAGTACTTTTAAAATAAGCTGTCTTTGCTGATCCAGCTTCTAAGTGACCCTAAAGAGTCAGTAAGCAACAGCTCCACAAGCCCCAAATCATGCTGTCAAGCCAAACTTAGTGTGTGATATATTTTAGAAGGATTATTTTTCTTCATGGAATACTACAAAGTCTGGGTTCCTTATTTATAGCAGTAGTGCAGAAAAAGACTGGTGATCACTATTGTCAGCATTTGTCACGTTGACTCGTAAAGTGCAAGTAAGTATTAACAGGTTTTAAGGAAGGAGTGTGCATTTGATGTCTGCTTAGCAATCTGTCTCACGAACCATGGCCTGTGTAAGGATGGGATGTCAGTACTGCAATCTTATGGAAAATTCTGGCTAAAATAATTCTGAGTATTTGGGGTTTGAAATTATTTGAATTTTTAATTCAGGCATTAGGAATTTAAATTTTCTTCTGCGTTTTTATGGCTAGATCTGAAGTGTGATTTAAATTCTTGAGAGATGCAAGATGCAGAGCAAGTGAGGGGATCATGTTTGAGACCTAGGTTTGTTCATAAAAAGAGTACAGGATGTTCAGTTGAGGAAGAATGAATAGACTAAATAAGGTAATGCTATATTTTAATGGGAATGGCAGAGGACTGGGTGTATGCCTGTAGCAGTGTGTGAAATCTCTGGGGACTATATTGTTGTTTCAGGAGTGTTTAGCTGTTGCAGGAAGCTGATGTGTGCCAGGGTAAATTTTAAGTGGAAGGGTGCAGGGCATCAGTAGGGAGAAAGGAGAAACCCTAGAGCTGTAGAAAAATAAGCGGAGCCAATAGAAAAGAAGTGTGCAAAAGAGGAGCTGTAAACTGAGTCTGGAGAGGAACAGTGTGCCACATGAAAGGAAGTAAAAATACTGGTGTGAACTATGATATCTCTTCATAAGTAGTGCTTAGTAAAGAAAGGTTGGGAAAGCAATTTTGACAGTGTGTAGGAGAAACAGAAAAAAGAAAGGACATGAGGAGCAGGAATCCACTTGCTAAGCATCACCAGAGGAGCTGAGAAGCATGAGACCATGTTTAGCTGGAGCCAAAGAACCAGAAGCGGTATTGTTGAAGAGAAGGACTTCAGGTTAAAGAATCAAAACTGATAGTTTGGGGAAGGCTGGAGTGACAAATGAGAGAGCCCTGTAAGGGTGATAAGAGGATCCCTTGGAAAGGGTCTGGAAAAGGTAGAGGAATAAATCTTTAGAGAGTATAACAGCAAAAATTAAGTGTGGGAGAAAGAAGATGCTATCAGAGTGCAAATAAGTCTCTTAAGATTCCCTTGATGGTTAGCAATGATTGCATACTTTATCCTCTCAAATAGCTAAAGTGACCAAGATACAATCATGCCTTTAAACTCAAGCCCATGCCTTTAAACTTAGTAACTGTTCAAATCTCTCAAATCTCTTTTCGTGGATTTTGAAACTAGGGAAGAATCTGTCAGCATTGCAAGATGAAATGGCTTCTGTGGCACTATCCCCTCCCTTGCACAGGCATGCAAGCATGCAGATAGTAAGCCCCAACCTTAACACTGATCTGGCTTTAAAGCAAAAGAGAGAATGATTAATTTTCATCTCTGTTAGTCTTCCCTGTCCAGTTCAGTATGGGATCACACAAATGCCATTGAGCTGTCAAAGCAGATCTTGAGCTTTCAGTACAATTTACATAAATTGGGTCCTTTAGCGATCCACCCCCTTGAGAGCAGAGAGCCATTACCTGTGTCTGTCTTCTAAAAAGCACTTCCTTGGCAGGTTGGGCCATGTTAATGCTTCTGCAGTTCCTGCCACATCATCCATCAGTGTTTTCCCATGCCCTCTTCAGCAATTTTTCAACCCTGGAGAGTAGATGTGGTTGAAAACTGATGATCTTCCTTTTTCATCCTCTCCTTCAGATTCTTTTGTTTGCTTTTTTCTTTTCGTTTTCTTCTTTATTTTTTCCTTCCCTCCCCCTCCCGTTCCCCACCCTCCCCAATATATTAGCAGGGTAAGCTAATGGAAGAGGATTGACAATATGCCCTAGGAAGGACAGAACCATGTCAGTAATTAACTTGGGTTGGTGTGGTTTCTGGGATTGGCCCTTTGCAGAGTATTTCCACATGATTTCCACATGATATCGTCCAAGGATGATATACACCTTACTCTTTTTATCTTATCTTCTTCCATCGCCACCCCAGGTTTCAAACCCCCATTGCTACCCTTCCTTATCTTGTGACAGCTCTGGTTGTCATCTGTCTTTCCATCAGCCTGTCTAACATTTTAAAGCATTCTGAAATGATGAAAGAGCAGATACTTTTACCATTGAAGATGTCCTGGCTTGTGCCATTTTTGTTTGAAGGAGTTCTGGCTGAGGTATTCTTCTGGAGGTAGCAGGGATGAGAGCTGTTAAAGCCATTATGTTTGTTCAGCTGCACACAGGACCACAAGAAGTCCCATGTGAGGCCTGTAATTCAATTTAAGTAGATATCCATTACCTTAAAAGTGATCCGCTCTCCACTGTTTGGCCAGGAGTGATCCAAATGCATATAACAGTTATTATTAATGCATTATTAAATGATTTATTGCCTTTAATTCAAAAATCCTGGACACAGTAGACTGCAATAATCTGATTCTTATTATGGGAAATGTACAGGAGCTGGAATGAATTGCATATGTGTCTGCTGCAAAGTTTGAAGTAATTTAGTGAAAGAGTAGGCTTTCTAACTCATAGATTGTTCTCAGCTGTACTATTACACATTAGAAATACAGCTTCTTCAGAAATTTGTGTTCAATTCATACTACCTTGTTGTAGTGCTAGAAGTGATTAAGGGCTGGATAGTGTGTTTTAAAAAAATGCTGTCCCCACCGTACATGCCTCATGATTGCATTATGGAATGAGAATTCTCTAGTGGCATGTTGAAGGTATTTACTGATGTTTTTCACCCCAGGAGCTTCTGAAGCTGCGGGACTCTGCCAGTGTTAAATTCATAGCAGGGACACAGTTTTGCTTAACTGCAGTTGGCTAATTTTTTTTTTTTTTTTCATTTTTTTAGGCTAGAGTAACTGACAGAATCTAAAAGGAGACATATTAACCAAATATGGAAGAGGATACCAAACCTATCTTGGTTCCTGTGGGAGGTGATGAAAGCAATTATGGAATCATGAATATACAGTTTAATCCAGAAGACTATAAGTGCAAAAGGTATGAGGAAAGATGAACCTACAGAACTACTATGTAGCAAAGAGTTGTTTAATCTTTGCTTTTGACAACAGAATCCTACTCAGACAGAAGATTAGTATTTGGAATCCAGGATCTCCATACAAGCAGTTCCTACTTTTAGCATATATGATAATATTTTATTTCCAAGCACCGGGTGAATAGAAGTTCTTACTGTGTTCTGTTTATAAGGGTAAGACTTTTCTATTGCCATCATTTCAGAGGAATTCCCCATTAAGAACTCATCATGTGGCTTTTAAAGTGCTCTTCAAACATGCAATATCTGTATACTGCTGGAGCATGATTTTTTTTATTTAGAACAGCTAACTGAAATGTTGAGACTATGCAAGAAAAGTTGCCAGATGTTGTAGATAAACCGCTATCAGTGCTATATGCAGTCTCCAGGTGATGCTGGAAAAATACATTATTTGCTAGTACTAAGTGAGCTGAGTGACCTTTACTGCTTTTTAAGAGAAAAAGTATAGTGCTTTCTGAGATTGAGCATATATGAAAAATTCGTCAGTCCAGTCTTTATTACTGTGCCTTCAAAAATAATACCTCTAGCTGAGTTGTTATTTTACATGTTTTCTTAAGAGTTTAACATCTCCACAGAGGGGATTGGAGTGGGAGACTTCCTCTGCTGCAGTTAAGATTTTTGTGGGCTGGTCATGGAACCAAAACTGACATCAGAGTGGGAACAAACTGCCCTTCTAATGCTCAAGGCATCAGCTCTGCATTTTTAGATGAGGGAACAGCACCGTAGTTCCTCTTGGACCTATTTATGGGTCTTTTTTCTCTTTGCATCCAACGTAGTATTTCAGTAAAGCAGTTTTCCTGAAGGAACTGAAGATGGCACTGTTACGTACAAAATCCTATTGTTAGAGCCCACTTCAGCGAAAAACAGAGTTCCTGAGGAAGTGCTTTGATGCTATCTCAGCCTCCAGCTTTGGAAACTATGAAGGCCTAATCACATTTTCTTCTCTGCAAGCAAAGGAAGGAGGATAAGGGTCTGAGTGAATGCAGGGTAACAAAGGGAGCACAGAAGCATACTGAACTGTATATAAAGGCTGGGAAACAGTAGAGTGCTTTCAGGTAGAAAAGGCAACTGCTAAATGTTGAATGAAGTCTTGCTCTTTTTGTGGAGTATCTGAGCCTCTCATGGCCCTCCAGTCATATAAGAGGACTGCTAATTTGTATGACTTTCGGGAGCAACTTGTTTTGGCCAAAGTGTGTCTTCTGTTTGAGGACCAGTGGGTTTCAGGTGTTGTGGTGATGCAGTAGCAAGGAGAGAAGTTTTTTTAAATACCAAAATGCCAAGACTCACTTTTCTAAGTGAAGTTAGGTATTGTGTGGTTGGGTTTTTTTCCCTCTGATTTCACAAGTCTGGAGACTCAACTTCATAACAGGTCATAGCCTTTGGTATTTGAGTCCCTTCCTAAAAGTGGAAGCGTGTACTTGCCTCCAGCTCTGCAGATCTGCCTTAATGTCTGTATTGCTCCTCTCTTGAGTTCATTCTCCCATTTTCTACAACCTAGGTTTTTTGCCTTCCAAGTGTGCAAAAGCACAAAGATGAAGGGCATAAGGCCTGAGTATATCAGAAAGGCCTGGAAATCATAGAGGGGACAAACAAATTTCAACTCCATTTCTGTATTAGATCAGGCATTAAAAGAAGAAATCAGAACAGGCCATTTGGGTCTGTGTCTGTCATAGTCAGAGCAGTGGGCAGTTTGACTTCTTCATTAAACCTTTAGGGAACAGCAACTCCTGGGAAGGAGGATTATTGTGCATGAAAGTATCGAACAGTGCAAATGCAGTAGTACAGTACAGTGTGGTTTTGCTCTGCTTACTTTGTTCCTTTTTTTAGCTTGCTATTCAGAAAGTGGACCCCAGTGGGTGCTTGGTCACTTTGCTTTGATTGAGATAGCTCTTTAAGTGTTTTGTGTGATTTGTTGTAATTACTTGTTTGTCTGTCTTAGTGCTGTTCTGTTCTTTTGTTTGGGTTGTTTGAGATTTGAAGCATTTGCATAGTTATTTGGTTTTCTTAACAGCTCGGAGGATTTGGGATTTTTGAAAGGCATGCTTTTCAGTGTTTACATAAGAACAAGAAGTTACTTGTTTTTTAGAGTGGTAAATTACTCTGTCTAGTATTGTTTTGCTAATTTGGGGGAACTATAAAGGCACTTTTAATCCTTTTAAAGAGGATGTTATTGTTCTTTGCAGTGACCCAAATTATTCACACATATTCAGTTTGTTTGTCCCATTTTGTAGGTCCCTTGAAAAACTAGAATATCATTGCTGCAGTGTCTTATTGATGATTATTGTATGCAAAAGAGGGAGTTTCTTGTTTTCTTCGGACTGCTCTTTAAATCTGTTCCTTGTCAACAGATACGGCATTTGTCTGAGGGAATACCTGAACCTTCAAAGAAGCAATTGATGTTTTGTGTTGGTTATTCTGCATATGAAAAACTTGACAATGCCTCCTGCTAAAGGGAGATCAAGCCTTCTGCATTTTTTTCCTATTCTCTTTGAAGTCCCACAGGTTCCCAGAATGTAGGAGGCATCAGTAAGTGAAATTAAACAGCTATAAATTAAACAGTGTCTGTAGATGGCAGTCAGAGAAGCCTTTTTCATGCAGAAGTGGTTGATTCCCCATTATTTTCAAAGTTAACTTAGGGGAAGGTAGGCAATGGTCGGCAACCTGCGCAAATCTATCCTTTCTGCATTCATCAGGCCTTTACTACTCCATACCAATGTAATCATTTTACACTACTGCTTGCTTTATCAGTTTTTCCCTGTTTTTCTTTGTTGCTAACATTTTTGTGAATTCCTAATACTGCTTTTTCTTAACTGGAAAGAATTGTAACCTTAGTAAAGAGCCTTCATATTTCTTGGTAAGTGACAAGTAAAATAGCTTTTGCCTTTGACACAGAAGAGGGAACAGTGATTGAAATGTGGTGTGGTCAGTCTGGTGATTCCTAATTTGTTAAAATCTCCAAGCAGTGACATTGTGCTTTGAAAGGTTATTTTGGTTCTGCATCCAGCATTTTAAGAAACTTGTGTGATCATGCTGTAATCACTGTAATGGTGATATTAGTGCATTAAAAAATAATGTAAAGTGTATTGCCAAGAGAATTAAGATCTTAGAGAATAACTGTAAGCTCACTGTTTCCAATGCGTCTGTAAATTTAGGCAGTTTAGAAAGTAAAAGTCAAGTCACTTGTGGAATTCTTTGATATAGGTTTCCTTAGGAGAAGCACACTGATATCTGTAATCGTAGAGGATCCTGAGTTGGAAGAGACCCAGAAGGATCCTCAAATCCCTCAAAGCTCCTGGCCCTGCATGGGACAACCCCAAGAATCAGATCATGTGCCTGAGACCGTTGTCCAAATGCTTCTTGAACTTTGTCAGGCTTGGTACCATGGGCAGTTCCCTGGGGAGCGTGTGCCAGTGCCTGGTGTTCCTATCCAGATAGGCAGTTGCAGTTGCCAATTATGAAATAGCAGCCTATGAGTACAGTCATTACTTCTGCCACTTACTTTAATTTCCAATACAGTGAATCAGTTTTACTCCGTAGTTTGTCCTGTGCTGTATACAACATTAGTATTATAATATGGTAACTCAGTAAGACAATAAAGCTATAGGAATTTACTGGCTTTAATTCTGTGTAACAATCCTATCCCATCCCTGAGAGGTAAATGATTGATGTGGGGTGTCGAAGAAATCTGTGCAGTAAGCTGAAGTGATCTCTTTTGGTCTCTTTGCAGTAAAGAAATTGTAAAGTCTCATGTAAAGAAGTATTTTTCACATTTGTTTAAAAAAGAAAAGCATGTCTAATGTGAAGTCATTAATACAGTCATGTGGAGCCAAAAGACTTAGTGGTACAAAAAAATTCTGTTACACTGTAACAGCTCAATGCTTACCATGTTTCTGACCAGATCTCAAAAACCAGTTGTTTGATGTTTAAAAATACTTCTGTAAAGGTACTTGAAAAGCAGTATTATTTAGTTTAAAACTTCTTGAGCTATGTATTAGTCTTACTCCTTTGTTGCTCTGCAAGATGTAGTACCTTGCTGAAAATACCCAGAAGATGAATGTAACAGCCTTACGCAAAATTTTAAGTAGTTGGCCAGTGTTTCTATTATGCTATTCCTTCTAGCCCTCCAAATCCAACACATGAACTTCGCTTATCACAATATTCAGGAGTAACTGAGCATCTGTTTTCATTTCTTTGCTTGCAAAAATTGCTACTGAGGTTCAAAACATGAGGAGGTTTGGACAGAAACACTCTTCTTTCTTTTCCTGGACCAGCTCTAGAGAATTATTATTAGCTGTCCCTTCGTGTGAGTAAGAAAAGATGAGTGTAGCTGCAGGTTTTCTGGGAATGGTTTCTGAAATACACGTGGGGTGTAATGTTTGTAAGATGTGGACCTCCTGCATGAGATCCTGCAAGTTGTCCATACTCACGATGCTGTGAAAAACAGCTCTGTTTTACTGGTGTGTTTGCCCTAGTAAAAGAGCATTATTTTTCAGGCTAGCTAATGAAATAGTAATTGTGTCTTTTAGTGTGGATGAAATTCAAGGGGCATTATAGTTTGTCACGGTTCATGGAAATTGTCTGCACTGGTTTGCATCCTAGTCACACCCTTCAGTGATGTAATCTCTCCCCTTGTCCAACATTCTTTATAATCATTTTTCCACATTAAGGATCTTATATAATTGCCTGTATAAATCAGATTTTTTAATATAAGTATGTTGTAACTGCTAATACTTGCAGCTGTACAGAGCGCTTGCCTGCTAGACATAAAGGTCCCTGAATAGAGTTTTTCAAAATATATCCCATATTATATCCTGCCTGCTTTGGTCTTCAAAAACCTCCATCTTTGAGAAATTCTTTGAGTCTCTGAGAGAGCTTTTCAGACTCCTGTTTGAGTATGGCCCACAACCAGCCTTTGATTTGGGTATTGCTGGGAGCAATACCTCGACTGTGATCCTAAACAGAGTGCTACCCTCTGCTAATGGAGATCAGGAAGCAAGTTTGCCTCCCCGCCTGCTTGCACAGCTTCTAAGTCAGACTGATGTTTTCAAAGAGATCTGCAAGAAATGTAAAACTGATGGGTGGTCAGTCTATCTTAGCAGTTGTTTGCTCAGTGGGCTGGTGGTGCAGTGGTACCCTGGAAGAAATAAAATTAACTGCTGCTTTACATTATTTTCATTCTCAACAGATGCACAGTAGCAGAGATTAAGAAGGGAAGTAGCCCAAGTACTGGCGGCATTAAACGTATGCAGTCCTTAAGTCAGGACGCAGAAGGAATAGGTATATAGAATTTCTTTGAGATTATTTAATTTTCTTTTCCTCACCCTTAGATAAGATTCTGGATCATACCCCTTTGTTTTGTGCTAGACCATAAATTGAATGTTTAATCCAGACTGTGTTCATAATACTGAAGAAAATTAAATGTATTTTTTTAAACAATTTCTTACCTACAGATAGGTTTTTGCTACACATTATTTATTTTCTTTATATATATTTGATCATATACTGCTTTCCCCATAAAATAGGATGTTTTATTCATGTTTTCTGTTACTTTAATTTTAAAACCATCCATGGCTTTCACCTGAATTGTTTTTAAAATAATTTCACTGTCTTGCACTCTGGAATAATTTTATTTGACATCCATGTCAGCAGTTGTTCAACACCATTTTGAAGGAAATCTTTGTCACAGATCTACTCACTTTGAAGCAAAATGTAGACTTTTTCCTCAGTGTAACCTTTCCACAGTTGCAGTGGAAGTTTTTGGGGATGTACTAATAATATTAAATGGTGAAGGTCTTCAGACTATGCTGCTGCTGTATAATTAGCAAAACACATACTTTAAAGTGTTCTAAGTATCATGTGTATCAGCGATAAAAAAAAAAAGACATCAGAAAGCTGACTGGGGGGTGGGGTGTCATGTAAACAAATTACGTTTTCTGTTTTCATAACTATGGTCTTTATTTTACAGGTCTTCTAATGAAATACTTTTGGCTGTGTCCAATGATTGGCTCAGCCTTATAAATTTTAAGCTAAAGCAAGGGAAATCCTTTGGAACTGACAGTCATGAGTATTTTTGTACATTACCTGTAAGTGGAAGCAGTTGGACCCATGCCTGTGTTTTGAGTAGTAAAGCTATTGCTTAAAATTTATTCCTGTTAAATTGAGATGTCTCTCTAAATTATTTATAGGAGTGCTACAGAAGACCGCACACAAAACATGTTTCACCCATCATGCCATAATCACATGAAGAAGAATCAATTGAGAATGTTTTAAAAATTTAAAAGTGTTCATTTTCATTTCAGTAAGTAGGAAACAACTTAGCAAATCTAAGCAAATTTTTTCCATGATGAAGGAATATGTAAGAATTAATTAAGTGTCAGATGAAGGAGAGAATGAATTTGTGGAGACAGAAGTTTGTGTCCTCTATTTTCCACTTTCGTGACTCAGGTTTTCTTAGTTTCATAGATACTCCCACCTACTGTCTCTCCTTAAGCACATGGGAATGGGAACTTACCTTCATCTCTTCCAAAGACAGAGCAAAGACTTCAGAACTGTATTCCTTATCTTCTTTACAGATAAAAGATGGTGTCATGGTACAAATGCTTAATGATTCATTGGGAAAGAGAATAGGAACTTTTTTGTGGTTGGTATTGAGAGGTGGGGCAGGAGTGGTTGCCTAAGTTCCTTTGTAGTCTGAAACAGAAATGGGTGTTAAAAACCCATTCAATTCAAATACATTTTTGCTCATATAGCAGAAGAATGGCATGGTTTTATTGCTGAACTAGTATCTGTTCTTAGTAGTTGGAAACTTGTTGTGATCTCTACTTCTATGGGTTTCTGAATGATTTAAACATCAGTCTGGAAGAGGAAGATCAGAAAGCTGTTGAGGTAGTTTTAAAAATTAAAAGCACTGCTGAAAGGGAAAAAAAATGCCTGTGTATTAAGGCTTAGAGGTCACAAGTGTGTTTGGTCTTGTTTAAGAAATTGGCCTGTCAGTGCTAGGAATGAATGTTGTTTTTATGCAAGAGCATAATATGCCTATATGGAAGTAAATTATACTTGAGTTAGAAAAAAAAATCTCAGCAATATCTTGATTCAGACACATTGGTCTGGTGGTGCCCCTTGCATGAAGCTGGATTTATGTTGTATTGTAATTTTAGGAGCAGCTTTCACTGTGCTTGCTCTGTACCTTCATGTGTGCAGAGAAAACAAGGGGTGTATGGTGTGCCCACTTTTGACATCCATGACCATGCCTGCAGTCTGGCTCAGGTGGGAAAGAGGGAAGGGGGACAAAATCCATTCCCCATTGCCTTGGCTTAGGAATAGTATGAGCACATGGACTTACTTGGCCTTGGTTTCTTCCACACTAAACACAGTTCCATATAGTGTTTTTAGCCAGATTAGTAGTTCCTAATATTTTCATAGGTGGTCCTCACTGCTACTGCTCATGTCTCTTTCTGTGCTATTTGCTTATGCATTCTCATGCTTTCTGTTTCTGCCTTGTCAGTAGTTCTGGCAACACCGGATTATAAGCACTAATAAGCTTGCCCAAGCTTATTAACATGTATTTCTGCTGTGATTCGTTGTTGACAACTAACAGCTGGGTGTTAGGTCTGAATTTTCATGTTAGGTTGCTCTGCAGAATCTGGACTGGGGGCCATTGTAATGTGGATGATATAAAATCATGGTTCTTTCACGTAGGCAGCTTCTCTCATGGCATTGATAGGTATTTTTGCATTTGCTTTGTGTCAATGAATGACAAAAACATCCTGAGTCTTCGTGAGGTGTTCTTTGAGTTGTATGTTAGATCTGGTGTTCTGTGATTTTAAGGGGTTTCCCTTTTTTCTCTTTTTTTTCTCCTCCTTTAGACCATTTCATGTAGAGCCCACCAACATAGTTGATGTGAATGATGACACGCAAAGAGTCACTGATGAAGCTTCAGCAATGAATAAGCGGATTCATTACTATAGCAGGCTCACATCCCCTGCAGACAGGGCATTGGTAAGGCAAAGACAGGGCCTCATTAACTGGGTGGTCTCTAGTATGTTGGGTTGTACACAGCCTGGATTTATATAAGCAGCAGAAATAAACCTTGGGGATTGCTCTGCAGCTTGCTTTGCACTAAGTATCTAGTAGCTGAGTGCCGTAGAAAAGTTTTGTTTTATCACAAGCTGTGATTTACTTCTTGTGCAATGCATTCACCATTAAAAGAAAACATACAAACAGCATGGATTTTGTAACAGTGATCCAGGCTGCCCAGATACATGATCTTGTTTCTCTCATCTATAAGATTTAAGCAGTGGTCAGCTGCAGTGATGGAACTATTGAGCTAGGATGATCTGTTCATAGCGTGTTTACAGATACTTTGCAGAACAAAAACACATTTTTCTGTAATACAGCTAGAAATTCTATCAACTGTTTGTTGGGGCTTTTTCCCCTGGGTAGAGAATTAGCATAGTACAAGTTTTTTTTCCTTTTTTTAAAAAAATGTAATTTCTTGGAAACTGTCATTTACAATAGTTGATTTGCTATATTTGGGACAATTAGTTATTTTGATGTTTGTAGTAAGTCTTGTTTTTTATTCATTTGTTAGATTGCTCCTGATCATGTACTCCCAGCTCCTGATGAAATCTACGTGTACAGTCCATTAGGAACTGCTTTTAAAGTTGACAGTTGCACAGATGGCTATGGTAAAAACTCCAGTCTAGTGACAATGTATGTTAATCACATTGCCTGCCATATACTAGCCACAAAATGCATTATTATTGAATGTTCTATATTGTATATATATATGTTTTGTTAACTAAGAAGACAGTATGAAGCAAGAGTGGTTCTTAAAATATTCACTGGATTTTTTCTTCCTAGATTTATGATATGGAATACCATGATGGGTACATCCATATTAAGTATCCCATGGGGAATAAAACAGGTAAACTATGAAAAATGTATGCATATGAAAATGTTTTTGGCAACATGGCTTGCTCTTCATTTTTTTATAGTTTATTCATAAGTAAAATGAACTGTATTTCTCTTAACAGGCAGGCTTCTCTTCTGGAATTATTCTCATCTTACTGATGGGCATTTTGACTCTTTATTGCTGTTACAGAGTTGTGAAATCACGGCAAATGATACGTAAGAAATCCAAAGCTTCATAATGCAAATATTTCCATCAAGTGTGAAATACTAATATGTAATAGATTCTGTTTGTATGTGTCTTTACTATATGTTAGATCTGACCTGCAAATAAAAGCTGTTCCTTTGAGTATCTCTCTATTTTTGTAGTCTGTGTCTAAGCTCTGTATGCTAAATGAATGTCTTCCCTTATTAGATATTCCTTCAGTTGCTTGGGACTTTAGTATTACAGCCAAACACAAACTCTTGGTGAGCAGGGTTTCGGATGTTCACTTACTAAGTTTTTGGAGACTTGGGGAGTTAGAGCCATCTTTTCTCCATAAGCACTGTCCAGTTCTCTACATGTCAGATCAGTTTGCACAGTGAAACAGCGTGGGCTGTAGCTATATCCCCTTGTGTTGTGTCCCTGTATTACTGTAATATTTCTGTATATTCTGTGTTGAAAGCAGTTTAGGGACAGTCAGCAGCTGAAGTAGTCACTGACAGAGGCTCTAATTAGAATGTACTTTTATTGTTCAAAACTCGTCTTGCAGCTCTTGTTTGGTTGGTGCTTTTGTGCGTAAACTGACCTCTCACTGAAATAAAGGCCATTAAGACCTTCAGTGTGTGACAACTCATTTCTGGGCATTGTTGAAGAGTAGTTCATGGTCCGGCCTACTTTGCCATAACTCCTGCAGAAGGCTTTAGCTGCAAATGCATGGCAGCATTTTTGCCATGTCTTATTTCAGTACTTCTGAAAGTAGTCAAAAGAAGTAGTATGGCCACAATAAAAGTCTCTACTTTAGGCTTCTTCAGTTGTCTTTTTCTTCACTTTCGGTGTGCTGTTTCTTAAAGTTATCAGCCATCTTCTTAGTTCTTGAAAGCACTGGGAATGTGTGTCAGAATATTCCAAAAAAAGAACACATTCTGTCATGAGTAGTTCTACTGACTCTAATGTAAGATTTTGTTTAGATACGCTTCTATTTGTTGTATCTTTTCAGTTTTAACAGATACTTCAAACTGGGAATTCCCAGATGTTTGCAAGTATTACTTTGGATCCTTTGGTCAATGGTCAAGCCTCTTATTTTCTATGGTATCACTTGTTGGAGCCATGGTTGTTTGTTGGGTGCTTATGTCCAACTTTCTGTTCAACACAGGGAAATTTATATACAGTAAGTATACATTTTTCATTAACTTTTACAGCAATCCTGTGGAAAGATCAAGACTGCTTTATATTGAAAAAGAATTGTCCATTTTATGTAATCTTGATTTTCCTGCTACATTGGGTGAGAAGCTAATTGAGAATAAGTAACTGTGTGTATATGTGGTGTTATGGACAAATTCTGTGTGTTTTCAAAGCCTCTTTTTCAATTTCTCAAAGTATGATTTTTTTTGTGTAGTTTGAACAACCTAAGCCTATTTGCTTGTTTCCACTCTGTTTTCACTCTCCCTTTGTTTTCATGGGTGTATCTATTTGAACAGCCATATAACAGGTTAGACTGTTGAAATGATTCAGGATAATGAAGAAAAAGTACATAGTTTCATTATAGATGTCAACAAACACCCTTAAAGTATTGCCATATAGGAAATTTTTGCACGTGTGTATGAGGAAACAATGAACAGTATCATAGTAAGAATGATCCTTACTGTGGCATTGCTGCAAAAGAAAACATGTTGGTTATTCATACCCTTCTACGTGCACAGGCACAAGAGCATTTGTGCGTATAATCAACATAGAATTGTGGGAATGGACGATGGAATTGAAAGCTTTGAAAACCTGACTCATAGCTTTGAATAGGTCAACTAAGATTTAAGAGATTCCTTTTTGAAGGTAGTTAACAAATCTCTGAGGCAAATAACAGCACAGACCTTAAACCTCTTAAACAATGTTTAATTAGAATTCCTGCCATCCCTGAAGGACATACTTTACTATATTGGTTAATGACTGGTGTATTTTGTAGCTGACCTAATTTATACAGTGTTACAGCCATTTGATTTTAGACTTTGGGGGTCTTTAATTAAGATTAACACTTTAATCCTAAATTTTTCTAAACTAAATAATGCCAGTTCTAGTAAGCAAAATTCAAAATGGTGAAAAGAGTTTATTTTCTAGAAAAAAACCTTCTGCTTTTCCATGGGACTGGCATGTTATTTTATCACTTACTTATATTTGTTTGGAGTTCTTATTTAAGTTGTTTGCTCTGAGATAACAATCACTGGATTCTTGTCCTAATTTTCATACTTAATTGCTAGGTAATAAAATGTGTAATAGGATGTAGGTTTGATGCAATGGCATCTTCCAGCCATGTGTTTCTAAGTATTCTAAGCAGGCTGCTGTATTTAATATGCTCAGATGACCTTTTGAAATATTTGCCGTACAGTTTAGGTGGGAACAAATTGATTTCCTGAGGGAGGATGGTCTAGAAATCTGTAGTACACAAAGAATGCAGGAATTGTTAGCTGAATACAGTATCATGTCTTTTCTTTAACATGGTGTCTTCTTCTGTTTCTGTTTTATGGGGGGAAAAAATCCACAAGTGTAATCGCTAGTCCTAAACCTTTTTTTAAATACAGAAGAAACAGAAGTTGACATGCATAACAAATTTGGAAGTGCTTTAATTCTGTAAGAGCTATTAATTTTGATGGCTTCACACTAGCTACTTTATTTTAATTAGGAACACAAAATAGTGACGAAGTGAGGAAGTGATCAATGATTTTAGTTAAATCTTCTGGTTGTTGTATACACTGAAGTAATAGAAGCAAGCATGAGAAACTTATTTGTGATTCAGGGTGTCATAAATCAAAATAAAGAAAGAAGAAACAGTTTTCTTCCCATAAGACCTTTTGCTTTCTTTATGAGAAACAAGCTGCTTTTAATTGCATTTAAAAAATCTGAGGCGACCTGCCCCAGTTGATTTTCTGTGGGCTTAACGCACCCACATGCAGCAGTAGCAGAATTTAACCAGTGACACACTAACTCAGTTTTGAAGCTGATGGAGCATTTTCCGTGTGTATATATACATAAATATAATGAAATTGCTATCCAATACCCTCGTAAAGGTGCATTGCAGAAACTTGGAAATAACTGGTATGGTATAGCAGTAAAGTAGCACAGGAGTGTACTGGAAATAAAATACTACTAGACGTGCCTGTAGACAGTGAGGCTTAAACCTTTTTCTGGAGTTTCCTGTGGGAACATGGAAAAAGCATCCCACAAAGCCTCTTTTGAAAAAGAAAATATTAGAAAATAAGTAGGGGATGCTTTTTCTGTATAATACCATCTGGACTAGGAGTATGTTTGCGTGCCCTTTTTTTTTTTCTGTCCCAAAAGAGGATGGATTTAAGATGCATCTCCTCACTGACCTCCTGTTCAACACTACCGACTGAGGAGTTGGGAGAAGTGGAGGTGTGCTTGTGGAACAGGAATCCTGGGAGTGGAGAGTCTTGGGAACTTTATAAACAGACAAGGCTTCTGAAAAGGAAGTAATACAGTGTGGAGCTACTTTAAAACGCTTCTAAAATAGCTTGAAAATAGCCACTTGGGTCTGGGGAGAGTGCAAGCTGCTGTATTGTACTTCTGATATAATTTTCCAGAATACTTTCTTATTTAATTTCAGTCAAGTCAACAGATGAAAGCCTAGTAGCAGGTTTGAGACATTGATAGTGAGACTTTTTTCTTTTCAGACTTCGTTCATGACATTAATGTAACAGATATTGTTCCTGGCACCAATGGAAGTAACAAAGGTAAGAAGCACTTATAATACATCTTTCCAGTTTTGGAGTGGGGTTTTAAAGGCAAAATCATCATGTTTCCATGCCTAACCACATTCCAGTTATAAAGTATATCTTGTAAGTTGTAGCTATATGTTTCTTAAAAAACTGTAATTTTCTGTCTGGGATTTGTACTTCCACAAATAACCACACACTGGGAGATCTTATTAATTGGGAAAGAAAAAAAGTAAGTAAAGAACGTAGAGGTGGGAATAAGTATTAAAAAGCCAGTTACAAGTTTGTGTGTGCCCAGATACATCTTCCTTAAAAGCCTGAATGTTCACTTCTTAACAATGGTTACACAATAAGGAATTGCTGTAAGGATTTTAGCTTTCACACCCTAAATTTGAGGCGCCTTTGTTCTGTTAACTGTTTAAAATCTTGACTGGGGCAGCTTTGCTACTCACCAGTTCTGCAGCAAGATTATTTTTTAAAAAACTTATGTAAGGACAGCTTTAATGTGCTGAGTGCAAAAAAGAAACAACTGTCAAGCTACTTGAGCCTCCGCCTGTGCTTTTTGGAGGGTCTGACATTTGCACAACTAGGAAGAAACTGCAGTCAAGTATGAACATAGGTCTGTTGAGAGTTCTTAAGTAGGCAGAATAATGTAGAATGAAGACAGGAGCAAGGCATGCACTGTCAATCCCTGAATCTTTCTGCCTGTAATAGTGTCTGAATCGGTACAGCTTCCTCAGGAAGCAAAAAGCTTTCTTTATCCTGGGTGCATAAGGAATGGGGCAACATATCAGTACCAGCTGGACATCTGTATGTAACACTAGCTGCGGCTGTGTTTCTGGAGAGCAGATGTTGGAGTCAGGCATAGGAGTTGAGAAATAATTCTGAAAACTGGTTGCTTTGCATTTGAGCAAGTGTTAAATCTTGCTGCTCTAACAGTCCTTACCAGCAAGGCACCAATTTGTGCCCTGTCCTGCTTCTGCTGTTCTTTCCCATTCTTATGCAGCAGGGGGTATAACTTGGAGGCAAAGTAGACAATATTCCACACTATCCTCCACCAGCTAGAAGATTTAAAGCAGCTGCTACACAAAATTAAGGGCAGCCAGATGTTCAAGAGACTCTTGACTGGACATTCAAGGGCTACCAAGGAGATCAGTAAGAACACGAGCATTTTTCAAGGTTTGTGGAACAATCCTCTTTTAAGCAAGATACTTGTCAGAATGCTTTTTACACCTTTGCCTTTATGACAGAAGGGGTATGCAGCCAGTGTAGGACAATGGCTGTCGAGTATTGTGCAGTGCCAAGATTTAAAATAAGACATTATGAGAAAAATAAGATAGGTTTGTATTTCAATGCAGAGCTTCATAGGCACGTGTTACAAAATTCACATAAACGTGTTTCTCAGGGGGTCTTTTTGATTGGTTTTGTTCCTGTCACTTTTTCAGGTGCTGCCATTGATCAACCTCCATGTAAGACAAGTGTGACATTGTCTCTTGACAATGTTGCTGGAGCACATCCTAAATTTCTTGTGTCTGACAGTGATGTACTTGCCCCTGTCATGGCATAAAGATGACAGTGTTTTGGTTCAGTGCATGAGTTTTAGACCTGCCAGTTGTTACCGTAGCTTTCTTGCCATCCTTTGTTTGTTTGTAGAGCAATTTACAGTAATTCAGGCTCTTCTGTACAGAAATGCATTTGCATCTTTGTTGATACGATCTTACTGAAGTGTGCAGGGACAGATCAGGATGCTAAATATGCAGCCAGATGCAGGGCAGTATTGCTATGACTTGATTCCAGCTGGTGCATGAAGGCACTGAACAGAGCTTGTTATTTGTAGGTATGCGACCTTGAAGGATGATCCTGTGTCACAACTTGGGCTTCAGATAAATTATCATCTTTTTTGTGCTCAGTTGGAAGAACTGTAGCACTGTCAGATTAGTGTGCAAGGTGCCTAGCAGTGGAATTTTAGGGATGAATTAATGATTTTTTAAAAAATAGAAGTTAGGAACTGAGATGTTGAACATTGGATTTGACCAATCATCAGTAGGTATAACACACCAGAAATTATGGGATCTTGGCTGTGAACATTCTGTGCAAGTAAAACCCTTTTTACCTGAGGATATTTTTCCTTTCTTCCAGTCATTTGTCCAAGTGCTGCTAGTGGTCACCCACCACAGAACGGGAGTGTGATGTTCTCTTCTGGCAACAGAACAGGTTTTGAACTCTTCGAGGAATGGTGGGACAAATCACAAACAGTACCATTTTACCTGATTGCAGTTCTTCTACCCCTGCTAAATCTGAAGTCTCCATCCTTCTTTGCAAAGTTTAATGTTCTAGGTAGGTAAATACTACTAAAGCATTGGTTGATTGTGGCTAAAGTGTATAGAAGACAGTGAATTAAAATCATAAAATCTTTCAGGTTGGAAAAGTTTTGTGAGGTCATTGAGCCAAACCATTAACCCAACACTGTCAAGTACACCACTGACCATGTCCATAAGTGGTACATCTACATGGTCTTTAAAATATATCCAGGGATAGTGGTTCGACCATTTCTCTGGACAGCCTGTTCTAGCGCTTGACAATGCTTTCTGAGAAGAAAGTTATCCTAACCTGAAACTTGCCTGGCACAGCTTGAAGGCATGTCCTCTCATCCTGTTGCTGTTTGCCTGGGAGAAGAGACAAACGCTCACCTGGATACAGCCTCTTTGCAGGCGGTTGTAGAGAGTGATAAGGTCACCACCCCCAAGCCTCCTTTTCACCAGGCCAAACACCTCCAGTTCCCTTGACTGCTCCTCATAGAACTTGTGCTCCTGACCCTTCCCGGGCTTCATTTCCTTTCCCCAGACATTTTCCAGCCTCTGAATATCTATCATTCTTGTCCTGAGGGGCCTAAAGCTGACAGTATTCATGTCACAGGGGCAGCCTCTGCAGTGCCCAGTACAGGGGGACAATCCCTGCCCTGCTCCTGCTGGCCACACTATTGTTGATCCAGGCCTGGATGTCACTGGCCTTCTTGGCCACCTGTCAGTACATTCTCAGCCCATGTTCAGCTGCTGTCAGCCAACACCCCCAGGTCCTTTTCCACTGGGCAGCTTTCCAGCCACTCTTCCAGTATTTCGCTGGCAGCCCCATACTGTGCCTCAAAGTGGGTTGTTGGTTGGTTTATTAACCCCGCAGGCTTTCTATGCTGCTTTGCTTGAATCTTACAGTTAATAGGGAGTTAAATTTTCTTCCATTTTCCCTCTTGATAATGCTGTGAAACAAATTCCATTACATCTGCAATGGATTTTCCCAAATGGTGGTATACATACTACTGTGCAGCATTTGATACATGCTACTTTGGTATAGGCAGGCATACCCTTCCTCCTCTGGTAAACATTTTATACCAGCAGTTACTTCCAAAGATTAGTTGGTTCTGACCTGAAGTAATTTGCTGCCAATCAGGTGATTAATTAATCACATTAGTCAGTCAGTATGCTCTGCTGCTGTTCTTTGTCCCAGCTTCCGACGTGGATTCTTCTGTGCTCGGGAGGCAACAATTGTTACTTCTTGATTCCATGTCTTGAGACAGAAAGCCAGGGTGGGTGGGGTTGGTGAAGTGAGTGAAGCATGGGCATGCTGGGTGGAGTTGGTCACATTTCCGGGAGTAGAAGTGGTCTGAGGGATAGCGTTGAAGCTCACAATGGAAAAAGTAGATAAGGATCAGAGGTTGAAAATGTTGGAGATGTGTTGTGAAGGAGGTAGGGGACCGGTATTTTATTTGAAGGTCTAGTTTGTCCTTTGTTCCATAGTGACACTTTATCAGAGCTTGGATCTACTCTTGCTAAAACCACTAAATGTAAATACCACAGAGGAATTTGGGTAAATTTGAAATTTATCTCAGTAGAGAAGTTTTACTTATCTTGGTACCCATGGAAACAAAAGTCATTAGGAAACTACAGAATATGTTAGCTGATCTTCAAATACAGAACCTTTTATTTTCCTAATTTCTTGACTGTGCTCTGTGTAATCAAATTATAATTTCTTCAGTTTATTTTTTAACCTTGCAGATATTGCTAGAATGAAATTACATCTTTTTTGAACCTGTATTCAAAACTGTAAAAATGCTGGGGTTTTGTTTTACTTACATCCTGTTCTCTGGTTGGTAGCAGCATTATTGGTCAGGCAGTACATTGCAGAAGCCTTAAGTATTGTTGCTCAGTTTCCTTCAATTTTTAGCTAGTTACTGTTTTGCCCTTGTCTGTTTCAAATGGCCTGAGCCAAGACCATGCACCCTTTATCTCACAGATATACCCATCTGTGATCTTATTTGTTGTTCTTTGACTGTGCAGAGTACTGCTGGATGCCTCTGAACCAGTGAGATGGAATGCAAATCCAGTATTAATAATAAAGGTTATCCAAAGTGACAATTAACACAATGTTTTAATCAGTAGCATTGAAATGTCGTTATCAACTTCTGGCTCCAGTGTAAAGTTCACAAGTGCAATAATTTCGCATTTCATTGAGTTTTTTGGTTCAAAAAGTCAATGACTAGGTGAACATTGTAATAGCTGCAGTACTGTGATCAACGTTGTCTTAACTTGGATTGAAATCCTGTCAGCGGAAGCTGGAACTGCTTTGTTAGTGCCTAAAGACCTTCTTACCTGCCCAGCAACAGGGATTACAAGGTACTTCCACCACTGTTGCCAGCACCTGGAAAATATTAAACATGCTGAAAATTTACATTGTGTCCATTTGCATTACTTGTTCTATCTGACCTATGAGAGAAGAATACGTTTAGACTTAGCCTGCTGTTAGGAATTAATACCAACCATAGCTGTTTGGACTACTAGTAGATGGTTGGATGGAGCTGAAATAAAACCCTGCATAAATACTTTCTACTACATCGTGGTATTTGTTTGGCTCTCATTTTTTTCCAGGTACAGTTTCAGTTGTCTACTTAATTTTTCTGGTTACTGTAAAGGCTGCTCATCTGGGAATACACTTAGAATTCAACTGGTTTACAGAGAATGAATTTTTTGTACCAGGTAAGATAGTTAAAATGCAGTAATGAAGAATATATTTTATGAGTTTAACTTTTTTTTTCTCATTCACCTTTTAACACCTTTGAGATATAAATAAAATGAGGAAAGGCTGTCTGCTGTTGCATGTAGAGGAAGGATCCCTCACGACAAAGTGACAAGGAATCCCTTTCCCAGTGATGTTCCGTAGTTAAGAGATGATATCAACAGTGGGGAAGAGGAGGAATGCCTGTCAGAGGAATATCCAACATATATATTAAGACAGAGAACTTGCCATAGTACTGTTTCACCTATATTATTTTGAATTCTGGTTGCACCTGTTTCAGATCATGCTTGTTTCAGTAGCAATTAAAAATGACAAACTGTAGACAGACTGACTGCTAAAGCTGCTTTAAGTTCCCCACACGCTCATTCACCATAATTTGCAAGTACAGTTTTCCTATTCTTTCTGGTCTGTCTCAAGTTTTAGGCCGTAATCTTAGCTGTTCTCTTTCAAACACCCATTAGCTTTACAGTATGTTTTTATTTTCTGGAAAGTTATTTGGTGGCTGTTTGTTCTTTCCAAAATACTGTTACAAATTACATGTTTGAGATGTCGTAGTCATAAACAAGTAGCATTTGGTATTGCATGAACACATAACCTGAAGAATTCCATTTCATGTTTTAAGAAGCCTAGACTAAGAGAACCAGGACTAGGTCTTAGCTGCTTTTCTCCCATCCTTTACAACAGGCAAAATTGTATGGCCAGTTCGCTCCAGGGAGCTGTGTCCTGTACTATTGAATAATATCACTTCTTCTGTTCTTAGAAACAAATGAGAAAAAGGAGTTACAGTGACACATGTGCCAAAGGTCACTGGGAAGTAGAGTACCCAGTAGTTTAATTATTTTGGCAAAATCTTGTAGTACTGCTAGGAGATAGACAAAGCATATAGCTAATGCATACAAATACAGCTATGACAGATTTCTGAGACTGTCAGTTTGCTTTTTATTATTGAGATTAAAATAGTGGGTGTAAAACAAGCCCAAAAGTCACTTGCAATCTCAATTCTATCAGTGCATCATGCTAGTTAGATATTGAAGATACAGTGAACCGAGCTCTAGGGAAGGCATATTTAGTTGCCTGGGGTGTGTTTACCTTCCTGACTTCATAGCACTTTACAGGAGTCTGTTTTAAATATGTTTGCTTGGAGCTCTCTGTGGTTTGTTCTGTAAGGGTTTGTGAACCTCACATGAGTGTTGTGCTATACTGCTGGGTGCTTTCCAGAAACTGAGCTGTTTTAGAGGTCTCTAATCGCTATTAATACTCTAAAGAGTAAATACATTCTTAGGTAGTACCAACTCAGATGGTGCTTTAATGATGTTATGCATTGGTGAATTCTTAGACTCTTTGCAGCACTTCCGGAACCACCATCTTGTGAATATCTTTTGAGTATTAAAAGACTAAGAACAATGCTGTTCCCATGGAGACAAAAAAGAAATTTCTTTCATACGTGCTGTGAAGCATAAGGAGTTGTTCTGCCTTTCTTTATGCCCTGGCTTGTAAGGGCATAAAGATAAATGCCCTTGAATATCTACAGATGTAATTTTTCTTCTGATAGCGTAAGTGACTTCTAAAAGTGCTTACTGAGCAAATGATTCCTTCCTTCCATCTCCGTCTTTAGGAACCAGTAGGTATACAACCTCACTGCTGTCAATTCCCACTTTACAGATGACTTCCAGTTAAACTGTAGAGGAGCGGAAAACTAGTGTGTGGGAGTCTTAAATTAACCTGGTAATCACTGATAGTTGGAGTCTTGTCAGAGAAGCCTTGCTGGAAAGTGTGTTCTATACTAACTACTGTCTCCGTGCATTTTGTACTTTCTGTTTAAATATCTGCGTTGGCTATGGTCAAAGGTGAGACAGATTGTCCCATTTCAAGGTAGAGTTAAAGAGGTTGCCAGTACCCTCTAGAGCACTGTATGTCATCTGCATTTTGGCATTGCTTGCTTCAGAGAAGTAACTTTAAAACACTTTTTTTTCTTCCTTTAGAGTTTAGAATTCTGTTCCCTCAGCTCACAGGTGTTCTAACACTTGCCTTCTTCATCCACAATTGTGTCATCACACTTCTTCAGAATAACAGGAATCAAGAAAACAATGTAAGTAACTTCACAAGACTGTGCTCATTTGTATCTAGATTGCCAGACAACAGTAGTAATTTTTTTCCTGTGATTTGATAAGAAAAAAGTTACACATTATCTTCTTAGCTATGAGGGAGTAAGAGACACATTACAAAATTATTCACATAAAAGCCCTGAGGAATGCCCCAGACTTACTTGTGGTCAAGCTGGTATTAAATGACCAAATTGGACATGAGAGGGAGACAATTTGACAATGTTGTAAGACTCAATGAAAACTGACTGATTCTAGAATGAAAAATGGTGGAGAATGTTTGGTACAGGACTGATTTTGGCAGAGTCCTGAACAGTAGCTTTGGGGTCTAGGTAATTCCTTTTGTCAGAGTTGTTTCAGTAGTTTTGTGTCACAATCCGAGTCAAGGTCCATAGAGAAACTTGGCACAATTTAGGAAATCCTCAAAGCTGAAGCCTGGATTAAGAGCCTTTGTGATATGTAGTCTTTGGACTGGTGCTGTGCCCTTGAGAAAGTTAAGCACTGCTCCTCCAGATGGAACTGTGTTCTTTGTTGGTATCTCCCCATTGTAAAATACAAAATGGAGTAAATGCAGTGTACAGTTAATTAGAGTCTGAGAGTAAACTTATTCTGTAGTTATTTTGATTATTTTATTTTTTCCTCCCTACTTCCACAGATTCTTGTCCAGCTTCATTAAAATCTTAGCTGTAAGGTACCTACAATAACATGCAAAGATTTTAAAATGTTGCTTGTATGAAAAACTGGTACAAAATCATAGAATCCCAGATTGCTTGAGGTTGTAAGGAGCCTCTGGATGTCATCTTGTCCTCTTACTCAGTCAGGGCCACTGAAAGCCAGATGTCTCTACAACCCATCAGATAAAATATATCTGATTTGATTATTTGAAGGTGAAGTGCAGATTATGTACCAATGCAAGACTTCTTTATGCTTTCGTAGTCTGCATAATTACTTCCTTGTACTTGTGAATCAAGACTAGCTTGTGAATGAGCATATCTGTAAAGGAGTCATGAATTCTCCTGCATGAGTTTATGGGCTTCTCTGAAAATAGTTTAACAACTGGAGGTCTGGACAAGGAAAGCTAAGTAAGCTTTTTCTGGATTTCCTCAAGAAATTCTTACAATGTGGAGAAGGGCAAGATTTCTCTTTAGCTGTGGCTTTCAAATTCTAAAGGCTAGATTTCCAGCGATCAGTTCCATATGCAGAGGAGGCCTAATATCCTCTTTCCATCTTCAAGGTTTTCCTGTGGATTTTCCCCCTCCATTTACATCAGAGCAAGCAATCAGATGCAAAGAGCAGCACCTGGAGTGTCCTCCAGCTTGCTTTTCCTGTGTGAAGGAGGAAGAAACTGCTGCCTGCATTTGAATCAGCTTTTCTAATGCCCTTCCTGAAGCTTCAGTTGAATTCCCATGTCAGCCCTAGCATAGATCTCAAGTCCTTGACAAAACTCTGCATTCCAGAAGAATGTTCAAATTGCTTGGAAAGGACACCTTGAAGTATGGCAGGAAAGATTTTTAATGGGAAATCAAATCTCTGTGTAGTTCTTTTAGTTTTATTTGGCTGGAGATTCTTTCCCTGTTAGTAGCTGTACAGGAGCCTTTCACCTAGGTCTCAAAAGTGCTTTGCAAATGTTAATGAAGCACCTGTGCTCTTGAAGAGCTGTTTTGTGATTATGTCACTAAGCTGCTGGACTAAGTGGGAGGTTTACATATGTATAGGGGTGTCTGTTATAAGTCGTGGGGTTTTTTTTCCCCATGTATTTACAACAAGACGCTTTCTTCTCTCAGTATCTGATGGGATGATGCTCCATCGATAAAAACTTCACTGTTTTATTGATTGGCCTGTTACCATTTCACTTCCGTCAGAGTTCTGTGAAAAGGCACAGAACTTGGCAAGCTGGAAAAGCGCAACAAAACTTGCTGAAACCAGTGGTCATAGAAGAAATCTTTAGGGAGGTGGAAAAAAGTAAGAGAAACAATAACATTCCTTTTATGGAGTCAGAAATTCAAAACAATAGCCGCTTCCATTCTGGTCACAGGCATGTATCACAGCCCAAAGCTAAAACACGCATGGGGGAGGATTCCTCTGGCTGCTATTCCCATACAGTGGTGTGGGTGAGAAAAGAGAAAAGAGAAAAGAGAAAAGAGGAGAAAAGAGAAAAGAGAAAAGAGAAAAGAGAAAAGAGAAAAGAGAAAAGAGAGAAGAGAGAAGAGAGAAGAGGAGAGGAGAGAAGAGAAGAGAAGAGAAGAGAAGAGAAGAGAAGAGAAGAGAAGAGAAGAGAAGAGAAGAGAAGAGAAGAGAAGAGAAGAGAAGAGAAGAGAGAAGAGAGAAGAGAACAGAACAGAGAAGAGGAGAGAAGAAGAGTGGT
Source organism: Pardalotus punctatus (assembly GCA_013400915.1). Taxonomy (NCBI): domain Eukaryota; kingdom Metazoa; phylum Chordata; class Aves; order Passeriformes; family Pardalotidae; genus Pardalotus; species Pardalotus punctatus. The sequence continues at coordinate 33,817 of VZTX01000356.1, forward strand.
GCACCAGAGTTAGCCAAATATGAGCAGCACAGCCTGGAGAAGCCCTGTGAGCAGGTTCTTATTCTGCAGTTCAGAGTTGAGCTTCCTGGTCCCATCTCCCACTGCTGCTGCCTCCTTGTATTTATTGGTGTAAGTTTTTGTACAGTGCTCAGTCAACTGGTTTGGAAACAAATTTCATAGGAAAGGTAACCCAGCCACAAAAATGGGTTTAGTTGTGGGTTTTGGCTGGCTGTTTTTTTTTCCTGATCCATGTCTGTGATCAGTTTCCCTGAGCAACTGATGCTACACAAGCCCAATATGATCTACAGGCGTGAATATCCTAGTGCTGTCTCCTGACAGTTGTTTGTGGATGAACCTGGAAGAAAGGCTGGGAGTGGGGAGATGTTTTTTGTCCAGGTATTAACTGCAGAAGGCATGGAGCTGTAAATTGTACTTATTTTGTGCAGTATTGAAACACTGTTTATTCCCTGTAAACAGAGTGAGCTTCCATTGATGCTGCCATACCATTGGTTTCTCTTTCCTGCCAAAATGATGCACAGCATCATCCATCCGGGTGAAGTACTTTTTTTTTGTCACCCAGTTAAATGTTATCCCTTGCCCTTGATGCATAGGTGAAGTCTGTTTTTATGATAGAGATCAAAGTCCTGATGAGATATTACAGAGACAGCATATCTCTTGAGAAGTGACTAATACGAAATGGGATGATCAAAAGGTGCTTCGAATGTGGCAATCATTACTAAGCACTGATAGAGGCTTGTCCATCCAAGAAGCAACTCTACAAACTAGCCTTCACCAGCACTGAGGAAGAAAGTGAACTGTTTTCTCCATGGCATACAACAGGCAAATCAAGGGCTGGAAGTTGTCTGTTCTTTGCAGCACCACATAGGAAATATCCATAGAGCCAGAGAGCCTTCTCTCTGCTGTGTCAAATCCTGTGCTGGAGGTCCGGCCAGTGCCTGAGTGCTGACTGCTGTGTGGTTGTGATACAATGTCTTGTACTTTCAGAGTTGTCTTTGTTAGCTTCATGTGATTTATCAGACTCATCCTTTCATTAGGAGGCTGATTTCTTCCTTTGTTCTACTGCTGCTGCCTGCATTGATCATCCGATTTTCTCTTCTTCCAGTGGCACTTTCTAACACTTTGTTCTGTGCATGACCGGGAGAGCTCCTGGTCAGCAGTAACTGCAGCTGACATATGTTCTCCAGGTTCCACCTCAAAATCTGCCTGTTAATTCAGGTGTGCTTGACAAGGGCTTGGTAGGTGTCAGGCTGTGATCCTTATGGACATTGACCTGCATGTTACTTAGATACTTACTTTGATAACACTGTGATTCCACAAATGCTTCCTGCTTCCAACATAATTTTTTCTACATTTGATTCTTAAACTCTAACTGTAAGAATTGCTATATTCTTATGCTTCTGCAGCTTTGACCACAGCAGTGTCCATTTTGAATGTAAATGCCTCAAGTATCAAATTTAAAATAGAAAAGTGCAGTTATTGCTCTTACTTAAAATTAATCTTTTTATCTCTCCCCATGTGTCCTTTGATTTTATCTGGGTTTAAGCTGTCTAAACAGTACTTTTAAGGTCTTTAGAGAGTGAACCCAGGTCTGTAGAAGAGTAATGAACATTAATGAAAAGACGTTCCTGTTAGGTACACAAACACACATTGTTGTACAGAGATAACCATCTTATACCCAGTGGCATATGTTTGGAAGGGAGCTGATGAATGTTTGAGGAAAAAATAAATTCAGGTTTTTAAGTTGTCTGTTTCTTTTACCTCAGCACTTAGTTTCAGTGCAAATTAAAACATACACCCTTAAGAACTCTAGAAACATGAATTGGTTACCCTAGTTGGAGGTAATGGCACACCAGATAGCTACTGTTTTTCATGTGTAATCCAAAGGAAGAAGTAAGAATTTTATTTCAGATTTCTTGCCCTCACAACTGCATGCACTTTTCACAGCAAAAATAGTTGTACAGTTGGTTCTAGAACTTCTGTAGACAGAATACAAATAACAACTGTGAGTTACTATGCTATTTTTATGTATTAGGACTGCATGAAAATACCAAATTTAAAGCAGGTTTTGGCAGATGACGTGCATGAAGAAGGTTTTGGATACATTTTGAAAAATTGTGCAAGTCCTGTCTTCAAGAGATGAGAGTCTGTATCTGTTTGCAAAACATCTAGCTGTGATTAGTCTCTGAGTCCTGCAATTAATGGAAATTGCTGTTAAATACCTGTCAGAAATCTGGATGCTCAGACTTAGTACTCTTAAAATCAGTTTTTAGGGTGGGCACTGGTGCTTTTGAAGATGTTGATGTTATATAAAAACCTATACTGCTTCTCATGTCACTAGGATAAATTCTGCATATAAGTTACAGAAAATGCTACTGCTCAGCTTCTGATGAAAGTTGATAGTCCTTACTCAGTGGCCAGTATGAGGAGTGTGAAGTCTTGGGAATCATCTTCTATGTGCATTTAACTGGTCAGCAGGAGGGAGAAGTTGCAGCTGGAAAGGTGCAGGTGCTGGGAGCTTGAAGCCACCCTGGAAGACATGTTCAGAGCACACTGATGCCTTTTTCTCGTCAGCATCTAAGAGGCAAATAATATTCCTCATCAGACAGCAATCTTCTACCCCTAAAGCACTGGCAAAAGGAGCAGGAGGTTCCACTTTCACCAAAAATTGACTTCCACCTGAACTTCCCTTAAAACTCATAATCTAGCATTTTATACTTTCCTTGGGGATTGCCTTGCCCTTGGCAGAGCCTGGAGTGGTGTAGGATATGCTACTTTTTCAGCAAGATAGTGTGAAGAAGCACTTAGGGAAACCTTTCCATGGACAGGTGTGAGCAAGCTTTGGTCACGCTCAGTGAGCTGGCTGGAGGCCAAAATTATCACCCTGGTCTGTAAACCAGTATAATCCTAATAATTTGGTTCTGTACCTGAGCTAGTGTGACTTGCTTCTCAGTCTTAGGAAAAAAGGGTCATGTATTGAAACATTACTAGTAATCCTTTAAGAAGCTGATGATTAGCAGCAGCTGAACAAATGGTTTTCTGTAAGGTGGTGAGTGCTTTGTAGTGTAACATAAGCTTAGACAGAATATAGTTAGCTAATAGAATAGTTAGAAACAAATGGTCTCCCTCTTTGTTTCCAAAGGACGGGATTGATGTTGAAGAACAGCGCACCATATGCATTGCTGTGAGGTCACTCTGATGTATGTGTGGATTCTGTAGTTTCATAAAGTACTTAATTAGTTTTGCTGGTTATTTTCCAGCAAAACTAATTAATGGTAATAAATGTGTGATTATTTTTATGTAGTGGAAAATATTTGTATATATTATATATTCTATGAAGAGAACCAAAATTTTCAGAACTTAACATTGAAGTGTAGGTTTAAATCCATACTTAAGTGTATATAATAGAATTAAGTATGGATGTATAACCATAGCTCCAGCACTCTCTCCTAAAAACCTTTGATTAATTCCTTTGTATTATATCTGCAATTGGATAGGCTGATGACTTTGCAAGATTTTATTCAGGACAAGAAATTTAACATAGGGCTTTGCTGGGCTTTCTGTCTTAGACAGGTGTCTTAGTAGGAATAGCTGAATCTAAGAAAGTAGAGGGGATTTCTTGATTGTTTTAATAACTAATGTACATTTGTGCATCAGATGCTACATCTATTGGCATTTCTCTTTCGTGGTGCCTTTTCTGTATGCTGAGGGATAAATAATACTTGTCCAGCTCCATTTTGGGGTATCTCCTTGCCGCTTTGTGATCTGATCAGGACCAGGTCCAAAGTCCCCATTCAAGTAGTAGAAAGTACAAATTGAAATGTATAAGTGATAGTAGTAAATACTAAAAAGTTATGTATATGAACATAACAGTAATAAATTATAGAAGTCTTCTTGTGAGGTTTTTATTTCATCTGGTTTTCTGTGTCAGTGCTGGCCAAAATAAAATCTTGTTTTTCCTCAGGTGAGAGATCTCTCTATTGCATACTTCCTGGTTGGACTAACATATCTGTATGTTGGAGTGATAATTTTTGCATCTTTTCCTTCTCCACCGTTATCCAAAGAATGTATTGAACAGGTGAGATATTTTGCTGCAGTATGCATTTCATGGAATCACAAAATTGGTTTTTTGGAAAGGACCACAGTGGGTTATCTGGTCCAACCTCCCTGCTCAAGCAGGGCTGTCCCAGAGCACATGGCACAGGGCTGCTTCCGGATGGTTCTGGAACACCTTCAGTGAGAGAGACTCCAGAACCTTTCTGGGTAGTCTCCTCCAATGCTTGGTCACTACACAGTAAAGTTCTTCCTCATGTTCAGGTGGAATTTACTGTGCATCAGTTTCTGCTGTTCCCTCTTGTTCTATTGCTTGGCACCACAAAGAAGCGCCTGGTCCATCCTCTTGGCACCCTCATTTCAGATACCTGTATATATTGATGAGGTGCAACAGGAACAGGCCTGTCTCCCTCAGCCTTTCATTTTAAGAGCGATGCTCCAATCCCTTGATAACTTTGTAGCCTTGAGCTGGATCTGCTCCAGGAGCTCTTTCTCTGTCTTGTAATGAGGAGCCCAGAACGGGACACAGAACTCCAGATGTGACCTCACCAGGGCTGAGTAGAGGGGCAGGATCCCCCCTCTTGAGCTGCTGGCAATGCTCTTCATAATACATGCCAGGATACTGTATTTGTCCTTAACCTTTTAACAAATATGCATTAAAAAACCCCCAGCTACTGTTTCTTGCTTCATGATTCACTCTGGCAGACACATCTGCCCTTGGCTGTGGTCAGCTGGCTGACACCTCATGGGTGCTAACACAAACAGATGAGTAATGCTTGTGTTATCTCATTTATGGTCATAAAGGGTTCCCAATATTTCTGTAAAGAACAAGCATTTAATAAATTCTCTGTGAAAGTGATGAAGAAAGGGCCAAAATGGGCAAGTGAACAGTTGGGCCTTTCATTTCTTCTTCATTTCAAATGCTGCAATAAAGGCTTCCTCTGACTGTGGATTAGTTGGAAATGGTACCACTGTTAAATCATGAAATTATTTTTTGAAACACCTGAAATAATTTCACAGAATGAAATCCACAGTTAAATAACAGATAATGAGTGGTTTTCTTCCCATTTATTTTCTTAAGTAGTTATCTCAAGTATTTATCTCAGGTACTTATGAAACCGTTTGTAAATTTCTGTCTTAAGTATTACAATACTTCATCAGATGTTCCCATTTGTAGTATATGATCCCTTCCCTATTTGATGTAATGAAGTTTTACTTGCTAAATAACTGTTTTTAATAAATAGGTATGAAATTACAGATAATAGGAGCATATGAATCCATCTGCCTAGAAGGCCAGGTGGCCCTTCCACAGTCTGGATGATCTGAGAATGTTCAGAAGATTAGAAAGTAATTCCTTATGTAATACTAACATTAACACCGACATCAGCCTAGTAATATTCAAAAAACAGTTGTTATTTGGAAAGGCAGTTGTCAAAGAGGGAGAGAGTATTTCGTGTTACCGAGTTCATTTAACAATTGTAGTTGTTTGGACTTTGTCCCATTCTTTCTGGCACACAGATATGGAAAACCAGCAGATACATGTAATCAAGCCACCATTGATATATAACATTATTTATATGTTTAGAATTTTCTAGATAACTTTCCCAGTGATGACATCATGTCATTTGTTGCAAGAATATTCCTGCTGTTCCAAATGATGACTGTATACCCACTGTTGGGCTATCTGGCACGAGTTCAGCTGTTAAGACAGCTTTTTGGAAATGCTTACCCAAGGTAAGAAGTCTGTTTCTTGAATAGCTTGGCACACTTTCTTTAACTAGCTTTCTGTCGTCAGAAATTTGGCTAGGTTTTGGGGGATTTTCTTTGTACATTAGGTACATTTCATAAGCTAGTTTCACAGAATTTGTAGAGTTGGGGTGAATAGACATGCAAAATAAACTTGCCTGCAGATCAGGACTGCTACAGTTTGCCAGAGCAGAATAAGGAGGGGTTCATTTAGTTTAGCTCTTCATTTTGTCAACAGGAATATTGTCAACACGGTCCCTTTGTGTTATGCAATTATATGGCAAAAGAAAAGTTGTACAGGTAAAAGAAATTGTTTCTTCCAGAAGCATTTAATCTAGCAGTCCTTAAACTGTGAAGGACACATACTCCAGGTACTAACCTTTCAGCGTGCCATCTGCGTTTTGATTGTGCACAATTAGTAATCATCTATCTGTTTTTAAACAGAGCTAATAGCTAAGTGAGTTGTTAGTTGTGCTATCTGGGCTGCTGCTATGCTTATAAAAATAGCTTTTCACATGCTAATTTCAGAGATGAGCCACACCCTTGCATTTGTACAGTGTCTGTACTCCAGGGAAGAACTGATCCAGATTTCAGTTTTAGTTTGTTTTTAAATAAAACCTAGGACATTTATATTTGGAGTACTGGAGTGCTGAATTTGTCACAGCTGAGAAGTTGCCATTTATCTCTACGTTTGTTATTTTATATTGTGAAGAACTGTAGATGGAGCAAAGGAAAAAAAATCTCAGGGAGGAATGTGTGTTTCCGCTGTGGCATCAGCAGTTCAGGTCTGCAAAGATGTTGTTCCAAGTTTCAGGTTTCTTCTGAGTCCTAAAATAGGTATGAGAAGTTCTAGAAATTGAATGCCTAAAATTAGACAGTGAAATAAGTGCCTGCTTTTTTTTGATGCTAAATTGTACGCAGTTCAACACTGAAGAGGTTTTTAGGAACTGCTGCAAGTTACTGTTGGAAACAAGGCCATTTATTTAAGTGCTAAAGATGGACTTCACAGCCACTGGGAAATAGTCATGTCCTTTATATTATGTGGATGTGCCTTTTCCTATCTCCTCCCTCCAGTTACTCTCTGACCAGAATGGTTTTCATTTCCCTCATGCCCTCTCCTAGAACCTACAGCTTCATGCCAGTCTCCTCAGGTTAATTCTGGCATGCTTTTTAAGCCTTCATGGTATGAAAAATTTGATGATGCAGATATTTTCTTGGTTCTTGTCTCCAGGATGTCGTGTGGGTAGCTTCACTCATTTTTCATATTTAATTTTTTTTAAGACTCCTTATAGTGAGGTATTTAAAGCTTCTGAGAAGTCAAAAATGGATTTCTAGGAAGCCACATTAGTTAATATATTCTGGCTGATGGGCTGTCTCTCACTCTCTGGCATCCCAAGTGTCTCACGTATGCCATAGGAATCACTCAGTTAACCTTCATGCTCTGGCTTCTGTGCATTTACAGGGTCAGCCCTTTTTTTTTTCTATGCAATGATGACTAACTGAAGGCTGGTAGGAAGCACAGGACATGTCTCTGAGAGGGCAGTAAAGATTTACTGCCTGGTTGTGAAATGTGAAAGAGTCACCTAAGCTAACAAAGCTCCTTTAGTAGCACTCTATCACCTCTCTAGGAAAAACGTCAGTATTTTTATTTTTCCAGAGCTGCTTTTGTAGGGAAACATTTTGCAAATGTAAAGATATTGCTCTTAGTGACATAGGCTGATGTCTTACTAGAGAGCCTGTTGATTCACTCTGAAGAACCTATCTGGAAATAAAGTTCTGTGGCTTTTTGTGTAAGAAAATGGGCACTCTACTAGTAGTTGCTAGAAAACTACTAGTTTTCTCAAAATCCTCATTAATCAGGGCTAACAGCTCTTGGGCAATAAGAAGATTGACCTGCAGAGACTCATGCTTTACCTCTTAGATGTCTGTGTAAGGTTTATATGGAGGCAAATATCCTGGGTCACGTGTCTGGGAAAAAAAAATTTTGTGGCCTTAAACACTTCTAGAGATGGGGCATCTACAACTTCTCTGGACAACCTGTTCCAGTGCCTCACCACCTTCACAGTAAAGAGTTTCTTCCATATATTTAATGTAAGTCTCCCTCTTTCAGTGTGTACTCTTTCCTCCTTGCCCTGCTGCTCCAGTCAAACAGTCCCTTTCCAGCTT
>VZTX01000361.1:0-29500 GCA_013400915.1 Pardalotus punctatus
CGGGGCGGCGGGAGCGGCCCCGCCCCGCCCCCGCTGCGCCCTTACGGCCGCCGCCATCTTGTGTCGGGAGAGCAGCGCGAACGGGGCGGGAGAGGGGGGCGGGGACGGGTGATGTTGCTATAACGTGAGTTATGTTAACCAAAAGGTTTATCATACGAAACGAGTTTGTTATACAAAATTTGTTTTATTATACCAGGCGTACACACGTTTTGGAGATGTTGCTCTGGAAAAATTCTGCCAGCTTCTAATGCACTAGTCCACAGGGCAAAGCCACGTAAAATAGAATTGGGATAATCAGGTTCTTGGTATCCGCTGGAGCAGAATAGGGGCGTTGGAAAGACCTCCGCAATGTCGGTGCTGTGGATTTCTGTAGTTGAGGATTTTTTCCTCTTTCCAGGAAGAAATCCCTGCAGTGCTTACTTGGGGAGAGGAGTAAAAGGTCTTTTGCATGAGCCTTATTCAGAGCACTACAGTGGAAAAAGTAACTGGAGCTTTAATTTGCTATGTTAGAAAGCCCATGGATTTATTATTCTCATTTCTTGCCAGAAGGCCAAAATACATACATCCCCAGCCACTGCTGCATGTGTGAATTTTTGGACGCCGCTGTCATGGCAATGGGGAATTACAGTGCTACAGTAATTCTGTATCACATACAGATACTGTGATTACATTTTTTACCAGAAGGCAGCAGATCTTTGCTAAAGATCATCTAGGTTTCATTTCCCGAGATTTTGGAGAGAGTGTTGGTAACATTTAGAAATCAATATATTTGTGTGTACTGGCTCTTTTTTAACACGACACTGTCCTGTGCAGGATTGGTGAGTTGCCGGTTTGTGAAGGCAAGGTTTGTTCTCTTGCACAGACAGCTGGAGAAGGAGGTTCCTGGGCAGATGACATTAATTATATGTCTGTGTCCATAATACAAAGTCATGAGAGATATCACTAGAAATATTTGTAATTTGGGGAAAAAGACTTATGGTTTGTTGCCAAGGTGCTGACAAAGGAAACTACATCTTTAGAACAGCTGATTCAATTGTTCTCTGGCTGAGTTAAATGGAGTTCGGTACCCAGGTTGCAAACACCAGTATGCTTAAATCTATTTGCAATTGCAAATAGACCCCATTGATTCCATAGTTAGCACATTGTTGATTACAGTGGGAAAGCTCACAGTTAATGGGGGGTGGGCATGTATTTAAGTATTCTGAAAAATTAAGTTTTGCTTCCTAGCAAAACTGCTCCATAATTGAATACAGTTATATCAATATCACTATCATAGAAATAGTCTTTCTTTAAAATTGTAGCAGTTTCACTGGTTCCTCAGAATCTTGACAGCCATTCCCCTAAATACACAGAGAATCATAGAATCCCAGGTTGGTTTGGGTTGGAAGGGCTCTTAAAGACCACCCAGTTCCATCCCCCCTGCCATGGGCAGGAACACCTTCCACTAGACTAGATTGCTCCAAGCTCCATCCAGCCTGGCCTTGGACACTTCCAGGGATAGGGCAGCCCCAGCTTCTCTGGGCAGAAGTTTTCTTGTATTTCATCTCAGTTTCATGTAATCCATTGCTGGCAAGGCAAGACTCTTAGGACTTGCTATTTAAAAGTCTTTATTGCACTATATGCATGGATCCAGCCTTAATCATGTCTCACAGAATGCAAATCCTGCAGACAGGGCAAGAAGCAGTCTATTTTAATAGTCCTGGTGTGTTTTTCAGGGGATGACAACCTTTCTCCTGCAACTCATCTGAAAACTGTCTGACCGAAGCCTTGCCTCCCTTGTCAGATGAGTTGCCAGATGGGATATTTCTACTTTCTCATAGGGGAGAACATGAGTAGTTTGCCATTATCACAAAAGTTGAAGTTCCCTGCATTTGGGGAAATTGCAGGTGTCAGCACATCCATCAGGAGGCAGCCTTTCCCTGGAAAAATACGGATCAACTGAAGTGGTCCAGTGGAGAGTCATCAAAACGCAGAGGCTGGCACATGTGATTGTGAGAAAAGTGTGAGGGAACTGGGCATGCTTAGCCTGGAGATGGGAAGGCTAACTTTCATACATGGAAAAGAGTTTCCCAGTGAGGACAGGCAAGGTGGTGGAGCAGGTTCCCCAATGAGATTGTGCAGGCTCAATCCTTGGGAGCTTTCAGGACCCAACTGCTGAGCTGCCTGGTCTGATCCCAGAAGCAGTTGTGTTGTTAGCAGGGGATTGCACTGAGGATGATGCTGAAATTGGCTCAGTGCTAATAACAGCCAGGTTGTGAGTTCAATCCCCATATGGGCCATTCATTTAAGAGTTAGACTTGATGATCCTTGTGGGTCCCTTCCAGCCCAGAATATTCTGTGATCTGGAAATAAAGATTATGTGTGAGATAAGGAAGAAAGGACAGATGCAGGGAAATACTCACCTGCTTCACAGAGGGAAGTCCAATACCTCTGTTTCCTAAATCTCTGAGTGTAATGGGAGCAGTTTGCATCCTGCAAAGCAACCATGTGAATTTAGCTGCCGGGCTGCCATCTAACCTGAGTGATTCTCTGGGGGGCCTTGGGTTCTTCTGCAATGGGAGCTACATGGTTATGCCTTTTTCTGTCTGAGGCTACAACCTTAAAACAAACTTTATCTGCAGATTTCAATTCTCAGCTTACAATATATAAACAAAATTCTGACAATGCTTTGGAAAACAGTTGTTTCATGCTTACTTTGTTTTTTAAGAAAGAGTTTGCTGAATTAGTCTGATGAGTCTCTTACTTCAAACACCTTGTAGAGTTCTCTCACAATCCCCTAACAACTTTTCCTTGACAAACCAGACAGACTTAAAGGCATCCCATCACTCTCAGCAGGTTGCCATGCCTCTCACTACTGACCATGTTAAATAACTCAGTAAATGAATGTTACAACATAACTCTTTTGTTATCTGAGGTTGAGAAAACATCAGAATACAGCAGGCTGGGAAAGAGCTTCATGATACTGGAGACATTTTCCACACTGTATGACTTTAGCAATGAATATCCATTGAAAAGTGAGGTGTCCAGGAAGGAAATATGTGCAAGCATTTGCCTGTCTTTGTTGGTGCACCTCAACCAAGTCTTTTTTGTCATTGTTGTTGCTGCTGCTGGAGATGATTACACTCTGCTCTGGAAATCATCCCTTGACCTTGTTTACCCGGAGTTTTCGAAGTCCCCAGATGGCCAAATAGTCTGCTGGGAGAGGAGTGGTGCCACAGAAGGACAGCTTCAAATCCCAGACCCTTGTGAAGTTGAGGAGCATCTCCAGCACAGAGGTGTCTGTGAACCAGATGGTCAGGTGGCTGTTGTAGGTAGTTTTTTCCATGGTAGAAGGCAGCACTGTTTTGCAGTTGCACATCAAGTTTGCCAGGCAGTAATCACAGTCACGGATAGCCACGGAACAGCTGCAGGAGCGAATTGTGTTTTCCTTAGTGAAAATTAGTGTGTGTTTCTTCTGACTTCTCACAAAACTGATGCGTATGCCAAGGAATCCAGCCAAAATGAGAGTCAGACAAATACAGAAAGTAGGATAGGCTATTGGCTTCATTAGTACTGGTGCCAAGCTGCCAAGTGTCTCCTCCTTTTACTGAGTGATTTATATCACTTGGTTTTACCTACTGAGGAAAAACAATTTCTTTATTATAGTAAAGATCTCTCAATGGTTAATATTACTTTGCTTTTCTCACTCATTATCTGTTACAGCTATCCAGCGCCATATTGCTGTTATAAATGGCCAAAGGTGAAATTGACTTTTGTATATTAAAAAGGGGTTAATGAGTTAATTGGTTATGGATGCTGCAATGTTTGTGTCAGGTTAATAAGTGGATAGGTTAATTACTTCGTTATGACTGTTAATAAGTTGATTGGTTAATTATTTTAATAAGTTATAATGATTCTGATAATTATTATCATGACCCCCTTCCTTGTACCTTCCCTGTTATATAAAATTAATGATAGTGACACTTGTTATCACATATATATTTAATTAATAATACGGTCCTGCTGGTTGTTAATTTGGGTGGTTTTCTTAAATGTTTGTAATGTTTAAAAGAAATAAACTGTTAGACATAGGGGAAAGATGGCCGAGGGCCACCGAGAACCTTTCCAGAAACATCTCTCCAGGCGTCAATCATGGTGCCAGTCCAAAGACACCCACGNTAGGGGAAAGATGGCCGAGGGCCACCGAGAACCTTTCCAGAAACATCTCTCCAGGCGTCAATCATGGTGCCAGTCCAAAGACACCCACGCCCAATACCACCAGGGAGCTTGCCGATAAGGGAGGAGCAAGTGCAGACCACCCCAAACAGGCGGGTAAAAGGGCGGGAAGGGGACAGCCAAATCCTGGATTGGACAAATGTATCAAGGACCCTTGATTGATGCCAGAGGAGCATAAAAGCGGCTGCGCAGGCTCTGGTGGGTGTGCCTCTGGCCAGACCAGCCATGCACTGAGCGCTGTCATTTTGTGTTGTAGGCATACCCTATTGTTAAATTTTTTTCCCCTTTAATAAAGGTTTTAAAATTTTCAACGTGAAGCCTCGTTCTTCACATTGCAGTTCTGCATTAAAGGGAAAGCACAACTACACTATTTTAAAAAAGGGATTGTGACTCAAGGTTGGTATTTTTCTTTAGATCTTCTTTTGCTCTAAATGGTTTAATATGCTTATAAGACAGCTTGGAGACTCTCTTCTCTATCCAGGCAGCACCTTGGCCTGGCCTGTGCAGAGGTAAGGACAGGATAGGAGGAGGAGTTGTGCATGACAATTGCTGCTTGTTTCTCCTTTCTGCTTGCTTCGCTTCCCAACAGACAGGGATGACAAAGGACCCTGTTCTCCACTGAGTGAGGCAGTTTGAGAAGGGCTAGCGGCAATAGTTTTGTTTTGCACCTGAATTGCTAAGTAACCATTGTGATAACCTTTCCCTTAAACTGTGTGGGATATACTGGGAAAAAGGACAGAGAAATGGCAGGTGGGAGGAAGGAGGGAGGATGAGAGGGTGGGAGGAAGGAAGGAAGGAAGGCAGGAAGGAAGAGCAAGCAGTTAAATGAAGAGGCACTGCTAGACAGAGCACATATCCTTCTGAACTATGTGGAGTGCTGATAAAACCTGATACTGATCCATGTGAAGCTACATCTGCTCCAGCCTTAGCTTGTAAGTTTTGTCCTGCACAGCAACTACTATAGGATAGATCCAGGCTTTGTCAGTTGCTCTGCCCCCACTTCATTTACCCTGGCAAAGCAAAATAGTAAGTCCACACATACGTATGACAATGGAGCAAGTTCCCATCCTAGCCATGGGCCACCTCAAATGGGTGGTAGCATGTTAGGTGGGATTCTTGGATTCTCAGCAGCCAGCCCTTTGGTTTTCAGAGTGGGGTTGGATTTTACCAAGAGCATCTGTGTTTTCCTGATATATTATATGATGGTACAGGCAATGAAGCAGTGTCATTTCTTAACACAAATTATAAAGATGTTGGAAAGTTTGTCTGATTTGGTGTAACTGTTTTGAAGCACCAAGAAGCATTAGAGACAAATTTTGACCAAAGATGGCAGGTTCTAGTGAAAGCAGCAGTAGGGCACGTGCTGGGCGGAATTTGGTCCTTATCATGTAAAAAGATTGATTTGCATCCAGAATGCTTGTCTGCACCACTTCAGAAAACATGGCAATACACCTACAATTTTGTAGACTTCTTATTAATACTGTTGCTGTCACTGTTTGTTTTCTTATCTCATTGCTGTTTCCAGTAAACTGTTCTTCTCTCAACCTGTAAGCTTTGCCTTTTGTGCCTCCAATTGGAGGTGGAGGAAGGGGAGTGTGGGAAACTTTTTTAGTGGGAGTACTAAATTGGAGAATACCATTCCCAGACCATGACAGAAGGATGCAAACATTTAAGTTTTTTAATCAAATATTTAATCTATGTTGTGGAACATACCAGAAATACCAGTCCAACTGCTGGCTGATGTTTCACTCCAAAGGTCAGACTCAACCAAGCTGTAGCAGTGTCATTACTGCTAGTAATGTTTCCACTATCTAAGCATCTAATCACATTGAAAATCCTATTACTAGACCTCCACACTGATTATTTTCTCAGTCCTTAACAGTGGCTAACAGTTGTGATAGTCCAGAAATCTGTAATATCAACACAGTTTCACACCTAAATGAAATTATTTGGATTTTTCTGTGTTAGAGGTAGTACTTGCAAGAAATCCTAGACAATGTTGACAACATGAGTTTGGACTAAGTAAAAGAGATTCAAACTCCCACCTGTGTCAAAAGAAGTGATACTGCTTTTTCCACTTAACATTTGAGGACTTAATATTCGTAAACATTAGACTAAAATACTTTGATGCATCCTCATTAGTTTTAACTCTTACTTCCTTTATTTTTCTCAGTACCTGAAGAGTGAAGAAACTTTAGTTCTCTACTGTTTTACAGCCAACCAATGAAAATTCTATTTAAGATTTAGCTTAGCTGATAACATTTGGGCTCCATCTATCAGAATCCAAACAAAATTCTAAATTCTGGCATTCCAGAAAATTTTATCTTCAGAAATACTTTCTATCTGCCTCTGCTTCCTGCAAAACAGAAACATTCCTATCCAGTTCTCAGGATTTAGTTTCTGAGTGGCTTTGGCAAGATATATGCAAGAAGTGGAATATATGTTGCAGGTTATGTGTTTGTGAAGTGTTGAAGTGGGGGGCCTCTGAGGTGAAAATCAGACTAGATATAGATAGCAGCAGAAAATTATTCATTTGATTGTTTCAGCCATGTATGTTTTTAGACATGTATTGTCCTTCCAGTATGTCCTTCCCTGCTGATTTATTAGATGTCATCCTAAAAGTTTTCTAGCACAAGATTCCACCCCTGACCCTTTTTCTTCACAGGTCTTAACAGCTAAAGAAGATTTTCAGTGCTTATTTAGTAGTAGCGTCATTTCAGGTTTTTGAATTTGCTTTGCTCATTCCTTTTTTTTTTTTTTTTTCTAATTACAGGTATGTTTTTTAAGAAAACTGCAAAAAAGCAATTTTGACTATTGCAATTTGCAATGACAAAAGCAATTTGACTATTGTGTGAGAATGCTGCTGTCACAAGGAAAGTTAATCCTACTCAATGGAAGTCCCACTATAAAATTCATTTCTTCACATGGTGCTTTCTTCCATTCTTTCTTCAGAAAAAAACTAATGAAAACCCCTCATTGATCACTTGTGCTAACATATGCCTATCTGAAAGTGCTGTATTAAGCAAAGAGGAGCTTAAATCCATATAATTTTGTGCACCTTGAATAGGATGAACAGGATGAATAGCAAACCCACCCAATTAAATCAAAATGGCATTTTGAACTGAGCAGATGTTAAAATACAAGATTACAGGAAAATGCAATGAGTCAGTCCCTTAATAAACCTAATCTGAGTCTTGACTGCAGAGTAGCTACATAATCTGACCTGAAAGCCTAGGGAGACCATGGCCTTGAGGGAAACAAAATGCTAGATTTGCTGGTTTTACTCCATGGGAATTTTAGGAATTCCCTAAGTGGGCTGATGGATGAGAGGAGTTTTGTTTTCCATCTCTGTTTAAACAACTACTGTAATTATTTAGTTAGTCCACCAGTAAATACAGGCAAATAAGTTTGTGATCAAAGCTGAAGTTCTACACCCTTTCAGGCTGCAGCATGATCCGTTCTTGTTGTCAATAACTTGAAAATTATATTTGCATCTGCTTGTGCAGCAGAAGCCTGGGCTACTGGCATTAGGTTGTAGCGGTGGAGTGCTCAAGTGTAGTGGAACAAATTCCTTCCCAGCAAGATAAAATAGGCAATACTGTAGCACTGAACCTGAACAACACACTGACCCTTGAAGTGTTCACTGTAGGGATATTTTGGTATTCAGGCATACACAGACTCCAGGGCAGGCAATTCATCTTATAAATACCTCTGTAAAATCCTCCAGCCTGTCCATCCTGTGCAAAGCTTCTGTCCACAGTAGAGGCAAACGTTACAGTGGGGAAGGCTGTGACATGGAAGTGCAGGGAGGCAGAATAACAGGAGAAAATTCAAGGGAAAGGAAGAAATCTTCTCCTCCCAAAGAACTGGGAGTAGCATTTCCTCTCTTTTTTCCCCAGATGGAGGTCACCCTCAGCAGGTCATAGCCTGATTATTCCCAGCGTGGAGAGAGCAGAAAGGAGGCATGTGCAGGATCTTCATTTTCATGCCATGTATCATACATGCAGCCTCCACTTTTTTTAATAAAGAGCAAGGGACCAGAATGAGTGGCAGGATTTGCTTTGCTGGAACACACCTGGAGCCATTCCAGCTTGGAGGTGTGCACAGTACATGCTGTCCAGGAAGACAGACATGCACTGACCTGGGTATTCACATTTGAATTGCATCAGAATAAGCATTTACATAAATGAAAAGTGAGAAGGAAGTGGTGCAAAGCTTTACCAGCATGGGAGGAGAGAACTGTTCTTCACAGATGTAAGGTGGAGTTGTGCTCCCTGGGATTTAAAGTCCAAGTATTCAAAAAACCCCACAAGTGTACACCCATGCATAAAGCATGAATGTGCAGGCTCACAAATGCACAGGTGAATTGTATTTTCATAAAAGAAGTACTTTTGTAAGATATACACAGGCAAAGCCTTGTTTATTCATGTGTCCTCAGAAAGGGACACCTTCTGAGAAACCACATGTCCCAAGGATGGGTGGTCAGCACTGTCCAAAAACCAGAGTTATCCTTCCTGGCTCAAGCTGAGCACTTCAACACTAAAGTGCTTACATTCATTTTTAAAAGGCTTTTGTAAATTCTAATTTTTGTATGTCAAACCAACTACTCCCTGGAACAAGGGCACTTACACTGAGCAAACTTTAGGAAAGAAAGCTTGACTGTAATTTTGGTTATTTCCCAGTACCCTTTCTAGCATGACCTGGACAAAAGTTCAAGTTAAATGTTACATGTAACTAAAGATTTGCTAATCTCAAAACATAATGCTGAAAATTACAGTGTATTGTAGCACTTCATTTTCTATTGTTCAAATTCTAAATTAGGGGTAAAAAAGTGAGAGCAGGACGCTGTACGATCAAAAAACTTGTATGAAGTATTAGTGGTCACTAAGCAGCTGGAGACTGAAACTCTGGAGCAAGGCATCTTGGGCCAGGATATCTCAGCTCTCAGCACTCAGTGGATGTTGTCATTGCCATTGAGACTCAGAGCTATATAGAGATAGTATATTTACTTTAGTTTGTCTGTACTGTATCACTGACTTTATTTATAAATTAAATGGCAGAATAAAACAGAGGTCCAAGATGCTCTTTCCTTGAGCCTTCTCTTCCAGTGCTCTTCTCAAGGCAGTTTTAACTGAATAAAATATCTCAACTCCTGTCAGCTGGAATAATTCCCATGAAAATTTCTGTCACCTTTAAAGATTTGCCTAAAGGAGTCTTTGCAAAATGGAGCAGAACATCCCACCATTCTTTGTGGTTATTATTCATAGAACTATTAATTATTACCCTAGGCATACAGATACAGTGTATAAACAATTGCAACACATGAAAGACAAACTTTGCAGAATCTATTACTTCACCCCCATTACAAAGCAACAAATTTGAAACAAAAATATGTGCCAGGAAGAGTTACAGGAAAGGGAGAGAAATGGCCTCATTCATAAAATACAAGCTATTAAATGTTTCTTTCTTTTTTATCCCCCCCCCCCCCGCCCTTTAGAGCCAAAACAAAGATAGTGACTTACTCTTTCTCTGGATGCCAGTGGATGGGTTTGTTCGTACCCAGCTTCCCACTTGGCTGAAATTCTCAGCTGTGGCTGGGAGTGTGGTCAGTCTGCAGGGCAGGCAGCAGTGTGTTTTCCCTCACTTGATGCTGCTCTTTTATGTTTTCATGGGCCAGCACCCCATGGAATTTCCCCACCAGCCAGGAGCAAATCCAAGGTCTGCCCCAACCATTAACACCACCTGTGCCACACTGTCAGGCACAAAGGGCCTGCCTGGAAATGCTTAGAGGTGCCAGCCAGCTCCCTGCTCACTCTGGGAGGGGAGCTGGGACACTTGGCTGGTGACCTGTGTTCACAGGGGGTTGGCTAGCCTGGTGTGCAAGGACAGAGGCAGGACCTCTGGTGCTCTGCTCCCCTCATGGCTTTGTGCTGGCCTTTCACTTGGGGAGCCCTGTGACTGTCCCCATGGGACATATTCTGCTCTGCCTGCTTCCTGGGGACTTTGGGTGGAAGTCTGAAACAGAACTCCAGGCACATGTGGAAAGCCTGCTCACCCAACTGGAGGGAGTAACTGGAAAGCCATGAGAGGAATGGCTGAGGTCACTTGGCTTTTTCAGACTGGAGGAGACTGTGAGGAGAAACCTCATTGCAGTGTGCAGCTTCCTCACAAGAGGCAGCAGAGAGGCAGGCACTGATTTCTGCTCTCTGTGACCAGGGACAGGTCCTGAAGGAATGGCCTGAAGATGTCTCAGGGGAGATTTAGGCTGGGTATTATGAAAAGGTTCTTCCCTCAGAGGGTGGTCGGGCACTGAACAGGCTCCCCGGGCAGTGGTCATGGCTCCAAGGCTGTCAAAGCTTAAGAAGCATTTGGACAATGCTCTCAGGCACAGGGTAGATTTTTGGAGTGTTCTGTGCAGGGCCAGGAGCTGGAATCAATGATCCTTGTGGGTCCCTTCCAACTCAGGATATTCTATGATTCTGTGAAATTTTCAGTCACAGCTTAGCAGAGGCACAACTGGCTCTCAATTGTTCAAACACTGTGTATGCTTCTCCATGATCCAGCATGCAAAACTCCACCTTTGTGATATGTTTTTCATTCCTGTTTTCACAGCAGAGTACCTACTGAATGCTAGAATCTCTGCTCCTAGCGTGGGACTAACTGTCCTGAATAAGCAAGATTATTTGCAAGGACTCATAAGCAGCTTCAAAGGAAATGCAGTAGAAGTACCCTAAAAAAATAATGAGGCAACGTGGGGCAAAGGCATTCTAGTAGGGCACTGTGTAAGGAACAAAGACCAAGATTTGCTGTGATTCAAATGAAAAGATATTTGCTGCTTTTTCAAAAACAATGCCCGGCCTTTACATGCTCCAGGTCCCTCTGGGAATGGCCAGTACTGGTACCACAGTAAGGGCATTTGACCAAAGTCAGGAGGAATTAGGGTGTCATTCAGGGCCTGGACATCCAAGTCTTTTTTTCACCTAGCAAACAGTGCACCTGTCCAAGCCATGAGAAGACAATTTCTCCAGAAAGCTGTGGAAAATGGTGTCAAAGGCTTTGCTAAAGCCCAGGTAGACAC
Source organism: Pardalotus punctatus (assembly GCA_013400915.1). Taxonomy (NCBI): domain Eukaryota; kingdom Metazoa; phylum Chordata; class Aves; order Passeriformes; family Pardalotidae; genus Pardalotus; species Pardalotus punctatus. The sequence continues at coordinate 11,294 of VZTX01000361.1, forward strand.
ATCCACAGCCAGCAGGTCATGTCACAGAAGCCAAGATGGTCAAGCAGAACCTGCTGTTCATGAACCTGTGTTGGCTGGGCCTGATCCCCTGGTTGGTCTGCACATGCCCACATCATGGCACTCAAGATGCTCTGCTCCATCACCTTTTGAGGTACCTGAGACTTTTCCTCATTCTTTGTCTCTGTGTTTCCCCAGCCATCCAATAAAGGAGATTCTCCTTAGCTCTCATTTTGTGGTTAATGTATTTATAGAAACATTTATTTTATTGTCTTTTACAGCAATGGCCAGATGGGCTTCTGCTCTTCTCATTTTTTCTCTGAATAACCTCATGACATCCTTGTTTCCTGACTTGCTGCCCTTCTTTCAAATGTCATAAACTCTCCTTTTTATTCTGAGATCCAGACAAAGTTCTCTTCCCTCTGGCTCTTCTTTCGGCATAGCCTGCTCCCTGAAAAAATTCCCTGCTCCCTGCCCTGAAAATTCCTTCGTAAGAAGCATGTCAAGCCCTCCTGGGCTCCTTTGCCCTTCAGGACAGCCTCCCAAGGGACTCTGTCAACTAGGCCCTTAAACAGGTCAAAATCTGCTCTCAGGGAGTTCAAGGTGGCAGTTCTGCTGACTCCCCTCCTCACTGCTCCAAGAATCCAAAACTCTACCCTTTCATGGTCACTGTGTCCAGGGTGGCCTCCCACCATAGTAACATGCACCAGTCCTTCTGTCCTCACAAAAAACAGGTCCAGCGGGTGCCTTCCGTAGCTGCCCCCTCACCAGCTGTGTCAGGAACATATCTTCCATACACTCCAGGAAGCTCCTGAACTCTCTCCTGGATTGTATTTTCAGCAGACGTCAAGTGCATTGAAGTACCCATGAAGACAAGGGCTGGCCCTCATGAGACTTCTCATCTGCCTCTTGGTCCTGGTTGGGTGACGTGTACCCAACTCCCACCTGGATATCTGCCCTGCTGGCCTTGCCCACAATTCTTACCCACCAATCCTTGACACCTGCATCACCACTGTGAAGCCCTAAACAGTCAAAACACTTCCTCACATACAGGGCTACTCCACCACCTCTCATGCCTTGCCTGTCCCTTCTGAAGAGCTCACCACCATCTGTTGCACCATTCCAGTGGTGCCAGTCATCCCACCACGTACGGCAACTATGCCACAGTTTTCCTCTTGCACCATGCTTTCCAGGTTTTCCTGTTTGCTGCCCATGCTGCAGGCATTGGGGCAGATGCACTTCAGCTGGGTTATTGATCCTGATGCCTTTTTGGGGAGAGAAGCTCCAATTCCTGAGTGACCATTGTCAGGAGCTTCCATGGTTTCTAGCACATCAGTAACACCTGCATTCTTACTGCTGCATGGATCTCCATTCCCTGCATCTACTGAGATGGTATCCTGAAGGACCGCACTAACACACCATCCCTCAAACAGTGTCAAGCCACTCCCAGGCTTACCTCCAGTGACCTGGTTTTTATCCCTTCCCCCTTCAAATCCAGTTTAAGGCTCACTCAACATGCCCTGCTAACTCTTGCACAAAGATCCTTTTCCTTCTGAGGCAGGTATACCCAGTCTGCCACCAGTAGGTTTGTTGTCATCTAAAGCAACCCATGACCAAAAACCCCAAAAATCTGTTGGTGACACCTAGCTTGAAGCCAGGGATTTGTCTGTACAACTTTCCTGTTTCTACCCTGAGCAGTGCCCCCCCCCTACCCCCCAAGACCAACCTCCCCCAGTTTTACTGCTGACCATCACATCTTGTGGTTGAGAATATGCCCGGGGTCAGTTGCGGTCTGATGTCCTGGCCATGTCCCTTTCCAGCTCCATTCACACCCCCACCCTACTCACTGGTAGGGCAACGTGAGGAGCACCAAAGGCCTTGATGCTCAGCACTGACTGAAGCGTCCCTGGTTTATCGATGCTCCCTCCAGCAAAAATCCAAACCACAGCCCTAGGGAAGAAATGGAACTCCTGCTCTGCCCAACACAGTACATTCTCCATCCCTTATTCTATGCTATGTACATCCTGGTCAGGTCCTGTGCTATCCAATACCCACCACAGCCTCCCACCCTTTGATATTGTGCACAGATATAATTCCCTTAGTCTATGGACCACTCCTATGAAATGTCTGTAAAATGTCCATAAAATGTCCACAAATGTTCACAAGATCATAGAATCACTGAATGGTTTGGTTTGGGAGGGACCTTAAAGCTCATCTTGTTCCAAACCCCTGCCATGAGCATGGACACCTTTCACTAGACCAGGTTGCTCCAGGCCCCATCCAACATTGAACATTTCCAGGGATGGGGCATACACCTGCTCTAGTTTGGCCTCCTGCATGGCTGCAGTGCCTCCAGGGGTGTACCTGCTTGTTGGGGGCTACACTTAGAGGTGTTCCAGCATGACCTCCAGCACAGCCACAGATGCTTCAAGGTGTACCTTCTCCAGCGTGGTCCTATCCTTGGGCCACATTCCCTTCAGAGATGCTCCTGCTGCAGCATGAACACACCCACAGTCACCGATGCTTTGGTGTGTCCTGCTTCCACATGGACACATCCACAGGCCACAGTAAGCAGAAGGAGCCACTAATGAGAACCAGACTAATTCACAGTAAGGTGAGCACAGGAGTCCTGCAGTTTTACTTTCCTTTCCTCCTTGGCCTCCAGGGCTGCCCCAGCCAGGCTTTCCTCACACCAGAGTTTACTTCTCATCCCAGGTGCCCCAAGGTGAGAGTGTCTCCTTATCCTCACCAGGGTCCCCCCAGCTGGATTCCTGCCTTCAGCCAGGGACAGGGCTGCTTGCACTTCCCCCACTACAGCAAATCCTTTGTGTTCCATCCCAGCGAACCCCAGGACCCCTCCTCCTGGGTATCCCCAGCACCTCCAACTCTCATCCTCCTGGTCCCTCATCACCCATGGGCATCCCCCCATAGCTGGCTGTTGTCCATCTCCCTGCTGGCTGATGGGGCCCCTTGTCTGGGGAGGACCCTGCTCCTGATGGACATGAACCCTGCCAGTATGTGGGGGTGATGTGTGAGCACGGCCAAACTTCTGCCACTGGCACAGAAGGGGTTAGAGGTGGCTGAGCCACATGAGTGATAAAGCCTTGGGGGGATCACTTTGGCTTGGAAGTGAAGCTGGAGGCCCAGCTGTAGGCTGCCACCCCAGTGTCATGAGCGTTAGCCTCATGGTCCCCCTTGGAGGTTCATTTGGTCTCTGAACCTCCAAGCATGCTGTGCCCAGCTGTGCAGGCCTGGGTCCTGAGGGAGAGGTATTGCTGCTGACCTGAGCCATGGCCTAGCCTGTCCTCAGCAGCATAACAGGGATTGGGGCAAGCACTGCATCCTGGGTCAGGAGCACCCTGCACCCATGTACCCAGAGGCTCAGGACATGCTTCTGGCTGGGATCCCAGTGGGGTTGTTCCTGGTGGGTGACACAGCGGGGCCAGTCTCAGCTGGTGCCGGCATGTGTCTGGGTCAGTGCTGGGATGTGTGCCAAGGAGGGCCTCTGGCCTGTGATGCAGACGGGCGTGCTTTCCACCAGCCTGCCCTGTGCCTCTCTGCAGCCCCTCCCAGGCCCCACCGCCCTCCCAGAGCTGACCTTGCTCCTTCTGCCACACCTCCCCAGCTACTTGAGGAGCAACCAGCTGCTTCCCTGTCCACAGCACGGCAGCATCTGGGGGTTTCCCTCAGGGTGGCTCTGCCCACCATGGATCATCTGCTGGCCAGGACCCTGGCCACTGGCAGCCCCTGCCACCAGCAAGACCTCCACCTCATCAAGGAGATGGTGTTGGACATGGCCTCCACCTTCTTAGCTTCTGCCATGTCCATGGGAGCATCCCAGTGCCACCAACTCATCCATGTTGGCTGCTCCACCTCCCTCTGAAAACAGGCACCCTGCCCTTCAACTGGGATGCCATCTTCATGATGGAGACCTGCTACAGTGTCCCTACCAAGGACTTCTTCCATCAGGACAAGGAGGTCCTCATCCTGCTTTTCCAGATGTTTGAGGTCGCTGACATTGCCCTCCTCCAGCTCTGTTTTTGACTGTGCTCAGCACCTACAACTGTGGGTTTGTGAGAGGTGATGTCCCCACAGGACAGTTCCTCCCACTGCCAGAGCATGGGCACATGTGGCAGGGAATGGCCCTGCCCCACCACACCACCTCTGCCAGGACAGGGAGGTCTCGATCTTGGTCGCTGGGTGGGCAACTGGAGGGGGGCGGCGCGGGGGGCACTGTGCCATGGGCACACAGCCTTGCACATCTCCGAGCCACTCTGACACGGGGTTTGCAGTGGGGTCCGTGGGTAGCAAAGTGTGACACAGCATGACATGGGATGATGCGGCATGGTGCGAGATGGTACGGCATGGCAGGGCTGGGAGCCATGCTGTGCAGCGAGGAGCATGCTGCTGCCACCACACTGCAGCAAAGAAAAGGGGTTGGGGATGGAGCCACCAGCATCACAGGGACAGCAGGACAGGATGGGGGACACAGAGATACCCACAGTGGGGTCCTACATGGCAGATATCTGTACCCAGCTCAGCCTGGTCATAATGCCACCACCCCCAGGACATTGGCTGAGCCTGGCAGAGGCCTTTGCTGAGTGGCAGTTGGGGTTTCAGGATACAGCTGAGTGTGGGGTCTGTGAGAGGCTCTCCCAGGGACGGAGGCTGGCATTAACTGGGCTACGGGGTGCAGCAGGGCTGCTTTGGGCAGGTCCCTGCCCAGGTGGCTGCTCTGCTGCTCACCTTCCCCTGGCTCTTAAGAGTCACTGTGGGACTGGGATGTCCCCATGGGACTCCTGTGGCTCCCTGGGCTGAGGGCTGCTCATGGGGGCTGCATCTGGGGGCTTCTCCATCCCCCCCATCCCTATCCCTCCCACATTCTGAGCATCCTCAACTGTGATGCCCATAGCCCAGGGGTTGCTGAAGGGGTTCAGGATCTGTTCCCCAGCCTGTTCCACAGCCCAGGGGGGTTGCAGCCCCCATGAGAACCTGAGGGAGCAAGAAGAGGGCTGGCACCCAAGAGCAGGGGCCCTGCCAGCACAGGATGGTTAGGGAGGCTGCCCCATGGAGCAGCAGATGGGACTCAGCAGTGCCATGCTGGGCAATAGCCCCAGTCTCCCAGGTGCAGAAAGGGGTGTGATGGGCCCATTTCCTGGGGTCCCTGCACCCCAGGGCTTCCTCACCTACCCTCTCCTCCAGGGCAGGGCACAGCCATGGTGCCAGGTATTCCCTGGGCAGAACTGAGACTGACTGTGGCTCTCCAGCCCTTCACCAGGCATGAAGGGGGTCAGGAATGGATCCTGCCCTTCAAAGGCACCAGGGCTACCTCCCCTCCCTCCCTCCTCATCCCACAGGTGCCCTCTAAACCCATGGCCACCACCATCCCCAGCATGCAGGTGACACTGAGCAGCCTCGAGGTACTTTAATAAACTCTGGCGTCCCAGAGCCAGCTACAGGCAGGGCTGGTGCCAGCCCAGGCAGCACTCCTGACTTGTCTTGGGGCACTAGGAGCCCCACTCACAGTGGTGCTAGCGCATGTGGGGCCATGCAGTCCCCAAAGCAGGTCATAGAGATGGGCCTCCCTGAAGGCATCACATGCCCACACTGGTGTGGGGCTGTCAGAGCAGGGAGACGTACTTCAGGGTGCTCGCCCAGCATGAATTGCTTCCCGGTCTCAGCCCAGCCCCCCACTCTCACCAGTGACAGGGGCTGGTGCTGGGGATGGCCATCGCACCTCCCTGGTGTCGACACCGAGGGGACTGAGCACCACGCAGGTGAAGTTGGTATGGAGGTATTGGGTGTCGAAGGAGCTCAAGTGCAGGTCACGGTGCAGAGCCAACCCCAAGCCATGCAGCTCCTCTCTGTGGACCCAGCAGGGACCAATCAGGGTCCACTCCAGGCTGGCAGACCCAGGGTCCCTGCCCCCACCAGGGCTGCGCCCTCTCACTGCCCCCCAGCCCCCTGTCCCCATACTCACTGCACTGTCCCCTCACGCACAGACCCATCTGGGTGCAGGTTCTCCACGAAGGAGCCGTTCTCTAGCCAGTAGAGCAGCGTGAGCTCTGGAAGTCCACTTGATGCCTCACATGACACAGTCACGCTCTCACCTGCAGCCGGAGGGGGTGTGAAGGCCAAGGGGGCTGCAAGGTTCCCCAGTACCCCCCAAATACAGGCACAGCCAGCCTCCCCCCAGCTAAGGGGAATATCCCCCCCCTCATCCGCACCCTGAAATCTTGGCTGTGGCTGGAAGATGCACCTTGTGTCTGCTGGAGGCTGGCACAGGAGCTGATGCCCACTGCAGCCTCCCCACCCTAAGGCCCTGCCATGGCTCCAAGGGTCTCTCACCTGAGCGAGGGGGCTCTACTGGCATCCGCAGGATGGTGATACTGGGCGGCTGCAAGGCCATGGCACCTGAGGGAGCAGTGTGGGGTGAGGCGGGCGGTCAAGAGCAACCTCCTGAGACCCCACATTTTTGTAGTGGGTGAGGAGGCAGGACCCCATAAAGGAATGGGGGCACTGCTCATCCCCAGGCCCCTGTAAAGGCCTCTTGAGAGACATAGAGCAAAGGTTAACCTTAGCCTCCCTGGCCCACCAGTAACCCTCACTTACCTGCACAGCAAGCAGCCAGGCCCCAGCAGAGCAGGAGCAGGAGGATCCAGGCAGGGGGTCCCAGGGGCCCTGCGGGCAGAGATGGAGCTCAGTGCTGGGCACCCAGGGATGCTCCCCATGAGCTTGGGGCAGTTCCCCCAGCATTCCCTGAGCCTGGGACGGTCCCGTCCTCTCAGCATCCTCCCCCCAGTACTCCCCAAGTCAAGGATCCCGCACCCTCCTATCCACCCAGCACCTCCCAAGTCTGGGATGGTCCCGCACCCCCCAGCATCCTCCTCCCGGGTTCCGTCAGGTCGCGGCCGGTGGCCCCCAAGGCTGTCCCCCCACCGCCGCAGTCCGCACGGAGAGACCGCGGCTCAGCCGTGGGGCGGCGGCGCTCGGCACCGCGGCGCTTTATGAGGCAGCCCGGGGAGGGGCGAGAGGCAGCGCCGTGACTCACCGGGAGCCGCCCTCGGCCCCGGCCCCGGCGACGTGGCACGACGCCAGCACACGGAGACCCGCACTTGGAGGCTGTGTGTCGATGCGCCCCGTGCCACCATGTCCCCAAGCCCCCAGAACGTGCTTGGTATCCCCAGCACTCCATGCCCCCTGTGCTCTGTGTCCCCTGCACCTAGGGGTACACATCCCTCAGGGACTCCCAGGACCAGCATCCCATGACCCCCCGCGCCCCACATCTGTCCCCGCCCCTGTGGGAGCATCCGTGAGTTCCCCAGGGATGTAGAAGTGGGGCCCGGCTGGGTCCCCCAGTGTCCAGTACATGGGGTGCTGGCTGAGTGTCACATGATTCTGAGCCTGCGGGTTTGCTCCCTAATGCTTTGGGATCTGGGACAAGGCCGTGTCTTCACAGGAGGAAAGTGGGTGAAGACCCTGGGACACTGAGTGTGACACTGACAGGGAGAGCCTGGGTGTCCCAGCTGGTGATAATATCCAGGCTTAGAGAGAGAAATCCCCAGGACTTCAGTTCTTGGCTGCAGGAAGCCTGAGCAAGGGACTGGCTGGGGGAAGCCCTCTCCCCTGTCCCACAGCAGTCCCCCACCCCCAGAGCCAGCCCCTTGCCAGCAGACGTGGTTTCAACAACCCACTGGCTACAAAACCAGGGGCCAGCCCCTGAGCCCAACAGGGCCAAGGCCAGGAGCCAATGCAGGCACGGCCATAGGGCAGAAGCAGCCACCTGAGCCACAGGCCCTAGCAAGGCCTGGAAAAAAGTCCCTAAATTCCCAGTGAGTTTTGTTATCCCTCTTCCCAACAGGGCAAGAAGGGGGCAGGAACAGGAGTGTTATTTTGGAGGCCTGCCAAGTGCAATACTTCCCTGGCTTCCTGCTAGGACGAGGCCAGTGGCTGCATCCTCCCCCCAGCAGCCACAGTTGTCCAGTGGGCAGTGATGAGCCAGAGGCAGCTCCGATGGCAGCACCCAGCAACCTCTGCTCCTCTGCCACCTCTCTGCTCCCACCAGCACCAACTATGCACGCTACAAGGTGAAATACATGGGCAGGAAACACAGGTGGGTGCTTGGTCACCATCCATGTGATACCCTTCCCCCAGGAGAGATGAAAGGAGGAACCAGGCCTTGCCCCGCAGCAGAGAAGATGATCAAGAAAAACCCAGGGCTGCGTCTGTTTCCAGGGCTCTTATTTTGGTGTTTGGCACAACACTGCAATGTGGTTTCACCCAAAAGAAAGCCCAAAGGATGCAGCAGGGTGTTGGGGTTCCCCAAGGAGGAACACAGTCCACACGGCACCCACAGCCATGCCACCCCTGTGGCCACTTCCCAAATCCCCTGAGCCAGGAGCTGCCTTGTAGCCCTCCAGCAGACCCCACTGCCCTCAGGGAATATGACTCAAGTCTCCATATACCAAAATAACACCACTGGCCCTGGGACTGGGGACTTTGCCCCCACCCACTGCTAAAAATGAGCCCAAGGCCCCTTGCACCAGCAGGACTGCGGCGTGGCTCCTATCAGCATGGCCAGGAGGATGTCACGGAGCAACACTGGGGCACGGAAACGCCAGCACCAGCTCAACCTTCACTCCGTCCCTTTTATTCCAGTGCCAAGACGAGTAATACCCAGTGAGGGCGGACCTGCGCCCCAGGGCAGGGGCACCCACTCTTGAGCTGCTCTTGACGTACCGTCACCCAAAAGGGCACAGAGAGGAACAGCATTGGCCCCACTCCATGCCGTGGTTGACCCCCCCCAAGCAGTCAGGGGACACCGCTGGCCTCCAGGGAGGAATGCTGAAAATTTGGGAACATATAAAAGGGTTCCCAAGGCAGAGCCCACCATCACCATGCCGGAGAGCATCTTGGTTCCTCCTGGCACACCCATGGCACCCAGAGTGGACGTGGCAGCCAGGCAACCCTCCACTCCCTCTTTAGGGCGCTGGGCTCCAGCCTCTCTCCTCTGCAGCCCCCATATCCCATCCTCGCTGCCAGCAAGGCTGCTCCGGGGTGCCAGTGTTGGAGTCAGCAAAGCCTTGGCCCTTCTCCCCATGGCCTCCCCCAGCAGAGTGGCAGGAGTGAGATGGAGAACATGCCCCAGCCCAAAGCTCAGCCCAGCAGGGCCCTGCAAAGGGCCAGAGAGGGGCAGGGAAAGGGGACAAGCATCGCTTTTTGGCTGCAATAGAAAGTTTTAAATACGCTCATTAAAATAATTGCTTTTTAAAAAAATCCTCCCCTAGCCCCAGCAGGAGGGGCCCTGATGTTGCTGTCCTCGGTGGTGGCCAAGGTCCTGAGAGGTGACGGAGCAAAGCCAGCATCCCCGGTGGCAATGTCCTCTCATGGCTCCGCAGCTCCCCACTGCCTGCCCTTACTCCAGCCCCAGGATGTAGTTGATTCCCTGGACCAGTCCGATGATCACCGGCTGCCAGGCCACCAAGTAGCGCAGCCAGTCCAGCAGCTGCCCATACATGACGTGAGGCCTCTCCCAGCTGGGCAGGAAGGAGTTAAAGAGCCATGGGGAAACAGGTGAGAGGAGCAAGGCCCACCCAGAAGCCACTCAAAGGTGTTCCAAAGCAGGGACAGAGAACACAGGTGCCCAGGGAGGGATGGACAAGCACCCAGGGAAGGACAGACATGGGTCCTCATGAAGAGATGGTTGTGGCCAGGTTTGCCTTGGGTTTTACAAAGTCTCTGCCACTGCCACATGTTGCAGTGACCTACCCAGGGTACCAGGCCAGCCCCTCACCCCTTGTGTGCCCTACCCACTGCTTCCCTTCCCAAAGTGCTGGCTCCCAGGAGGAGAAAGGATACGGATTACTGAACATCCTCTTGAGATCCACCTTCTCTTTGCAGTATGGACACGTCTGCTTCTTCCCGACAATGCACCAGCCCCGGATGCAGAACTCATGAAACCTGGGGAGTGGCATGTTAAGGGGAACTGGAAGAAGAGGGGGATACACAGCTCAGCATGGAGAAAACCACCAAGCCTAGGGAAATCCTCCCCACATGCCACAAAAACATCCCACTACGCAGGGATGGTGCATTTCACAACCACAACCCTTTCCTAGAAGATGCAGCAGCTTCCAGGGACAGTGGAAGGGGCTCATGGGGCAGTGGGATGGGGCCAGGGTGGCAGCATGAAGGCCCTGACCAACACATGAGCACCAGGGAGACTGAAACTCTTCAGTGATGGTGCCCAAAGCACTGGGAAGGTTCAGACAGCCTGGGAGAGCTCTGTGAACTGCATGCATTTTGGAAACTTTCTTCAAAGGTTTCTTAGGGATTAACATTTAAGGATTTCCCACAGGGTCTGACTTACAGGTTCCCACTATGCTCTGTCACAAGGATCTGCACAACCTGAGCACAGCCTGGAGAGGTTACAGGAAAACATGAGGTAGCTGCAGCTGACTCTGCCATGTACACGGGTGTCACTGAGCAAACAAACTTTCCCCGGAACATCTTTGCCGCTCAAACCATGGAAAAAAGCCAGGGAACAGCAACAGGAGAGTCACTCCCTTGTCAGCCCTGGAGCCATCGATCCAGCAGTGCCCAGCTACCCCTCACCCCTGAGGACCACCAAGAGCACTGACCAGCTCCTCTGGCAGCCACACTACCCCAAGCTGCTGCAGTCCCAGGCCCTTGCACAGGGTCAGCTGAAAATCTCATAAACAGTTCCCAAGAGTTAAATTTAGGCCCCGAGTTTTGCCAGCATGACCTTTGCTCAGGCCCAGTTTGGAAACCACCTCTCAGGCAGTAACACACACTGTGCCAGAGGACCTCCTATCTCCATGCAGAAGCAGCATGGGGGAAAAACCCTGACCTGCCACCCCAGCTGGTGCTGAGCAATTACCAGGACTTCCAGTTTCAAAAGCTACTTCACATCAATCAGCTGACAGGAAGGGCTGAGTGACTCCAGGGTGCTGGAAACCCTGAAGTTCTGGAGAAGGAGGAAGCTGCTGGGCTGTGGCCAGAGCAGGTAGTGAGTGACTGGCAGTGCTGGACCAGGGGGGGCCGGCAGCATTTCCCCACAATTCTTCCTTATGGATCCTCAGACAGGACCCACTGCAATGGGTCTCTGATGAGGGGCCAGTGTGACATGGAGTGGGGATGCCTCATGTCCCAACATCACACCACCACTTCCCCCAGAACATCTGCCAGAACACTGTCAGGCAGATGGGTCACAGCAGGTTTGTCAAAAGCAGGCAGAAAGTGAGGTGCAGCTCCATGGCTGAGTAGAGGTAGCTGGGGAGGAGATTGAAGAGGAAACAACCACTTGTGAGTGGCAATGAAGTAATTTCAGGGATATCTCTTCCCATGCCAAGTCAGTGATGACACAGGCACAGATGACATGTAAATTGAGCCAGACAGCCCTGAGTTCCAGAACAGGCATTTCTTCACCCAATACAGGAGAAACCATGGGGCAGGAGCTCCCCACTGCCCACCCCAGCATGGGGCCAGTGAGGTGGGGGACTGGCACCTGCCGAGAAGGATACACGTGGTTGCAGGACAGACGGTAGGTGTTCTCAATGATCCCCTCCTCATTGACATCCACGAAGATCTGCTGGCCACAGATGGCACAGATGCTGTCAGAGAGGTGCTTGGTGGGCATCCCTGAGGCACTGTAGAACTGAGTGAGGGCAGAGCAGAGGGAGAGCAGTGACAGCAGCAGGGCATGTGTCCTGCACCCGCGGTGGCACAGCTAAGTTCTAAGGAGGGCTGGAGTCAGTGCCCCAGGAGTCCAGCCTTGGCCTTTAGGGCTTAAAAACCTTGTTACAGGTCCAGCTGCGGGAAACAACTACAACAGGACAGCTGCTCAGAGATACAGTGGCCCATTACACCCCAGCCCCACGTACCCCCTCCCCATGCTGAGGGGCCACCCCTCTTTGCTCCCTGACAGCCAGGTGGGTTTTCAGCTCCCTGCCAGGGCTGTGCACCCAGGGCAGAGACACGGGAAAAGAGCAGGACTAGCTGGAGGTCACAGCTTTGACATAAAACGACAAACTTGGTCTGCCAGTCAGATACAGCCCTGCAGGACCCTGACACTCATCCAGAAAAGTGCAGAGCAGCTGCCCCACTCCATTTCCAAGCCTGATGGCTCAGCACAGGCCTGACACAATATGGAGGGTGCAGGCACAAAACCAGGTCCCACACACTCCAGCTGCAAGGGACCCCTTGAGATCCTTAAGTCAAACTCCCTGCTCCACAGCACTACCTAAAACTAAACCATATGACTAAGAGACTCCTTGAACTCTGGCAGACTTGGTGACATGATCATGTCCCTGGAGAGCTGTTCCTTCTGGGTAAAGAACCTTTACCCCATGTCCAACCTGCACTTCCCCTGATGCAGCTTCACTCCATTTCCTTGTGTCTTATTGCTGGATAACCACCCTCCCTTGGCCAGACAGTGATGCTGTGCCTGATGCACCCCAGGACACAGTTGGCCCCTTTTAGCTGCCAGGACACACTACTGACTCATATTCAACTTGCTGTCAACACAAACTCCTTAATCCCTTTCCACAGGACTATCTCCAGACTCTTGTTCCCGAATTTGTACCTACAACCAGGATTGCACCATCGCAGGTGGAGAATCTGGCACTTGCCCCTGTTAAATTTCACACAGCTAGTGCTTGCCCAGCTCTCATCTGCCCAACTCTGTCCCCAATGAGGTCACAGCTCCTCCTGATTTAGTATCACCAGCAAAACATGCCTCTGGCAGAGCCCCGGCACAGCTTTGCTCTGAGCATCAGAAAAACTCCTGAGGATCTGAGAGACCCTAGCTGTGCAAAGGTGTCCCAGTGTGGCAGGTGAGGGGCTGGAGCAGAACCTCAAGGAGTAGCAACAGAAAGCTCAGAAAGGAGGAAGAGGAGGAGGAAACACAAGTCCAAGGCCCTAAACAGCTGCTGAAGAAACACGACCTACTCCACTGGTGTCCTAGGCCACATATTTTTGGTGGAGGGGTTATTTTGATACCAGGTGAGTGGGCTATAGATTCTAGGCCACTGTGTCATCTATCCACATGGACAGCAAAAGTTGCAGCAGGACAAGGAAGGAAGTCCACAGCATGGATCCTTCACTGGTGGCTGCAGGTCACAAGTTAATGCAAGCACAGCATGGTCCCAGAAATGGGAGCGCTCATTGGCACTGGAGATTTTAAAGGCCCAGGAAAAGAGGTATTTGTCAGTTTAGCAGGGCTAAACGGATCATTCAACTCCTCCATAGAATCCAAGAATGGCTTGCGTTGGAAGGGACCTTGAAGATCACCTAGTTCCAACACCCTGCCATGGGCAGGGACACCTTCCACTAGATCAGGTTGTTCCAAGCCCCATCCCATCTGGCCCAGAATACTTCCAGGGATCATGCAGCCACAGCTGCTCTGGGCAATCTGTGCCAATGTCTCACCACCATCACAGGAAAGAACTTCTTGTCCTTCTGGGGATGACAGGACCCTGCAGAGGCCTTCCTCTTCAGGAAGAATCTCAGAGCAACTCTTGTTACCTTAGACCCAGGGACCCTTCCTTGAGGGATGAATTAACATTTGAGGGAAGCCAAAACTGCTGCTGAGACCAACATGTTTCAGGCCCCCTGATAAGAAGCACAACTCTGACTTGGGGGACAGTCCATCATGAACTCACCCCGATGGTTGAGGCCATGTAATCTGCACACATCTCAGCAAAGTCCCGTTCCAGCACTCCGTAGTAAAGACCGTAGAAGAGGAGGGAGATGCCAAAGTCCATCGCGTCTTCTGGTTTGATTCTACAACAGAAAAGCCATCAAGAGGCTTTTTTTGAGGGCAACCATATTCCAGAGAATGTGTTATTCCAGAAAAGTAGACGACCTCTCTAAACATGAAGCTGGTTTGAGCTAGAGTCCTCTGCCACCACCCATGGGCTGGGTGTAACCTCCTTCTTGCAGGTAGCTCTTCACCAGTAGAGCAAAGAAAATGCCACTGCTGCCCCCAGGCTGAACACCACAGAGCTGGGGGAGCTGCCAACAACTGAGCTGGAAGGAAGGCTCTCCAGCAACCTGGACCAGTTCAGGTACAGCATCTCACCTGTGACCCTCCCAGGAGCAAAAGGACACCCCAACAGTCTCTTTGGGCTATTAATCAGATTGCCAAGTAAATTGTTTTTCCAGAGTAATAGCTAAAGGTGTGTTCCACCCCATCACCCCAGAAGTGGGACCTGAAAGATTCACTCACCTGAATAACAAGTTAAGACCAAAAAGCGTAAACATGACAGCCATGTACCCCACAATCCCAGTAGCATAGCTGATCTTGTATATTAGTAGAAACCATTTATAAACCAGCCTGTAAAGAATTAAAACATAGAATTTAATGACTTTATTTTTTCCTGAATGAAAGTGTGCCAATCACCTGAAGAGTTTTATTTTTCACACCTGTAGTGTTTTTGCAGACACTTTACCTACCTCTACACATGGGCAAGAGCTTTACATTCCTAATTCAACCTGTCACAGGCTGCTTACAGTCTTGACTTCCAAACTAAAAATCTCATGATCTCTGAAGGCCGTAAGGAAGTGTGCTGCATGCTGGGAATGCCCTGCGTGAGGATACCAGCCCACACGGAATCCACCTTTCCACCCCCCCACCCACATACCAAGCACACTGGGCTGGCTGCCAGCAGCCAGTTAAGTGCTCCACACCCCTTCACACGGGCAGGGCTCTCACACTGCCAGGGTGCAAAGTTTAACATACTTTTATCTGTGGCAGGGAAAGAGCCCTTTGTAATGGTTACCCTGGGGCTGAGGAGTTTTCCCAGGAAGACACAGACGAACCTGGGTGTTGTCTGTACCAGAGGCTTTCGAGTTGCCCTGAAGGTGACAAAAGCTGTGACTGCTGAGAAGAGAACCCAGATAACCAGGAACCGCCACCAGTTCAGCTTGATCGTGAAATACAGAGGCACTACCCACATCTGGAAGAGGGTCACCATCTGCAGGAACAGAGGAAAGGCACTTGGAGCTGGTTCTCTGCTCCTCAAACATCAGAAAACACCCGTCAGTCATGGCAGCCATTCTCCTGCCTGCATCAAATGGCCCTGAATTGCACCAGGAACCTGGGCAGATTTGACCTGTGGCACCTAGAGAAGAGCTCTAGAGAAAGCTCAGCTGAGGGCATGAGTAAGCTAGGGAGCAACTAAGGGAGCTAGGGAGGCTCAACCTGGAGAAAAGAAAGCTCAGGGAGGACCTTCCTGTTCTCTACATCTACCTGAAAGGAGGTTACAGCAGGTGAGGCTCAGTCTGTGCTCTCAGGTAACATGTGACAGGACATTAGGAAAAGGCCTAAAGTTTTGCCAGAGAAGGTTGGATATTGTGCAAATTTCTTCCCAGAAAGGGTGGTGAAACCCTGGCACAGGCTGCGTGGGGCAGTGATGGAGTCACCATCCCCGGAGGGATTTAAAAGCTATGTGGATGTGGCACTTGGGGACATGGTTTAAGCACAGGGCTTGGCAGTGCTGGAGGAACACTTGGACTCGATCTGAGAGGGCTTTTCCAACCCAAACAGTTCTGTGATTTTGTGAGGGAGGCAGAGGCAGCAGCCAGGTGATTTTTGGTAGCAAAGGGTACAGCTGGAGGGAGAATGCAGAGGAATCATCTCCAGAGGAATGTATGGGAGATGATCCACACAACTAGTTGTTGTAAGGCATTTACATAAACCTCTGCCTTCCATGGGTCCCAATGCTGCAACCACAGACACCTCACACAGGTGTTACACAAGGAAGAAGGTTTTGGCTTGCTTCTGCACTACAGCCTATTCCTAAAAGGATCTTCAGCTGTGCAGCTGAGTCCCCACAGTGCTGCTGGAAGGAAAGAGGCAAACAGGCTTGGTTTAAAGTTCACACATGATTCCAGGTACTACCTGGAAATATTAATTACAATATTATTAACATCCTTGTCATAATAATAATAATAATAATAATAATAATAATGAAGTCAGAGTGAAGTTGGTTCAGGTAACTAACAGACCCAGACAAAGCTGGTGGTATCAGCAATTGGCAGGTCTGCTCTGTGCTGCAGGAACCATCAAACCCAGGCTGCCAGAAGCAAGAAGCCCCCACTGCTTCCAAGGAAGCACCCACAAAATGCAGTTTCCCTCAGGACAACACCCAGGATCTGCTTGTCCATCCCTGATGCCAAAACACTGAGTCACACTGAGTTATTGGCATCACTTGCATCACAAAACTGAGGCCTTCAGGTTCATTCATCTTTATCCCTAGCTAGAATCCCCCCCATGCTGGGAGCAACAAGGGAATGCTGGGAAAACAAGGGAATGGCAACACCAGACAACAGGAAAACCAGGAACACTTTTCTCATCAGCAAAAGGAGGGCATTGCTCAACACTCACACCTAGCGTCAGAGGCAGAACAGCTGTGGGGGTAACTTACATTGTAGGAGCGAGGGTGCCGCTGCTTCCACTGAACCAGGAGGAGCTGTGCCACCACAAGTGTGGCAATGAGGATGAGGACCATTTCGGCATGCATTGCCTCGTGCCCACGGTGCTTGGCATGCATCCGTACATGCTCCACCCTGCAACAACCAGGAAAAGGCAGCTGAAAAGCACAGTGGCATAGACTGCATGCTGGGCAACAAACATCTCAGGGAGCTAGGAAGACCAGATGGGAAAACAGCTCTAAGAAGATTTGTGGCTGTGAACAGTCCAGAGGAGAAGGGACAAAAGGCTGCTCTGGGACCAGCTTATTTCTATGCTGTGAAAGCCAAGAACAACAACTCGCCCATCTGAGTGTGAAGGAGGTGGAGAACTCCCACTGATGTACCTGGACTAATGAGCATGAAGTGCACAGTCCACATAACTCACAATCCCAGAATGGACAAGGTTAGAAGGGACCAGCAGTGGGGTCATCTCTTTCAACCTTCCTGATCAAGCAGGGTCTTTCTAGAGCACATTGCAACTGTTTGACCCAGCATGTGTGCTGATTCTCAATACCAAACCCTCAGCCCAGTTTCGAACCACTAACACTGTTCTCCCTCTAGTTCAACATGGGAAAGGCTGGAAGGGTCAGGCATGAGGGGATGGGGGAACAGCTGACATCTGGAAAAGCCCCCAAATCCCAGCAAATTGCTTCTCTCCACCCTGAGCATGCTGGAACAAGTGATTTCCAGACTGACACTTGCCAGACATCTGGGGTTTCTTTGCCCAGCTTGTGCTGTTTGACTAAAAAACAAGGTGGAATTAAGAGCTGTGCCATCCTTATGTCTTGGTCTCCAGGTGATAATACTGTTCAAGAAATTAGAGGAAAAAAAAATCCAAACCCAACAAATATACCAAATTCTCTGATTTTAAATAATTCTCTAGAAATTAATACAGAATCACAAAATCAGGCTGGGAGGCACCACAGTGGGTCATCTGGTCCAACCTCCCTGCTCAGGCAGGATCATCCTAGAGCACATAGCACACGATTGCATCCGGATGGTTCTGGAATATCTCCAGTGAGGGAGACTCCACACCTGTTCTGAGCAATCTGTTCTAGTGCTCAGTCACTGCACAGGAAAGTTCTTCCTCATGTTCAGAAAGACCTTCCTGTGCATCCGTTTCTGCCCATTGCCTCTTGTTCCATTCCTGGGCACCACCGAGCAGAGCCTGGTCCATGCTCTGACCCCTCCCTGCAGATACTGACAGACATGGATGAGGTCCCCTCTCAGCCATCTCCTTGTGAGGCTGAACAAGCCCACCTCCCTCAGCCTTTCCTCATAAGAGAGATGCTCCAGTTCCCTCATCATCTCCGTAACCCTCCACTGGACCTGCTCCATGAGCTCCATGTCTCTTTTGTCCTGAGAAGCTCAGAACTGGACACAGCACTCAAGAGGTACCTCACCAGGGCTGAGCAGAGGGGCAGGATCACCTCCCTTGACCTGCTGGCAATGCTCTTCCCAATGCACCCCAGGATCCCACTGGCCTCCTTGGCCCTCAGGGCACTGCTGGCTCAGGGACAGTTTGTTCTCCACCAGAACCCCAAGGCCCTTCTCCATAGAGCTACTCCAGCAAGCTGGCACCCAGCCTATGTTCATGGAATACTGAGAGTCCAGTCTCATTGTGATTTTCAATAAGCATGAAATTGGTTTGGCTAAGGGAAAAGGTGGAATTTTTCAAGCCACTTATAAGACAGACATTGAGGGGCTGAAGGGTGTCCA